>JAWWES010000011.1:7741993-7871097 GCA_035583135.1 Lophotriccus pileatus | reverse complement strand
AATTCTTGCCTCCTCAAAGCATGATAAAAGTATTTTAAAGGAAATCCTGATTATATTTGCACTTACCTTTGCTTTCTGAAGGGGTGCCATGCGACAGCACAACACTGCAGAACAGTTTTTGCAAACTTCCATGAACAGTTTTTCATGTTCCCTGAGTGCAAGAGAGAGGCTGGTCCCATCCACAACCAGTCCATGCTGGATAACATGGTCTTCCTTTATTCTATTCAGGGACAAAAACGTTAACTTTGTATTGGTGTCACAGAACAATTTCAGTTCGCTATAAACTGTGCTGTTGGCCAGACAGTAAGCAAAGAAGTCAATCTGCCAGACAGACTGCTTCTTCAAGTCTGTTATTAACAATATTTCTAAAAAGGCAATTTAATTTGTTTGGCAGACTCATAAAAGAGATTGTCATAACATTTGCAAACGAAAGAAAACCAAGCTGAGATCATCAGTGAGACAGCAACATCACAGGTATTTTACCTCTTGGCAAGCTGCCTCAGTTGTTCTGCACAGGTACTGTCTGACTTGTGCTGCACAAGCTCAAGGATGTTCATGGTTCTGTGGAAGTGTCCACAGGACAAACTGACACTAACAGCTGTCTCGTGCTTGTCTCCAGTGAGCACCCACACTTTGATACCAGCCAACCTGAGGGCTTCTATAGTTTCTTGGACTTTCTCCTGCAGTCTGGAAACAAGAAAAATCTTAAGTAACCAGTAAAACACTTTACTAAGAAAGAGCTCACACTGTAACTCCATGTTACCCCTGTAACCCCACTGCCATGACAAGTTAAGACTGCATTTCCAATATCACATTTACAGACAGAGAATCACAGCCTGGCAGATGATACTCTGTTACCAGCAATAAAACAAAGGCCTTGATGAAACAAAAACTGAACTTAATCCTGCTAAGGGATCGAAAATTTGTCATCAGCATACCCTGATTTAAATTATTTACTGCAACTATTCCATTTCACATACAGGAAATCTCTCCTGATGAAAAACAGCTGTGCATCATTGTTATTAAGCCAAAACCAATTGGTACAACTTGTGTTTTGAATGCTCAATCCAAAGAGCGGTAAACATACTGAACAAGAATAGCACAAAACTTTTGATGATAACGGGGGAGTTTTTCACACATGATGTTTCAGGAATAAATCCTAAACTCGCTGGGATTGAGTGTAGTTAGCAGTAACTCCATTGCATACTTGTCTTCTACTCCTGTAGCCCCAAGTAATTCCAGATCCCTTTCTATGAAGTTGAACACATCTGCTAATCTTTCTTCCCGTTGTTGTAAGGCAGTCCTGGCCTCATGAAGGCGTTTGCCAATTTCTTGATACTCCTCAGGTGTGAATCTTCTGTAGGCTACGCACAAAGTTCTTAGTCCTTTCTGCGAGAAAATAAAAGACTACATTCAGAGCAGACAAGATTCTGAGCTAACAAGAAGGTGTCATCTGTAATTTGTTCACTTCAAGTCACAGAGTTTATTCCAGATGAATTTTCTTCTGATCAGCTGGACGAGTGCACGCACTTACCAAAGCAAATTCATCCACATGTATCCTTGTTTTGTCTATTTCTCCACTCTTACTACGAGGAAGAATGGAAGATTCTGCTCCTTTTGTGAATAAAAGCTTTTGCCCTACGAAGTAAAACAGAACAGAAATTAAGAATAATGCCATTTAAGAAGTTCTCAACTGCAGCTTTGACATTTCTGATGACCTACCCGAGGGACTCTCCACAATGACACTCATTCGTCTGCGATTTGGATCAAACTCCAACACGTGAAGCAATTTGTACCTGCATTTCGTGTTTTAACAAAAGAGGGAAGGACAAGAAAACATTTTTAGAAATAATCTTCCAAAGACAATTACTTATAAATAGACTGTTACACCACAGACCTTTCCTCAAAGTGTACAGAAACTCTAAAAGCAGTGCTACCACTGGTGACCAACAATCACCGCCATTAGTCACTGTGCAATTTATTGCTTTTCATCACTTTATTCCATTCCGCCATTAGTCACTGTGCAATTTATTGCTTTTCATCACTTTATTCCATTTTGTAAGAATAAAAGGCTCTTCTACCAATAGGAATAGTCTCCTGAATACTAACTTGATACCTGGAGGTTACAAGCAGCTCCTATTTCTTTATCCTTCTGTCTTTATTTCAAGTGTAACTTTGAAAACTACATTTTGTTTCTAACATCTGTAAACAATCTACACCTTCAAAAAACAGTGTGTATGCCCTGATAACTGGACTGGTCTTTTATGCTACCATTAGTTCAGAAAATTAATTTTAGACGTTGAACTTTAAAGTACTGCCAACTGACACAGATAAAATGCGTAAAAGGAGCTATGACATACTGCAGATACACAGTTATCAATAATATTTCCACTCATTTTGTGCAAGTTTGAAATATATAATTAGATTATGCACAGATGAGAGTGACTCTGGAAACTTCTAGAGCTGAAAGCAAAAACTCTAAGACTTGAATATGCAGTTCAGTTTTCCAGCTCTACTACAGTCTCAACCTTTGAGGAATGGGAAAAGATACAAACTGTTACAACACACACCTACACAGAGTAACTCACAAAATTCTTGCATCTCAGCTACAATTGGTAAGGAATAAGATGCAAGCTGTCTTGAAGACATCAAGGGAAAAGCATTAAATAGAGCACGCTGTGGAAAGGCAAGGTTTGCTTATGAACAGAGAGGACTGAGAAGAGAACTTTATATTAGTCATCACTACTGTTCTGTCCTTCAAAATAAACAAGGAATAAAAACAAATACCTCTCTGGTTTTCCAAGGCTTTTTACTTCCATAGTGTCTCCACTAATTCCAGTAAATACTACTCCAACCCTAAAAGGAAAAGAATATAGACATTTAATTTTCACTTTAGACAAAATGCCTATTGATGCAGGAAGGAGAAAGTGCCAGGGAAGAAAAAGAGACATTCTTATACTCCATCATTCTTCTCTACTTCTAGGGAAAATTAAGAATGCCCACTTTCTGCAGTATTTTATTTGCAACATTCTCTGACCACTAGGATTTTCCCAAGGATTTCCATAAGTATTTTAAATGATTCCAG
This sequence comes from Lophotriccus pileatus, assembly GCA_035583135.1. Lineage (NCBI taxonomy): Eukaryota > Metazoa > Chordata > Aves > Passeriformes > Tyrannidae > Lophotriccus > Lophotriccus pileatus. The sequence continues at coordinate 7,868,012 of JAWWES010000011.1, read as the reverse complement.
GACACCTGGAGATTTGTGTATTTTATACTTCCATGTTTTCCCAGGAAGCTGACAGTGCCAGGCCCTGGGCTTTCCAAATGTCCTGAGCAATCTTTACCGCAGCTTTCAGCACGGATTGCCTGCCCTAGGAAGCAATTCCTGAGTTAGGCACTGCTGGCAGCCCAGCTCACCGGCTCGCAGCTTCAACCAAAGCCTTCTCATCCGGTGAAGAAGCATAATACTCCAACGGGGATGTTATTCCGTTGGCATGCCAGGGACCATCAGCACCATCTGTCTGATCTGCATTGATCTGCACTGTGTGACAAAGACAAACTGCCTTCAAGAACAGTTCTTCCTCTTTCACCTGTAAGAAAGGAAAATCTTGGTTTGTAACATTTATGTATCAACCCAGTTTTGAAAGCACTCAGAAAAAAATGTTTTTAATCTGCCAAGTATTTAATGTTAAATAATCTCATCTCAACATGTTTAATAAATATTATTTGTTCAGTAACACTTAATAGCTTCAAACTATTCAGAAATTCTGATTTATGTTGGAGGTTTTTTCATGCTAACGGTGCAAGAATACTTCTCTGAAATAAAAAACACTTTCTTTCTAGGATGACTAATGGTGGGAAAAGCAAAGTGTCTTACCAAACCATGCCTATTTCCATCTGGAGAATCTTCAGAAAATCCCTCTGGAGTTAGTTTACCATTGACCTCTTGGTACTTTATGCCATTAATGGAGCACTCCCGAAACTGCATCTCATTTTCAGTTAATGTACCAGTTTTGTCTGTAAACACATACTCTACCTTTTGTAAACCAAAACAAAACAAAAAAACAGACTTGGAATTTGATATACTTGTTAGAAGAAAAAATAAAATAATCTCAACTCACACTTTCTACTACACGTGTTGTTTTGATCATGTAAGGATTTTAGCTTTTGCCATCACTTCTCTATTTTAAATTAATCAAAGTACAACCAATAAGAAGCCTACAGTAATGGATTTTAATATTAAAAACTAAGTAGAAAATAGGTTTAAAAAAAAAAAAAAGAAACAATGCATTTTTTACTCTACCTGTCCCAATTCCTCATTGAGGTCTGAAGTATTTACTTGCGCTCTCTGGTTTGTTTCTTCATGATAGAGGTCAAGATCCCAGCCAATAAAAAAAGATCCAAGAAATTTTTGCATCTCGACAGTCACATAGAGGGAAATAGGTATGATAAAATTGTAAAGTACCAGAAAGGCAAGAAAATCCGAAATAAATCTCAGGATCTACAAGAGAAAAAGAAAAAAAGTGAAGATTACAACAGTCATCAGGTGAAACATGGTGACTTAATTATGCTTCAATATGCATGAAAAATGACAAATTGAGTCAGAGAAGACCAAGTCCCACGTCCACATGAGAGAGACAACACACCCAGTGACAACGGAGGCATTCCCAGGTTGCCCCAGTAACACGCCTTCAGACTGATGCAAAAAGTCTGCCTTAAGCAATGACTGGATGTTTGAATTCTCAAGTTCATTACTCTTTGTCTATCTACTGAATCTGTCAGGAGGGCTGCCAGTTAATATTAACTGTCATGGTGATTCTATTTTCAAGGAGGGTCTGAAAAAAGTAACGTGTTCCCCATTCCAAACAGCGTGACTCATTTAAGCTTATCTAAGGAACCATAAATTGTGAAGGCAAACAACTGATATTCCCTGCTGTCAGAGGAATCTGCAAGGACTCTGTGTTGTTTTAGGACAGCAGAGTGACAAGAGGGCTCCTGTCTGCTGGCATTCCCCAGTGATCCAGACTACATGACAAGAGACCATGAGGATTTCCACAGCACAGACTCCGTTAATGCCTCTTCAAATCACTGTGTTCAACACTTACAGTTGAGGCAAACACCTACATAACAGGATAGAAACTTCTCTTTATTAGGTATGAAAGTTTTAACAAACTCTGAAAGGCAACACTGCAGCCTCTCTGAAGTTTCTTTTTCATTTGGACAACAAACTCAGTGTTTGAGTTGTACTTTGGGAAGGCTCTTACCAATCCTTGAATATTGAGCAAGGGAGATCAGAGATGAGAAAAAACAGGCCATCTCATTCAACTCTAACAGATACTGGTGTAGAAGAACATTTTAAATAAAGGGGAGATAAAAGTAGTGAACAGTTTGCAAAGCTAAATAATGTCTGTTCTTCCCAATTAGGGAGTGTTGCTATAATTACTTAATAAAAGTCAATAATTAAGGTGTCTGATAAAAACCTCAGCAAGTTCTGTACCTAAAGAGATCTTCCAAACTAAGCCAGAAAATATAGACAGAAACCAAGAACATAATTCATGTGAGAGAAGATATACAGAGAAGAAGTGACAATTAATAAGGTTAGAGAGTTTCTTAAAGCGCTATCTATGAAATAACAGCCTGCACACACAGGACAGATGGACAGAGAAGTGCTCCAAGTAAGGAGATCACAGGTTGAGAAATGCAAAGCAGATTGTGGAAGTAAATATGTGAGAGAGAAAAACAAAGACACGATAGAAGGAGAGTGACGCTGCAGGAACACATGTGGCTCTCTTTGTTCCTGATGGCAAAGGTAAAGGTATGGAAAGGTTGAGGAAATTCTTCTCCCTATTCTCTTCAGTACTGAAAGGGCTCCCTTGCATAGCCAAAACTTCAAATTAAGCTCCTGAATGCCTTTGGACAATGGCACACTCATACAGAAATCAAAAATTATGTGGAAAGCAGAAAAATACAGAGTGATAAGAAAAAGATATACTTCTCAGAACTGCAGATTTCAGGAACACTCCAAAGTATCCCTCCAATCTCTACAGAAAAGTGAGAAGGCAAGCAGGAACTTGAGCAAAATTACAGCCTTGCAAAATTGTCTGAACCATCTCAACATCACAGAACACACAAAATTCCTGAACTGTGAAATCACTGTAATAGGACACACCAGAACAGCCATCCTCCTTCTCTTTTCATTTATGGAATGACAAAAGACAGCCCAAAGAACAGTAACAAGAGTGCAGAACATCAGAAATATGTTCTAACAAAGCCAAAAATTTTCAAAAAGCTTGGTCTTTTCATAAAGGAAAAAACAGTCCAACCAGTAACAGAGGTAGAGATATTCCTACACCATAGTGAGGCTACACAGGACTAACACTCAAAACCACTGAGAGAACAGCACAGAGACTTGGATCATGGGATACTTACACCTATATCAAAGGACAGAGACATAATAAATAACACATTCAGTATCTTGGTTGAGTGTTCCCCAGATGTGCAACTGGGTATAAACTACATTACCTTACTGCTATTTCTTTCATGCTCTGTTTTTTCATTGTACCAGGGCTCATCCCATTTTTCTTCAGCTTGCCATGCATACTTTAAAATAGTGCTCAGAATGGCTTCAAAGAGGAGGATTATTAGATAAATAATCAAAAAGGAATTCATGGACCTACAAAGAAGCAAAAAAGGAAAAGCAACTTCAGCTTATTTTACTCAGTCTGTTGACACAATGTGGTTACGTGAATTAACTTATTGGACAGCATTTTAAAAAACATATCCTCTCCTTAATGGATATAAATTTTCTATGTGACAAGCAAGCACAGAATGGAAAAGAAATCCTACATCTTACTAAGATAAAATCTCCATATAGCAATATGAGGACTAGATTAAGGTGCAAGAACATCCTAACAGCCAACTTGTGTCACACCTGCTGTCTAAGATTCTGGGGGCTGACTTATCCTTCTCTTCTGCCTCGAGTTTCTAGCAAGGCTGTGAAGGCAGTACAACCAACCACACTGGAAATCTAGGGCTGCACCTTTTCCTTCAGTCAGAAGAGCACTGCCATGTGCACCTGACTATTTAACCCAGGCCATGCTGCACCAGGATAGTGTCACACCTGTCTCTATGTTCTGCCACATCATCCACACCACCTTTCCAGCCCTTGCTTTGATGACTGAAGGTTTCTTGTGCACACTCCAGTTCTGTTTGTATAAAGCTATAGAAGAACAACCAATCCCATGCTTGCCTAGGAATTCCAGGAGGCTCTCTCAGAGTTTTAGTAACCGGAATAAAGGCAACATATATCAGAACTTTTCCCTTTAAAGTAAATCATGAGATTCAACATATAAATCTCTACTATAGTAACACCTATCCTGTAACCTTGAGCAAGCTTGAGTATTTCCACTTCACACACAACTAAAGAATCAATATTAAAAAATTAATTTTATCTTTACAGCTTCCTACCAAAGGCAAGGCAATCAACACTCTCTTCCCTTGCCTGAAACCCAGTGAACCCCTCAGGGTTTTAAAGTTACAGAGGAAAAACTAAGTTAAAGCTCTATGAATAAGAGAGATATTAGAAAATAAACATACTTTTCTACTGCTGACCGTTTCTGAGATTTACTCTTGTAATTTAATGCCATCTTTGTCTCCATACCTGTATACACTGCAACACCTGGGGAGGAAGGGGGGGAAAGAGTTATACTTTACTTTCTGCATGTACAAGTTGCAGAACTTTTCATTTTGAGAGAGACAGGATAAAAGCAGAAGGTGGTATTACTTTTGTGTTTACTTCAGTAGAGTGGTGAGACAGTATTTTGTAGGTATTTGCAATGTTCTGCTATAGTAAAATAGTATTACTGAAGTAATTTTAACACCTACTTTAACACTGTTCATTATTATGACTGTACTGCTCAATATGTATTTTATGGAAATCAGAATGCTAAATCTCAGGAGAAAGTCTTGAACAATGGGTAGCAGTAAGAACAGTCATTTATCTATTGAAGTTAAGTTATTCCTTTATCAAACCACTTCAAATATTTTCATAGAGCGGAGCTGGAACTTTATATCCTTAGAGATTCTTCAGCATAATATCATTACTTTCATCTATAATCATATCCCCTCAGGTAACAGTCAGCAAGATTATTACAATTTCTTCAGTGCAAGTAGAATTAAAGCACAGTTCATCAACATGCTTTAAGAAGAGAATACTCTTTAAATATTTAGATGTCTACAAACCAAATATTTCTTTAGTGTTTTTTAATCTTGCTCCACGAAGTAAGAGACTTTCAGGCCCAAGAGGTCTAAAAAGAAATAGAAATATCAGCATTTAAAAATCAGTTGTTCTGTATTCTGTAAAACTAATGAAATCCAGTCTCCTATGCAAAGCTGTCCTATATTCCCTATGAATTCCCAATGCAGCAACTTCAACTCCATTCTCATCTAGGTCCATCTTCAATTATCTTACACACCACACCCACACATGTCCACAGAGCTCTCTGGTTCATTTCATGTCTCCTTTGGACACTGCCATACTCTCCCACCACTGTTACACATCCCACAATTACTGATTGAGCTCCATATTCCAAATGGCTGGTTCAGAGAGACCTGCAAGTTATTTGGGAAGCAAGCAGGCAAAAAGCCAGGTGAGCTCACAGTGCACCAGGAATGCTATTTTAGGTTTGGCTAACTACCCATCTTACCTCTACCCCTCTGACAAACTGAAATGATGTAGAAAGTTCAAAATTTTTCATACCAAACAGAGACAAACAATTAGATGGTCACACCACCACCACAGCAGTGCAAATTTTGCTTCCTAACACAAGAGTAGAAATTTCATAAATGTTTTTCTCACATCTATCACAACGCAATAATACATTCATTTCATTAACCAAGTTAACTCCAAACAGTGCTGGGGCAATAAATGTATAATTAGAAACAAGGTTAATTTAAGGTTAGAGCCATATGTTCTACTCCAGCAGTTGTATCACCTTTAGAAAGCGCCAGCAGGGTTGGTTTGAAATTAAAAAAAATGCATTTTGGTCAGTGTTTCAAATTAAAGCACAGATTTAACAACTGCAGTTGACAGGTTGATATACCAGGTATAAGCAAAAGAATTAAAGTTCACTGCTAAGTGCTGGCACACAAGCTCTTGGGTTTGCCTTACTTTCCCTTTAGCTTTGCCACAAGCAGTCTATGATCACTATTACATAAACAAAGCTCTTATACTTGAAGTTCCTTTGAAAGCATAACCTGGAGTTACTCAAAAAAAAAACCCAAAAGCCAAACCCACAATCCACCTCCTACAGTTAAACATTTAACTTAATTAATTTAACTTAAATGTTACTGCAAATGTGACAGTTACCATCACAAATACCATGTGCACCAATTATACACACAGATTATGGTGGGTTCTTTACATTACACATTCATATGTTAATGTTTTAGGCTAGACTCAAACTTCAACTGAAAAATTGAACTAAAAGGGACTAAATGCTCAAGCATTTAAACTTTTCATATAAGAAACATAATTTATATTTCTGTATCCAAGTTTGTAAAACCAGTCTGACAAACCCAAAATACAAAACCTGAATCATTGCAACACAGTCTAGACAAGTTTATCTTTGAGAGACAGAAGATAAGCTTTGCTAGAAGTCAGAACTTGCAATTTTTTTTTCCCCACGCTCCCTTTAAACTGGCTCTCTTTTATGTTGTCTATTAAATTATTTTGATAGATTATCTCAATCTTGAGAGTAATGGATCCTTAAAAGCTCAAAGTGAGGTAGCACATAAAGCAATTTTAGAAAACAGCTGAGTGGGGTTTTGGAGATGGTATGAGTGGGGTTTTTCGTGGGGGTGGCCATGGCAGTGGACTTGGGGCCAAGTGACCTGCTTTCTACACCCCCATATTTCTTCCAAAAAACCTTGACAAATCCTTGATTCACTCTGAACTCCAGGTCACTCCTATCTAAAACTGACAAATGTTTGCAAGCCTCAAAGGAGTCTCAAACTAAGACTTTCAGTTCTTCAGACTGAAGCACACATTACGTGGAAAATAGCACATTCAAATAGAAATTAAATAGTAGATAACACTTTAGACTTTTAGAAGAGTGAAAGAACCATAACAGATTTACCTGTTTCTATGACAAATTTATACATCATAACACAGCACTTCACCTTTTCAGGAGAGATGACAAGGGTTTTTGAAAGCATGACTATCCACAACCCTCATCATAAAATAATTAAATAACTTAAATGCTATTTATTCCTGTAAATTTGGCCATTTCTTGTGAATGAATCTTTATTTCAAATCATGATTCTTCTCATTCCTGTTCTTCCTATTTTCCCTCCTGCCCTGTTGGGGTGGGGGGAATCAAATGAGCAGCTGAGGGATTGCTGGTAGCTGGGGCCAGCAGTCAGCAACCCACAGCAATCAGCAGTCTTTTCAGGAAGTCCACGTGTAGGTCTGTAAGTGGCTTCACTTCTTTATTCTTTTATTTTCACATGTTTTTAGGAGTATGCTGCCTGCTGTGACTGCACAGGGAAAGGTGGTGAGCCCATGATTAAGTGCACACAATTATGTGTTGACTATTACAGATGTAAGCACTTCTCTGTACAGTCCAGTTAGTACAACAGCAGCTCAAAATACAGACTGAAAGCTACAAATCTGTAGTAGAGGCTTTGTGCAAACAGACCTGTAATTTCCAGGAATTTCAACTCATCAGTCCCTCTGGTAAACAGATGATGGGATCTGCTGTAGTTTACGTAACACACCGCTGCAAATTGTTTCAGATCAATAAATGCTTTAATTAACAACTAGCAACAAAGTTACCAGCTGATTACCAGAGCCTAAAAATGACCCTCTTCAGAGTGGTCAAGGCTTTCAGAACCGTTGTATTAAATCTGAAAAACTGGGTAGTAATGAACCTTCTTTCACTGATTTTCTTCCTTCTCCATCTGAAGTATTCAGCTACAACTGACAACTTTCAGTAAAAATACTGCTCCCTTTTACATATTCAACAGCAACTCTTATTTGTGATGGTCGTGATTTTTACCACCTTCATGCATCCTAAATAACCATCCTAGAAAATTTGACTCACCGTACTATTTCTTCAGCTTGTTGACTTACAGTTATTCTTCCAACAAATCTAAGAAAGATGTGAACATTTTAGAACTATCTACATAAAGACTCAAAAACATAAAAAGTCTGTATTTACAAAGAAGTCTCTAACGGTTTAAAAGTGCAAAATAAAACAATCTGGCAACACTGGCACTAATTTTACAAGAGACATTTAACAACAAAAACATTTATCCTTCAAAAGAACAGTCATCTGAGAAAGCCTATTAGGTTTCATTAATAACCACAAAAGATTATATTTCTACTCAATTAAAACAGATTGTGACTTCTTGATGATTCAGTAAGAAATAATTCCTCAACAAATGTAAGTTAGCATATTATCAACAAGAAACAGTAATTTTTCTTCCACTAAAGCAAATCTACTCTGCATTTAAAATCTGACATTTGCATTTTTAGCACGATCCCAGCTACAAAAAGGGACATAAACTTCCATAGTAAATTACCTTAATTTGCTAAATATCAAATATCTGAACTGCTGCTCAAACTGAGTATCTTAGTTTTAATGAATTTAATGTTTCTCAAAGATCCCAAAGTTTACTGAAGAACAGCTGTGATACTTGGATTTTAAAAACTACTACTTAGTAGCTACCTTTTCCACTACACAATTCAGTAGAAACTTGGATTGGAATATAACTTTTGCTCCCCATGATGTCTGGGATATTGCTTGCTGATGGTTAAAGCACACTCAGAGATCCATGTTTCTAATCTAAAGTTTTACTGATGAAGAATGGAGTTCAAATCTTGAGCACGTGCAAAATAAATGTGGTCAGCACATATCTTTGGAATTAACATAAGCTTACAACAATTTGCTATGATGTGAGTTAATTTCACTTTAAAATTTCCTATATATTACTGAAATCTCCTTGCAGAACCTTATACAACTCATTCTCCAAACTGGTCACATTCATAGGCCATTTAATTTTTTTAAATCTGGAAACAAGTTTACTGGTTAGAACAGAAATGTACGTAATTAAAATACAAAAGATAAATATAAACTATAATTTTTGGTTTAATACTGAAATACTAAAACTTGCCACTTGCAGCTTTCAGTAAGTACATATGCATAAACACAAACTAATTATTAAAACCTAAAATCCAAGCAGATGTCTGAAGCTATTTTAATCACAGCAAGACCAGTAACATTCGTAATATTAAACACCTCATTCTGATTTAATTGCAAAATATTTACTACTAAAGTGATACCTGTACAGATCTGCTTCTGGCTGCTGACACTCTATAACAGCTACCAGTTTGTCCAGGTTGGCAACAGACTGCAACACTGCTGTTTCTGGGACTGCAACGTGTGTCTGTAAAACAGCGCCCCTTGAGTTAACACGGGACTACCAGACAGCAGGAGGGGGGATTTCAACAGGCTGGACTAAAAATGGCATCCCAAATTAACTATTTTTCAGGAGTAACACAGACCTTAAGATTGGTCTCTCCGTCCAAACTTGCAGTGGTGACATGGCATGAACCGTCAACTCGGTCAGACGACAGAAGCACCAGGTCAACAGGAAAAGTCTCATCTTTGGCTACTCTGACAATGTCCCCCACCTAATGAGGTGAACACAAAGGGAGTTTTAAAAGAGCAGAATTCATCTCAGCACTGTTACCTAACCACGATCAAACAGGCCACACTGATCACAGTAATGAAACAAGAGCTGTATCTACGTGATAGAAACACAATTTTCAGTTTGTCCTTAACCACATACCCGAATGTTTTTAGATCTGGTTTTCACAAGGCCACCACTTCGAACAACATAAACTGGAGCACCGTTGACTTCATTGTCTGCTTTATGCCGTAGCCAATCTTCATAACCCTGTGGAAAACACACAGAAATTCACTTTTTAAGCAATAAGACTAAAAATAAAAAGCTCACTATCTCCTAAGCAAATGTGCTTCAAATTATTTCCTGCATAGTCTGAATACCATCACTAAATTCTCATGAGTTTCTACCAGAGCTATTACTCAAGAACCTGGGAAACCTCTTGATTTTCACTCACAGGAACAAGTAAATGCACATAAAGCAGCAAAAGTGGAGAAGAATCTTAACAGTTCCATATTCTCTGAAAACAAACAGGCAGTGACATTTTCCGCAGATCAGATGACTGAGCAATCATTAAATCGTTGATCTGTATGGATTATTATACCACAAATCCAGGAAGAGTCAGTCCCCAGGCTCCTTTATGGATTCCTTTTCTTAAAAAAAGTAACAGACTGAAATTACTTCCTCAAGTCATACCAGACAGCACTTCTTACAGTTACTGCCATAGCCTATGCGTGAAATCTTAAGATTTCTTAATTTTGTGTGACATGCTGTTGACACATCCTCTCTTCATAGCAAGACAAGATGACTGAGAAGGTTCTGGTTCTTTGCGAGTCCTAATGGAACAGTTTGCAGCAACTGAGCTTCTAACTGATAAATTAAGCAGTTTTTCTTTAACTGATATTCTGCACCTCTTTAAGCACCCTTTATCCCATGCACACAAATGTGCAAACATTCCTGATCGTGAATCCAGATATATTATCCCCATCCTATTTTCCTAAAGTATTTATACATTGCTTATTTAATCTAATAGCATTAGATCATAATAGCATAATAACCTCTAATACCCAAGTCTAGGTACTGTTTGTAAAGCCCCACAAGCAAACACAAGAAATGGATCAATCTGTGGATCAACTGCCTCTCACATCCTGGCAAAACTCCTGCAACTCATTTGCAGTAACAGAGAGATTTCCTAAAATGCTTTTCTGTAGGTATAAAACCTGTGAAAGAGTTAAAAACACTTCAAGTCTGCAGACAGGAGGGAGCTGTGTGAAACAGCAGGCATAATCCCAACTCATCCTACAAACATTATATGAGTGTAATAATACAAAGAGTACTAATGCAGACGCAGCTTGGAGAGTTCTGCAGTTGACTGGACTCTGTAGGGAAGTTATATGATAAATTTTGTACGTTAAAAGTACAGTTTTGCAGCTCTACCTTTATATCCCTCCACTGTTACTGGTACAAATAAATAAGGACAGCACAACTGCATTACCTGGGTTTTAAAAGAAAGGTAAGAGGGAATGGGGAAAAGAAAAGAAGCTTTATATGCCAAATGCTTAAAAATAAATAATTAAGAAGTGTATAGTAATAGCAGCCACACACAGAGATTCTGGGAAGTCAGAATCCTAAAGCTCCTAAGAATCCTTCCTAATCAGTATGAAGAAGCAAGAGTCAGTACCTACAGCTCCTTGTTAAAGGTGACTGACAGAAGAAAACAAGGGTTTAACTAACATTCAGTAACCTTGGGGCATTTGTCTCATAGACCTGAACAGCTGAGCAATATGGGCATTTGGCAAAGAACTGAAATTTACCTTCTTTAGAAAGTACAGATTTCAGCGCTTTCCCCATCTGACATCCACTGCCTACAACCCAAGGGTGACACCTCACACCAGGGAATTCTTAAGAGCCAACTTAAGGTGGTCAGTTCAAATTCCCCCAAAATTTACCTACTGCTGCATTTTTGAGAGTTCCTTATCCTCACTTGCAACCACTGGAAAAGTACTGTGACAAAGAGAGATGCAATAGGAATACAGGGAATGTTGCTTGAAAATTGTGTGAAGAGAAACTAAGATTAAAATCCCTTAATTAAATTATATTCTTAAGTCCTGTTTAAATAACTGCATCAACATAATTGAGAAACAGCCTGCACTTTATATGACCAGGTTTATCATTCTCAGTTTAGGTCTATGATTATTCAAAACCTTCAAAGTAGTTGTTCATAATTTACCTGACAGTCAAGTAAACATCTCTGTTCAATGAGCTAAATACCTATAACTTACTGAAACGGACTAAGTTTCCTAAAGTTCCTTGGGAAATACCTTTATTTTGCTGTGTTTTGGCTTGGGTTTGTTTTTTTGGTTTTTTTACCTTTTTATTTTCATTTGTTTGCCAATTTTGGACTCCTCTGAGGATTGTATATAGACCTTCACAGGCACAAGGAGGAAAGTGCTCTGGCTAACAGGACAGATAAAATGACACAGCATGAGTTGCACCACTTTGCAGTCTAGTACGTCCTTCTTCTGACCTAGGTGCAATTACACTTCTAAGAAAAAGTTCTGTCTCCTTGGCTGAGTTTAAAATAAGGCTGAGTTCTGAGGTTTGTTAGAGGTGCCACATTAACTGGTCTTCTGGAAGCAGGGGAGAGTTCTTCCACCCACTGCTAAGCTTCTCAAACCTACATATGATTAATGCTTCTATTTTTCACCTTCATCTTTTGAGAGAATACTAAATTATAATTTAACATTTATCCTGATGTAACTTTGTACAGAACTGGTGCCCCACAGCTTTCAAAAAGGGATTTCTTTCCTTAAAATCTGCTTCCTACAAGAGAAAACGGGAGCCGATTTTGAGGCAGTACTGGGTATTTTCCCCTCTGCATTCCAACAGAAGGTTTATCTTCCTTCCCTGTTTGAAGGCAGCCTGTTGGAAATAGCACACTTAATTGCCTTTCCAAGGTAACAGCTTGTGAGTATTTTCTGCCTTCTTTGCAGCATGTAGGACAAACACGAGGGTCCATTAGATCAGTTTAGGTGGTTCCAATAGTCCTTGCAGAGACATTGAGACAGCCAGGAAACTTCTCGATGCTTTGCAAGTCATGAATGATTTGAAGTTTCTCCAGAAAGGAATGACAGAATCTCTATTCTTTGCAATTTATGATAAGATACTTACATTTCCCAATATAAAACTGGACATCTGGAAACAAGGTGGTGTTAGATTATTTTGGCCTATTTTAGACTTACACAAGTCCAACTTCTTTCTGGAAAAAAATGATCTAATATTTATAACTCTGTTTCATAATCTCTTTTAGTTCACACAGCTTTAAGGAATATTATCCATTGCCTACTTATGATTCTAGCTCTTGAACATGTGATCTTTTGGGGGGATGATGGTAAAAACTGCAATTGAATAGGATTAGGGCACTCAACATATACAAACTGCACAGGAACAAGATGAAATGTTAGTCCAGATACTACTCCAGCATTAAGAACCCCTCTGCCCCATTCTAGCCGGCTGAAAGCTAGAACTATTTTTACTTTTGCCCTATTTCTGGGTGCCTTTGGGTGTTATTGGCACAGAAGGCAAATTGAAATTCCAGTTGTAGCTCTGTAACAGTCTTCTGCTTATTTTTCCATTGCTAGACTGCATCTCTTCCCCAGACAGCACTGTCAAACCCTTTGAAGGGGATAGTTCCTGAAAATAACCTTCCTGCAGAAGAGATTATAATTTCTATCCACATCACCTCTTTATTTATGAGCTTGTTTCTTTCTCCTCTCACTTTAAGGGTTTAAAGAAAACATAAGATTTTTTTTTCTTTCTTTTTCTTTTATTTCTACATTCTCATTCCAGGGGCTGTGCTTGAACACAATTTCTGTCAAAAGATTTTTCTTATTTCAGGTGCCATAAGGCACTCCAAAATGTTTTATGCAACCGAAAAAGAAGAAAAGAAAACCAGAAGCTTTCTAAACTGGAGCTTTTACCTGGTGCAGGACTACATTTCATACATACTTTACACCTTGAGGCTAAACTTGCCTTTCAACTACTGACAAACACGGACTGCACCACTGCTCCATCTACCCAAGCTCCCTTCTCAGCGTGTGATGTGGGAGGATTGGTTTTGATATGCAGTGAGGTGTGCCAAAGGAATAAGCGAGGAGCTTTCAGAAAAGGTCTTATAACAAGTGACATGTAATGTTTAGACAAAAATGCTGCCTGACATCATTCACTGTCCATTTAAGGGTACTGCAGTGAGTCACTGAGCGCTCGACGAGTAACCAAATCCTGAAGCTCAGGCATCTCACAAGAAACATTAAATACAAAATCCTTTCTAAAAATTACACTATTTTATGTATTTTTAGTATCTAAGCATTTTCTTGGTCAGACTTTGTTAAGTAACTTCACCTTCAAAAGGCTTCATGCCACAAGATTTTTCCCCTTTACCTGTTTTATGGCTGTCACAGTTATGACAAAGAATAATGGCAATCCACTGGTAATAGGACTGGTAGGGGTATCTATCATGAGCTAAAAGAGAAGAAAATATGAAAATTAGCTCAAATTTTATTTTTAAAATTGTACTTTCAAAAAATACTAACAAAAAAACCACCCTAATGAAGTAAGACAACTGTTTTCCAAACATCTCATTATAAACTGTATTTTTATTGCACTTCCTGCAGTATTTCTGGAGCAAAACTCAGTTTCTGACACCTAAATAATACATGTCAATAATGATGCAAATAGAAGGTTCTAGGGCATAGAGCAGCCTTAGTCACATTTGTAATGCATGTGACAATTTTAAGAGTCCTTAGCAAAAGGAAAATATACTTTCATTCTACAAAGATGAATTCAAAAGTATATTACAAAGAAAAGAAATCTACATTTCGTGATGCTGTTTCAACATTCTATACAATCTACTGCTTACCAGCAGTGCAGAGTATAACATCATCCACTTTAGAAGTGAAAATAAAGTTAAAAACAGTAATTTCCAACGGTTTAGATATTAAGAGAACATTTTCAGACTGCACCTTTCCGGTTCCCCCAAGTTAACATGCAGTTTTTACAATTTGTGCTATTATTGCTGGCATGCCAAAAGTGCAGTGTACACACTAAGATTCTGTATGTGGGGGGATGTCAGTGGTTCTCCTCTGCTGCGGGAAAGAAACAACACGGTCAAGTGCTGTAAGGAAAATGTACACAGGAACTACCCAAAAGCACAGACACTGATCGGATCCACTTTACCTGAGACCTATGGCATTGCTTTGGGAATCATTAAAGAAGAAAAAACAAAATCATACATGGAGTTTTACTCTCTGAAGAGCCAAGAAACCTCACAGAGAAAACAGATTATGCCACCTTACAACGCATGCATGAGTTTATTCCTTTTGCCACTGAAACAGACAATTTACAGAACACAACAAAAATGAGACATGGCCTGCAATATTGTTCTTTAACTGTAGCATTGCAATTTCAGTGTGTTGGCAGCATGTTGTCCAAGAAAACCCATGCCAAAGGCACCTGATTTAGGTGATACAGATGACATTTCTGCCATCTACACTCTCTCACTCTTTCTCAAGAGAGGCTCATATATGAAAACGAAGCAGGTTTTGTGCTGGTGGAATTGTCATGGCAGCCTGCTCCCTTTGCCTCTTTCACCAGAACACCATGGTCCTTTGCCTGCCACACAGCGGGACACAAATGCATCACACACCTGTGTGACCAAAATGCAGTCTGTCACCATGTTTTGGGCATGCATGTGTGTGGTGAACAACGTGGACTGGACTGTGCTGCAAGTTTAAATCCCACACAGAGACCTTGCCCCAGCTCTGCCATCCCCAGTGGAATAAGGTGGTAATGACAGATCCTGCATTTTGGTCACATGAGATTCTTATGACAGGGAATATACCATGGTGATCAACTTTATATAAGGCAAAGATGCCATTTAAAAAAAAATAAAAATTAGATCTTAATGAACTTCCAAATGGGATTTGAATAAAAACATTCTAACAAATGTACAAAAACTACTGCAGCTTCTCTCCTGTTCTATTTCCAAGAATGCAGACACACAGACAAGACATTTCCCATACACATGAGGGCATCCACTTGTCACAAACTAAGACAGCAGGATTACACTCAGAATAGAAGTTATGCCTTTAGATCCCTACTGGACATTTAGATATTACTGATATCTAACAGTTTGAAAGAAATGTGGCACAAAACTGAACTAAAGGGGTAAATCTGCATTAAAAATGATAAAAGCAATGCTGCTGTGGTTACTTTAAGTAACATTTATGTTATCTCTCCAGCATGTCTCCATCTTCCTCAAGCTGCAATATGTTAAACAGCATGAAACATCACAACGGGAATGACACAGTCAATATTCCTAACTAGGAAAATGCGATGGACAACACATTCTGTTAGACAAAGTTAGAACACTGTGACTTCAGTGACTCCCAACACAGGAATGTTCAGCCTAGAAAGGTCATTCTTTCTAAATGTGACAGAACAAGATCAAGGGACACAGGAGGCAATGGATTCAAAACTACAGAAGTGGCCCAGTACTGACATCTTGCACAAGCACAGATAAATTTTATAAACTCCTCACTATCCCTGTTTTTTGTCAAATGAGGTGCCATAATTTTCAAATGCATACTTGTAAATGTTGGTTTATCACTCTGGAGGACTGTACACATTCAAAGCATTCTATTTTATGACAGAAAATAGATACCCCAAAATCTTGTCTCTGCCTCAGATATTAATTTGTCTTTCAGAAGTTACTATTTCTCCTTAGACTCTTTCTCCCTTCACCTACTAAGCCTGCAATGGCTCCACAGAATTCAGGTATGATTACAGAGTTGGGGGTGCAAAGATTACCACAAATGTATGCACTGACGTAATAAACTCATGGAGGATGTTCTTCAGTAAAAGAAGAACAAAAAAGCGACAAAAGCCACAGCAGTATTTCTGACCTGTACTGTAACAGTAACAGCATTAACTGGTGCCTTCAAAACTGACAAACCATCAACCCAAACTGTATTTTGAGGCAACTAAGTCCCTGTGCTGTCAGTGCAATGGGACTTGAAGTTGCACACTTAAATATACTGGCATTCATAAAGACAAAACCTAAGAATAACACTTGAATTTGGACATAATTATTTTTAAAGTTATGTTCTTTTCCCAGAGGACCTGGAAGTATGTTCTTTTTGTAGGCAGAATATGTAAGTAGAGAAGTTAAATTCACAGAATAAAAATTAGTGGCAGATTTACAACACAAACTGCAATTTCCCAAGTATTATTCAACTTACCTGAACCAAAAATATAATGAGAAAATAAAAGTTGGCTACTCTTCTGAACTGCTCAAATAAGTTTTTTGGAACAAAATTCCACACTGTATACTGAAGGTGGAAAAAAAGAGAGAGAAGAGTAATTATGACACACTGAACAATTTTTCAATGAAATTCAGTTCGAATCCCACTAAACTCTGTTAACCTAAATCTTTTCATTCTCCATCTCTCCTCCCCCAGACCTGCTCCTGGTCTTGGTCTTCTCCCACACAGCACTGCTGTATCCAATTTTTGTTGTTTTTATCTCCTTCTGTTTCAAGTACAGCAAAGGAGGGAAGCAGAGGTAGCAACTGCATTGCCAGTAGAGGCCAAGTTTTAAATGTTCTCCTACCCACTGGGATAGGGGCAGCTGGAGTCATTTGGCTGTTTGCACCCTGGGTAGCAGGGAAGAAATTAATTCTTGCAGCTGTAACATTCTCTCCAACACCACAGCGACAAGGCACATCCCACCACTAGCTCCATTGATTTCAATCCAAGGACACACCAGGAGGGAATCTGCAACTGCAGTCCACTGCTCATTTATTTTATGCAGAGTATTAGCTTTCAAATTGGCTAGTTTAAAAACCCTCACGACCAGCTTCACCCTTCCTTTTAAGTACTTTGGTGCATTACATCCAGACATAACCAGCACTGGTTTAAAACCTATTTTCCTTCAGAAATCCTGACCAACGGGCTTAATTACTCTGTTAACAGGCTTTGAGGAAAGAAGGATGAGAGGAGAAAAACTACATAGGAAGCAACCTTGCTTTTCCCTCAAAAAAGTTTTGTTTGCTTCATTTTGAATATTGTATACACACCACTAGACATAATACATCCTTGCACATTTACACAATAAGGTATCAAGTGGTTTTCCCATGAGAAATTGATTCCTTACCTTGGATGATATGATTCTGTTGTCTGCAAACTTCTGAGGAACATAATGGCCATGCTGGGGAAAACGATTTGCTATATAAATAGTTCTTGTATCGCTTTGATGCGGTGGGTCAAAACCCTAAAACACAAAATAAAAAAGAGGTGATCTAGAAAGGCTGTTATTAGCTGCTCTTTGGTAAAACTGTTAACTTCATGCTGAAAAATTATATACAGATATCAAGCAGCTGTTTTAGAATAGTGGCTTTTGAATAGTAAAGAAAATTAATGTATAAAATTAAAAGCCTGTTTTGTCCACAGAATTTTCAAAAATTGGGAAAAAACCCTCCCTCAATTCTGAGGTTGTGTACTCATTCTGAAAAATAAAATTAAAAAATCCTGTTTCAAGAAGGACAGAGATGCAAGCTTGAAACCACGTGAAACTTAAAAAAGAAGAAATAGAAGTGGAGATGAAAATATAATTAAATTACAAAAGCTCACAGCTATCCTCATAAAACCGATTACTGAGAAAAATAAAAGGTCAAAACAAACAAGTTATACTAGTGTGCCATGATAACTGGATTTGGGAAAGATTGTCACCAGCTAAAAACCAAAACCATAAGCATCTGACTAGACAATAGTATTTTTCCAAACAGGTTTTATCTCCAAGCACCAACAATTTGTCTAATCTCAAATGTGATTTCCTGTCATGACCACCAAATTCATCCAACAACTCTGAGTCATCCATGTCATCCCACTGAGGAAAAGGCCTTCAGTGCTGAGGAGGCTGGAGAAGAAGTGGGAACCACAGCTGAAGCACTGAGAGCCAACTGAACAACAGCCAGAGGACTGGAACATGAGCCACAAGGGATCCTAAAAACATGACATATAACGCAAGGCTGAACAATCTAAAAGGCAAAGAGCAAACAAATTAGAGTCATTTAGCCTAGAGGAGAGGAAACTTGGGATATCCTAGCAAATCTTCTGACACACAAAAGACTGTTCCATTGAGAAAATGGGTAATTTGAAGGACAAAGAAGAACAGAAGCAAGTAGGCTTAAGCTGCAGGTAGGAAAACTTAGTCTGGATATTGGAAACCAAACCAAAATTCCTTTCTTATGGAAAGGAAGAATTAAAACCCAAAATAAGTAATGTGGGAAGGTTGTAATGTCTCTGTAACACAAGGGCTTGTATCTAGGTCATTCAAGTCTATCTTTAATAGAGCCTTTCCTGGGGCTACATGACTCACCAGAACTCTCCCTAGCAATAATTTCAGACCTGGACAAGCAGGTGATGCCAGAAGACAACAAACAACACAACAAAACAGTAATAATTCAGACAACAGGCCAAGAAAACTACTAAATTAAAAAGAAAAAAGCTCTAAGACAGGAAATAAACCAGTGAAATGAAATCTGGAACTGTTAATTGTTTGATCAGGAATTGGTGACTGTCTGGGAGGTGGTGAATTTCAGCGCCAGCACTGACTTTGCACTGTGCCCACAATCTCCTTGCTCTTTGATGCCACGTGAAAGGACAACTGGTGGAACACCTGGAAAGGGCATTAACAATTCCACTCCTGCAGGTGAGGAAATGACATCTGCAGTTGTGTTGCTTCACATGTGAAACCAGGCTCAGACCCTGAAGGATGTCAAATAAAAAACTGACACTTCCCAGAACTCCAGAAAATATGTCTGTAGTAGTTAATTACGGATGATAAACAGTGAGGGACATAAAAAATGGTTGGTATAACCCATCAAGAATTTTCTTTAGTCCATTAATATCTCTAACACAGGGCATTAGGTCTGTTCACATTCAGGATGGTGTCATTTTAAAGTAATGTAATAGTAAAAAGAATCCTCTCAAACATACAAATTTCTGTGTTTGACATCATTACCAGAGAAACCTTCTGCATCAGAAAGAAAGAGGTCCAGAAAAAAGAAGGGAGAAAGAAAGGAAGGGGAATTTTTCAAAGAGATTTGAAGGAGAACAAACTTTAGATGACAAGCAGTGGAAGGCTGGTCTAGTCACAAGCTCCAGGGTGAAAACTTGTTTAAAGATAAGAGTGGAGCAGGGAGACAAAAAGTAGATAGGGGAAAGGACAGGAAAAAATACAAAGGATGCCAAAAGCAAAAAGAAAGGAACTGTTCACAGCTTTAAGAAATACAAGCATGAAAGTAGGATGAAAAAAAAAAGTACCTGTTAAATGATGACACAAAATTTAAAAAGAGAACAGTGTTTGCAGCAGAAGCATTTTGGATACCTGACATTGGTGACACATTATTTCTAAATCAATCCAGAAGATGCCACAAATAAAAGGGTTTTGCAAGCAAGAAAAAATGTGCCTAATTAGTAAGACTAGGTACACAGCTCTCTTCTATATCAGAAAATGTCTGGCACTCACAAAATGCCAGACATTCTCACTTTGGAAAGTCATACTGTACAGCTTGGAAAAATTCAAACAGATGTAAAGCAAGGGAAAAAAAAACAACACAAAAAAAAAAAGCAAAGAAAACAAGTGGCAGTCTTCTTTCTGACAGTGAAAAACGCTAATCTCCATGCTACTTGCTGAAAGTTATTAAAAGATAAATGAAAGATTTCAGAGTGACTATGGTATCACTGATTTTTTTATATGCCCTTTTTAGGCAACTATCTGAGCACCTGAAAGTTGATGAGTTTGATGACATTTTTATTATGAAGAGTAAAGACCTCTGTAGAATTCCAGCCTCACTGCACAAGCACTTCTATCAGAGAAGAATACATCTGCTGAATCAGACTCAACTGATTAAAAGAAATCTATTTTCCAAATCAGAATCTCTGGCCATAAAAGTTTACAGGTGCAGTTGTGCAGCTAAAACAGCTTAAAATCGCGGTCTTTACACATTTAATTCTGTTTTGTTGACATTTGCCACAGAGAAAGCTCAGAAGCTGTGCAGTCAGCACATCACAAAGCACACCCAAGGCAGGCTGGGGACAAAAACCCTTCAGTTGTCAGAGCTGGGGTTGGAAAAAGACATCCCTGACAACCTTAGTGACTTGACTGTAGCCACAGCAGGAAATAAGTGTCAGGGCTGGGAACGAAACCCAGATTTCTTAAGTTTTATGACTGTAACTTCTAAAGATCATTTGAAATTACCCAACATCCCTGTCATCTCCTAATTAGCTGATCAGACCACAACCAAGCAGATCTTCCAGAGAAATTTTCATTACACATCTCTCCAAGGAAAGTTCTGCCCAGACACTGAACTTAATTGGTCAAGAACTGAAATGTCTTTAACGCTTCTCTAACTGTGGGAGTGGTCACTGAGCCTGCTCCTGACACAAAACTGATCTATAGTACAAATTTCTGCCCAGCAAAGGGATTTTGCACAGTAACTGTACCCAGCCAGCAAAGCAGGCTGAAGCACACTGTTTCCTAATTTCACTTATTAGACAGTTCTCTCTAACGTCATTCCCTAACTCAGCTGCAGAAGTAGGGTAACATGCCCTTGTCAAAGGATTTCTGCAGCTGAACAGCATGAGCAGAGAATCCATGAATTCAAGTTTTGAGCCTTGCAAAATGATTGTCACCACTATCACTTAGTAAAAGTTAGTTTTCCTGCAGTTTCTCTCGTGATTTCTACCCAAGTGCACAGATAATTGATATCATAACAAATGATGCTGAGTATATTACAGAATCTGATATTTAAGGTTTCTTGATCAAGTATATTACAGGCACATAAATTAGATGAGTCAGCTTTAAATAAAATTTGACCATAAGATAAAGTGACCTGATTTTCCCCTCTTCATGCTGCAAGTTAAATCTAGATTTCTTAGCTAAACTTCAGGCCTTCAGCTGATTTATCAACACAAACCAGGAGTTATCTACCCTTGGAATACATCTCTCACTTTATTTCAATCCACACATTCCCAATATAAGTTTTGCACCCAGATAAACTTGACATGTTTGTTTCTGAATATAGTTTAAACACATGCCACTTCAATACAACACACAGATGCCTGAGTGAAGTTGATTTATAAAGCACAAATGGAAGTAACTTTTGGGGAAAAAAATGAAAAAGAATTGATTCATAGTTTTCCTTTTCTATAAATTTTCAATGACTGTAACCAAAGTCGAAGTAGTTTTTACTAAATTCCTTCAGCAGTCATTTTGTTACTGTTCTAAAAGTTAGACAAAGACATCCTCTGTGCAATAATTAGGTCCCTTTAAAACAGCACAGAAAACATACCCCGAGGAACTGAGGAGAAATATTTGACTGCAATTTCATGCAATTTATTTCATGAAAGAAATGAGGTTCAACAGCCACCCCCAAATAACCCCTTCCTACATTCTGTCTCAATCTCAACCACTGTACCAGAATTGTCCATGCAGTCATCGGGTAAGGCGAACTGGAAAACTGATCCAACCAAACCCCCGCCATTTTCCCACGTGTTTTTCTTTTCCTTTTTTTTCTTTTTTTTTTTTTAATGTGTCAGTTCCCTAAAACAATTGCACGGTCATGCCAATTGCCTGGTGACAAAAGCATTTACTGTGAAAGAAGAGTTTTATATTGCTGCTGAGGAAGCATTATTAACACACACAGTGAATTAGGCAACCACAGAGTAAGCAAACGAGAGAGACCCTCCCAACACTTGCAAGTGTAAAGGAAGAAAAGAAAAACAGCTTTTGTGGTCAACTTGTTGATATAATACACACATATACTGCAAGACTTTTAATGCTTCAGTACCACTATTTAACATGGGGCAGTGTGCACGTACACCCTCCCCAGCACTGTGAAGTGAGCCAGCAGAAATCCATGGATCTTTCAGCAAGGATTAGTGACATGAGACCAGCACACAACAAACCAATCGCTGTGTCAAGCTTTGCAATACAAGCATCGATGATTACAAGTCATCTGACAGGCAGTTTTTGCCTGTGACTTGCATAAAGCTGGCGTGGTTTAACATCATCTCCCAGGGTTTCTTATTCATTCCTCACAGCTTTTACAGGGGTAAAAAAGCCAACTTATATTTACCGAAAGGACTTCTGCTATGTGACCACTTTTCAGTGAAAGGGGTTTGAAAGAAGGAAGTCTCATTTTGGGCCTCTTCCTCATTTCAAAAACCACACTGAGCAGTGCTAGGAAAAGTAGTAGATCCCCCATAACCCATCTGAATATCAAGTGCTACTCAATAAAACTAATAAAGAGATGAAAACCTGGTCTCAGAAACCCTTTTTCCTTAGGAAGTGACTTGACTGATCATGGCTGCAGAAGCAGAACACCACATCTCCTGGCAGACAGCCCAAAAGTCTGCTATTACACTGCTGTCACGATATATTTTGATTAAAGGTGTTTTGAGGAAATGGATTTTCTTGCTTTGGATTTTCTTCTGAATATACATAGAATACTTTCCCCTCTGTCAGATAAGATGATCTATTCACACTCCATGCCCATTTTCAGAAGTCTGTGTAAATTTGTACTCCATACAGTCAGCCAATAATTCTTTCAGTCATATAACTAGGCACTAGTCAAACTGAATTTGCGATATCAAAGGTTAGCATGAAGGAGGAAACAGCCTCTCACAGCAATTTCAAACACTGTTCTAACAACTAAAGTAGTGAATCAGCTGAAGCACCCTGACGTGTACATAGTTTGTTCCTCCCCTTTTAAATATCACTGCAGTAAAGAAATAAAACTACTAAAAGTCATGCACCATTCGTGCAACTTCCTCTTCCCACTTACTGTATCTACAGTTGTTTAAAATATCTGACAATAAATCATGCTGTAACCTTCTAAAAGACCTATAACCAGACTACATTATTTTGTGAAAACACACCCTCTAGGAAACAAGGCCTGAGAAATCATGAAGCAGTAACCTGTCCTTTCACTACATTGAAAAATCTGCCTCGTACTGTATTCAGAAAAGTTGTACTGGTGCTCATAACAAAGTCCTGGTTACATATAGCTCAAGTTGTTCTTATTTTGCCTTATTTTTTTCAAAATGCCCACAGAAATAACTCAGGAAAACCCCTACTTAAAATTTAAAAGAAAAAAATCATCTGTCTTCTCTTTATTTGTCTGCAAACATAACAAGCCAGGTCAACTGGCCTCATTCACTGCTAACATACTTCTTGAGCCAGTTTCTCTACTCTGGTCACTGATGCCAAACATACTGGTCTTGTAACATCAATAAAATCAGAAAGGAAAAGGGAGCTGAGCAGGCAAGTTATGCTTTCTAACACAGTGCTCTCAAGACTGTTAAGGCATGGCTGGTTCCTATGAGCAGCAAAGAATGTTAACAGAGGCTCAGGTTAATGCTAAATTATAAAATAGTCTGACTTGCGTCACTGAAGGAAATGTCTTTCTTACCCTCCCCTACAATCAAATCACAGTATTTACAAAGCATTTGGGACTTCATATGATAAAACAAACCTAAAGCCTTATAACAGCTACTCTTTCGTGACTGCCCTCAACAGAATGCCAATATTCACATCTGTCCTACAGCCAAATGTAGTCCCCAAAGGGGGACTACAAGAAAACCAGGGAGGGACCGTGTACAAGGGCACATACTCATATGACAAGAGGCAATGGCTTTAAAGTGATAGAGGGCAGATTTAGATTAGATATAAGGAAGAAATCTTCCTTGTGAGGGTGGTGAGGCCCTGGCACAGGAAGCTGCCAATGCTCCATTCCTGCAGTGTTCAAGGCCAGCTTGGATGGGGCTTATCCTCTTGCCTCGATGTGTTTAACCAAATGCCTGTAATACATTCCTCATTCATTGCTTTATTTTAGGATGCTCCCTGTCATAGTCAGACACATAGATTACAAAGATTATCAATAACAGATCCAGTGATACTTTTGCTCAAATGCTTTTTGGCAGGAAACAGACTTTACAATAAATGTGTCTTCAACTCAAATGAAGGAAGAAACTTAGTTAACAGTCAGACTCTAAGAAGCAAGCCTCAGTCTCAGACAGGGCTAGTTGCTACCCTTCCAGGCCAGTCAATGCTCTCTAAATTTTTCCTTTAAAAAAATGCATTATGTTAAAGTTGAGGAAGTTTGGGAGAAGTCCAGGTTTGACAGTATCTGTGGTCCAAAATGTTTGGACTTTTGCCATGCCTCCTAAAGCAGCCCATTGCTCTAAATAAGTGGGAATGAAAATGCTTTTCAAGTTCCAAATACACAGTTTTTTAATTTCAGAACTAGAAGTTTGCCTCTGTGGGCTCCACCAATTAGTTGTTCGTATCTGCAACATCATCTCCCTCTCAAGCATGAACAGAGACTGGGCAAAATTTTCAAAGCTGAAGGGTGATTTCAGACACCCATCAGGAGGCAACTACAGGGCATCATATTTTATAAAATAGGAATTGAATCACAAACCACTTTTAAGAACACTGCTCAAAATATATACAGTACCTTGAACACGGAAAGTGCTGCAGTTCTGCAGTAATCAATCAATAAGAAACAGCAGCTACTAAGCAGATCATACTAAGAAATACAGAACCAATCTAGTAAATGAAACATTTAATATATAAATCCTTCATCTACCTCCAATAACCACAGTGTCTCAGAAAAAAGTAACAAAAAGCTCCACACTCTAATTGTATCCTTTCTGCACATTCCCTATATTCATTTAAGTAAGGTTATAGCAGATTTTCAATATTTAATAAGGCATTCAAATCTGTGACAGGTTATGAACTTTCACTTAAAAATAGAAAGCAGCTCCAATTTTGTAGATAGCAATTTCACCATAAAAACATTACATTTGTCAAGTCCATGACAGGACAAATACAGAAGAATCAACACATCCCTTCACGTATTTCCATCCTATATGCCCCAGTATCTTAAAATGAAATGTTGTTTACTTGCTGCTTTGAAGAGTCATTTGTAAAAGTATTTTACACAAGCATGAAGGGCTACTCTTATGACCATTATCCCATAAGAATACTGAAAATCACCATTTTCAATATTTGGATTGGTTCTAGCAGGCAATAGCTACTTATGCCAATGCAAGTCGAATTCACATTTTCCTTCAGCATGGAGAAAAAAACCCCCACCCTTTCCAGATATCTCTTCCTCCAGAATCACCCCAAGATAATAAATCTTAAGGCTTTTTCAAATTGTGTGCCAAAATTATACTGACAATTGCTGACAGTTGCTCCTCAATAAATTTCACAGGAAGAGAATTTAGTTCTTAGCTAGGGCTGTCTAGCTCTTCCTTTTAACACGCTTGGGTAAAGCCTGCTCTGTAAAAACATTACAGTTCTGAGTCTACTCCATCTGTTGAATAGCCCTTTAAGTTTTAATTCCATTTCAAATATGATTTATGACCTAAGTATCAGTTTAATGTCCTGCTTTCAGACATGTGTACAAACTAGTTTATCCTTAAAGCTTACTAAATCTTAAGCGTCCTTTCCATTTATTTGCAATTTCCTTTCCAGATATGCAAAATATCTGCAAAAACTGGCACAGCCACCCATAAACTAAGCACAAAAATGTGCAAAGGAGTAACAAAATTAAACAACGTATAACAAGATTTTTATTTTTTTTGTTTAAACCATACGAAACTTCTTCCCCTGGTAAAATATTTCAGGATGAAAACAAACAGCTTGCCTTTTGTCTACACCATTATCTCTCCTTCCCATTTACAGTAAAGTTCTCCTTTCCCATGCTTATTTTTGCTCAAAGTAAACAAGGAAAAAAAAAATCCTCTTAAATCACTGCATGTGGGAGGCCAAGGAATTGCAGGGGTTTGTTTTTCAAATCATAGTGTAGCTGTCGGTCCCACTTTCTGTCTTTTCTATCATGGCCACTACTATTGCTAAGTGTTTTTTTTTCAGCAGCAGCTGAAAAGAGGTTTGTATTATAAAAAGAAGTCTAGCTGCAAATATGTCACCTGTGTTTTGCTGGAAAATATGACCTTGCATTTACAGAGGCACTTCGTCAGATCTACCTTGCTGCAGTTCTTATCTGCTAACAAACAGATTTTGTGCTAGAAATTAGGGGGGTTTTTTGAGAGGTATAATGTAGATACCCTTTTCCTGGTGAAACAGTTAAAAAACCAGTTGCAACTACTGAGGGCATTAAAATCCAATAAAGGAAAAGAGACAACAGATCACCAGTGAAAGGCACAAGTCATGATGCTTTTAATGAAAGTTAAACTCTTTATTATATTTTTCTTTTGTTACTCCTATCTCTCCATCCCAGAGGAAAGCAAATGTCAGTTTTAATGAAGTCAGCCAACCCTTTTAAAACTAGAAAAACAAATACCAATGATACTCAAAACACATGTTGAATGTTATTAAATTCAGTACATACTTGCCTTAGATTATGAATTTTACCTTCTGACAAGAGGTCAGAAACAATCTCTTAGCATTAAGCAGAGGCATTCCCCTCCTAACAAATACTACCTACTGACCAGAACACAAAAAGTTTTTGCTCTTTGTCAACAAGATAATATTTTCTCCCTTAGTCACACAAAACATAAATAGACGATCCTTAGTAAGGTAAAAGGACCTGTTAGTGCAGGAATATCATACAGTCAATTAAATAGTCATATTATTGAGTGACAAGTGGAAATCTGGTACAACAAAAAATCTGCTGCTTCAAAAAAAGAAACTCAAGTCCCACAGCAAGGCAGCACATCGGACAACGCTGATCTTCCTATTTTTAAAGCGGCCTTTGAAAGACACAGTGTCATGACTGGTTTGATTAGGTTGGGGTAGGCAATTTTTAAATTCAGGGTTTAATTTTTACGAGGTAAGACTTAAAAATCACACACAGGACAGAGCGGATGTCTCCATTCGGAACAGACAGCTGGCTGAAGGCAGGGCCAGGTTCTGCACGCTTTGGAACACACTGTGCTGAGAATGTATCAGCCTTCAGCAGAATACAAAAAGAAAATAAGGGTAGAAGACCCAAACACAATGGGAGGACTAGTCCAGTAGACCAAAGAATACCTCTAGCAAAAAAACCAAACAAACAAACAAAAAAACAGGCCACATTTTCTCCTGTGCAAAGTTACCTGAGGGGAGTCACTAACCCTCAGTCCCCAAGCTACTCTACCAAGGCAATGCCACCCTTGGCCTGTTCTAACACGCACCTCGCTGATCCTGCAGTGACAATTCAGAAGGTATTAGCTGGGCAGTCTGAACCGTGGGAACTTTTCTGAGAAAATATGGATTTATTTTTCTAGTATACAATAACAAACACCCACTTAATTTTAGCCAAAAAGGGTAAGAGGCTTCAATGACAAATAAGAGAGGGAAAATTATACTCCAGAAAAACAAGGTGATCTCAGAAGCAAGATTCTCAGTCATTAGATGAGTTTAAACTACTTTCAGCATTCAAAAAATACAGGGAATATCGGGTTTTTTTGGGTGGCAATTTAACTGTATTGATTCAATTCATTCAACAAAATGATTAAGTGAAAATAATAAACACACACCAGTGCAAACAATGAGATCAAATGCTGTCCACCTTGCTCCCAATGCCAACAACTGAACGTTATCTCAAAATACCATCTGTTCTCTCAGAACATCTTAACAGATACCAACACCTGGAAGCCAAAGGGATGTGACAGGGACTAGCAAAACAAAACAGTGAAAAACATTCCCTGTGGTCACCCCTCAGTGCAGGACATACAGAACTTCTGGACTAGACAAACTCCAAACTTTCCTCTCAATCTGAGCTTTCCTGTAAACATGAAATAAAAATTAGTCTGGTAACCAGGTTTTCTGGTTAATCTATACATTTTATTTTTGTCTTACAGTCAAATAGCAAAGCCGCACTTGCCTGAATACCTCATGTGAAAGTTGCTGCCAGTGCACAACAGCACTGAGGTTCTTAAATTGTAAAGATCCTCTGTCAAATACAGCTCAACTCTGCTTGTCTTAAACTTGACACTTACAGAAGAGGGACCAGGCAGGCAGCTTTTACGTTTTCTCCATGCAATATCTTTTGTACATCATTGAAATGACAGATAACAGACCAAAAGGCTCATAATATCATAACTCCTCATAATAGGAACCAGATGGGAAAACCAGTGACCCCTCTTCATGTGACAGGACTAATAGTTCAAAATTACCCAGCTAAAATCATACATACAAAGGTATTCTACAACAATTTTTGGATACTACCTCAGACAACTGAAGGTACCATTACTTTTTGTCAATACCACTGCAACAGCTCCTCCACTCCATGTGCACCACCAGGACCCCAGCACAGTCCAAACACTGCCACAAACCTCCAAAACTAGAAGTGGAACAGAAAGTCATCGAGCGTTGCAAATGCCACTTTGTACTCTCGTTTTGTGTCGGTGCTGCACAAACTTGACCAGGGGAGCCACAACATCCCCCTGCTGTACCCAGATCAGCCATGTCATCTAACCCATCCCATCTGGAAATGCAAGTAAAACCTACTATGCTATTCCTGAATATTAGTGATGCTTCCTATCAACTGTTGTTTATCCAGTTGCTTTTTTCAAGCAGAGTTGGCTGTGCCTGTGGCGTTATGCAACCCTCAGCAAATCCACATGCCTCCTGCCTTTCTGAGATCTCAAGGTAACAGAGATGGAACTCAAGCATCTTTCCTGTGCAAAGCTTGTCTTTGAAGTACCTCAGGGCATTTTACTCAAAGACATGAATTGTAACTCCACTTGTCTCTAAATTTTTCATTACTAAAACTTAAGTACATCCAACTATTAACTAGATAATTATATCCTTTTAATATTAACTAGAAAGTTAATGAATTACTATGCAGTCTATTTAGAATGGGACAGCAATAGATGAAAAACCGATAAACTGTCTCTGCAGTGTGGTGTGAATTCTTTCTGAACACAAAAACAGACTGAGGGCCAAGATACCAAACAACCTGACAATTTGTGTCACACAGGCACTGAGGACTGAGCAACAGAATTACTGTAATTCAATTCCTGATATACAACAAAGCACTGAAAAAAATATTTAACACCTCAGTTAGAAAACTGTTATGGACTTGTAAGACCATTACAAAGACGAAGGAAGTCTTACATTCTCAGCATGTCTCCCCTTCTCAGAGGGCTGGTCATCCCTTTCTGTAGGTCTACAGGAATGTTACAGATCTCAAGCACAGCAAAATCACCACTTTAAAAACTTAGCTGAAATAATCTGAACTCCATACCAGGTCTTCTCATTACTTTAAGACCACCTGCTTCGTTTTCCCTGTCCCTTTTACAGCTCTCGAAAATGCGAGTTCTCAAGACCACATATACTCAGGACACTTATTATATTAAATACTGTTCTCTTAAACAAATAAGAAGTTGCAAAACAACTCACTGGTTTCATACAGAGAGTATTTAAAAACCACCTAAAAGCACCTTCAGTAAAGCACCAGTCCCCCCCCTTCCCCTAATCTCTTACTGCTTTTTGAGCATTTTTGCACACCAACATTTTTCTTTTGTATTACTACAACATCCCACTCACATCACTCCCACACATTTGCCTGGTTCCAACCCTCCTGTATGGATGAGAACACTTTTTTTAAAGCCCGTTGCCACATCAAGCACAGGTACAAATGCACGCTCTAAAGGCATCCAAACCCACACATTCTTCTTCTTCTATCAGACATAAATTTTGGCACCCTTTGATTCAGATATTTCTGTCACCCCACTCTTCCCACTCACTCGGGTTATTTTGTCAGCATTTTTCCCCATGTTCTTGGCCCTTTGACATTCTTTCAGAACCTAAACATCACAGCCATGAGAAGAAGCAAATGCATGGTGGGATCTGTGTTAAACCAACGATTACACACAGGGATGAGTTGTGTGAGTGTCCTTAGGAAGAAAATGCAGTGTGATACCAGGCCATTTTTCATTCTTATGAGCTATGAAACAACCAAGCCATTAACACCAGTGACAGCTACAGAAAACACGAAACGTGTATCTGCAATAATTTTTTTTCCCCTTAGTACCATATTTAAATGTCTGTTCAAGAAACTTGACCTTTTATTATCCTGTTTTTCTACTACACTAATCCTTCCCTGTCAAAACTAGTGCAAGCTTTAAACAATCATTTTCCCATCAGTTTCCTTTAGAAGCATAAAAACCTCCTAGTGCCATGTTTATTGCTCATCTTGTTACATTAAGCTTTTACTTTCGATTAAGGGCAAACAGATTTCTGGAAAGCTGGTCAGGGTACTCCCAGGGAGAAAAGCAACCATGTTTGATACATGAATTGCTAGCACTGATACAGTCCTAATCTAAACTCTACAGATGACTGCATAATGCTGCTTTGAAAACCACAAACACGAACCTCAAGCCACCTTCAAGTGGAAAAAATGACAGCTATGTTACACCAAACAGGCTTTCTTCTAAAAAAACGTGTGTATGACTGTAACAGAAGAGTGCAGTCAGAGCTCAAACAGAGCAATTAATTTCCAGGTCAGTAAGTCTTGGTGTTGGACCAAACTAGTGAGCACTGTCAAGCTGGCACTCAGACCATCACCACAAGCTCTGTGCTTCAGACAGAGAACTGGGAAAATCTATGGGCCATGGGAAACGAGGTCAGGGGAGAAACTCAGAAAAAAAGAAAACACAAAAATGTTTATCCTTTTTTTTTTTGTAAAAAGTGATGCCAGAACTTAAACAAATCATTAGTGGGACAGAAGCTTTAACCATTAAAACCTAAAAACCTAACTAATGTAAGCTCTCGTACTAACCTGGGCAACATCTGCAAGGCAAGGTAACTCCAGTGAGTGAAAAAAGTTATTTTACAAATACATTACTTAGAAAGAATTTCTCTTTTAGAGAAAATGCCAGAGGAACAACGCTGGACACCGTGGCAGGAAACCGGCCAATACTTAAATCGAAACAGTCAAACTCGATGGTACTTCCCTGCTAAGGCAGCACAGCCTCGGCCGCCCGGTTTCCCTCGCTCGCTCTAACACTGCACAGCAAGCAGTGCCTGTGCGGGGGGACAGGCACCCTCACCGCTGCCTTTTCCAAGTGTTTTCTCTCGCCAAACACATCTCACGAACGTTTTCCTTCCATTTCTCGTCACTTTCAAAGCCTCTGCACGCACGGAGCGGCTGCAGAGCTCTCAGGGACCGGGAAATAAACGAGATGAAAGCACGTCGAGTTAAAGAGCCTTGAAAAGATTTCGCAACGGGAAGGAGGAAGAAGCTGCGAATCTCTCGAGTGCCGGTCCAGGGAATAAAGGCACCGTCATTCCTCCGGGAAGTTTTGGGGAGCCCTTCCCAACGAGGGGGGCACAGGTAAGGGGAACGCGCTGTCCCCTGTGACAAGGGGGGGTTCGAGAAAAGGAAACCAAAATAAATAAATAAATAAATAAATAACCCCCCAAACAAATACCGCAAAACCTCCGATAAAAATACAAATACAAAAGTAATGTTTTTAAAAACGACAATAGCGATCCAAGTGCAGCCCCTGCGGGGAGAAGGACTCCCCTCCCTCCCGCACCCCGGCCCTGCTCCCAGGCTGCTCCCCGACCCCGCGGCCCGGGGCCCAGCCGGGGGCTCGGCGGGGCCGGGGAGCGCAGGGGGCTCGGTGGGGAGGTACCTACCAGCTGCTGCCGGACCCAGCGCAGCATCCCCGGCGGCGCGGGTCGCGGCCCCCGCGGCGGGGCTCCCTCGGCACTGCCGCGCCCTCCGCTGTCGCCGCCGCCTCAGGCGAGCCGCCCGCCGCGGCTGCTCCCCATGGCGCGGGGCCGAGTCAGGAGCGTGGGCACAGCCCCGCCGGAGCGGCCCCGAGGAGCCGCGGCTGCCGCCGCCCCGCCGCCGCCATCACAGCGCGGCCGCTCCGAGCCGGCGGTCCCGGCGCTGCGGCCGCCCCGGGAAGTGACGTGTCGGGGCGGGGGAGGCGGGGAGAGGGGCCGGGGAGAGGGACGGCATGGAGGGATGGAGGGGGGTCGGTGGCGGTCCGCCCCGGGCCTGGACTGCGGTGGGCCCCGTTGCTTCACCGCCCCGAGATGCCGCTTCTGGGTTGCAAGGGCAGTGCGTGGGCCCGAGTGACCCGAGTCCCAGCAACCCCCTGCAGGGATTTGGGCGAAATCCCACCTCCCTGTCAGGGCTCGGCGCCCTCAGGCAGAGCGTCAGCGCCTGAGACTCCCCTTTTCTACCGAAGTGAAGCGGCTTCGCGACTTGATTGTTTTATCTCTTTGCTTTCTTGTAAAAAATGCAAAGCTTGCACGTGTTGGAATAAAGATGCTAAGTAGCCGCTGGTTCGAAGTTAAAATGCAAGCGCACAGCGTGTGGGTATCCCAAGGCAAGGAACAGGTGCTGGGAGGATCTGGCGCCCTGCTCTCTTCCTGCTGCTGGCGGAATTGCCACGAGCTGCTGCTTGGTTAAAGTTGGGTGTTGAAACGTGTTGTCAGGCAGTGATTTCTTTAAATCTTCCACTGGAAAAAGTCTTCCCAGCTGGATGTGTTCCTGTGTCACCTACTCCGGGTGACTCTGCCTTGGCCGGGAGGGTTGGATTAGATGATCACAATTCTGTGATTCTGTGATTTTGGTCTGAAAACAGCTGCTGCTGCTTAAGAAAACAAAACTCTGTTCAGCATCAAACACTTGCAACACACTGATACTGGTCTGCAGCTTCTGGGCCTGTGTGACTGAGAACCAAAGCAATAAAGACCTGGGCATTTGTGACCAAATGTAGTTCTCAGTGAAGCCCATGACAACTTTGACACTGACTTAAAGAGAAGTGGTTTTGTGTTTCCATTTGTTCCCAAGGAATTATGATATACAGCAACGAGTCATAATCGTATCTGCCATAGTGTTTAGTGCTCAGTTAAAAATTTAGAACATAATTCAGGATTAAAATAGTCTGAACAACAAAATCTTGTGGTGAATACTGATGGTTTAAGCATCTGCATTTAATTAGAAAAATAACATTAAAACAGCAGGGAATAAAACTATTTTTATCAGGCACTTTGGAAAGCTAATGTTAACAAAACTCTGTATCAAATGCTAGGCATTATTTCAAAACATTTAAATACATCAAAGCTGAGTTTCAAACAGCTTGCACTACCCTATTCATCTAATGTGAAGTCGAAAATAACAGTGATTTCATAGCTATGGCACGTTGCCTGGAGAGTGGCCTTAAGCCAGCAGCTTAACTGATACACTCAATATTCACGCTCCTTCTTTATCGTCAGATGTAGAACAGAGTCCTGACCACTACACACTAAAATTTGTATGCCATTTCTCTGAAGTGCAAGTATATTTGTCACTCTGTCCCTGCCAAATTCAAGTATGAGTTGCACTTTCTGCAAGGCTCTGTTTCCATGGCTTGCAGTTGTGTTACATAAAGCTGCTTTGCACTTTCTGTTCCACGTTGCTGTAATGATACTATTTCACCAGACAAAACTTGGAAGCAATTTGCAAGTGATTTGAACCCTGCAGTTTGTATTTTTCACTTTAAGAAGTATGTACCTTAGTGAATGAAAGTATATTGATAGGATGATATTATTTTGCTGTGTGCAAGAAATTTGCAGCAGCAAAATTCCACCAGAGTAACATGTTTTCCAATCATCCTGCCCAGTAAAACCTTGCACCTTTTAAATTGTCCAAAAGCTCACACTAGACATTTATGAAGTTTCATCTCACCCTTGAGAGATAAATAGTTTTCAGAAGAGAAAATTGAAGCAGAGCAGCCAAGCCAGATATTGATTAGACAGTAACACTCCAGCACTTCTCAAATCAAAGGTCAACTGTATTAAGAATTAAGATTCCCACATCAGAGATCCCACTTTAAAATATTGCCCTGAAGCCTCACCTGCATTCACACAACTGGCTTATACAGAAAAAAAAAAGCAACTGCTGAAGAAAAAGTCACCTTCTGATATGAAGATTAGGTTTAACCCATTGCTCAGGCTCTCTTGATGAGACTCCAAGCTTCCCAGTTATGTATCTGAGAGCAGTGATTTCAGATGTTTGTTTAGCAAGATCAGGATACAAATGTTGTCTGATACAAAAATGTGTACACAAACATGAAACCACACACTTAAATGTTAAGTCCAGCAAGCTTTTAATTAGATGTGCATGAGTAATTCTTGTGTAATCAATGGTGCTACTTTTAGGTTTATAAAATTGAGCATTGGTAACCACAGAATCATTGCCTGGACATGCAACTGTCACACTGATGCTGGGGGTGCTGATGTCACTCCCTGAACTTGTTCCTGTGCAAGATATTCGTGCATTTCCATTACTCTTGAACGGTGTTTCAGGGCCATTCTTCGGCAGGAGATGGTGAAGTGCTGTCATGCTGTGTGACCACATCTAGTACAAGATGAGATGAGATGGAAGTGCAGCACTGATGCCAGAGGGTGAGCTGCCCCCAGCATTCCTGCCTTTGAAACTCTGAAGTGCTTGGTAGCTGAACCCTCTCACCTGTCACATCCCTGGGTGAACCAGCCCCATCCCAGGTTCCCAGGTTACTGCTGCAGTACAAACAAGGCATCTGATATCAAAGGGGATGGTGTGCTCTGGTGCTCTGACATTGGGGCAGCCGAGGTCTTGTGCTGCAGCTGGAAAGCACCTCTGTCCTTTGGGGCTGTCTTCCTGGTGGAGAATTCATCTCACTCATTGTTTTGGTTTTAATTAAATGTAATTTCTTTAAATGAGTATTTTAATCTACTCATTATTTACTTAGATAACTATGGTGCTAATTAAAAATGTGTACTATAAAAATGCCTGTTTTGTTTCTAATCCACGGAGACAAAAAGCTGCCTGGGAGACACGGGGTTTCTTTAAGGCATCTTTTCACAAGCACTCATTTAATGGCTGAAGCATTATATATAGGTAATAAGTGGCTGATTTTTAGTCTCAGGGCCCTTCATGTAAGGACAAGTGGGGATTCTTACCTAGAGCAACCAGTCTTCAGGGAAAAAGTAAAAGCATTAGAAAATGAACTGAACTTTTTAAAGGAAAACCTTGTGTGCAGTTTGTCACTCTTTTTTTTGTGCCTTGCAAGAAATAAGATCAGTTTAAATTACAGGATGCACAAGGTGACATTTCCAAGACACTTACTGGATCTCCACAATAATGCATTATTTTGTTACTTGTTCTTACCCTTTTTCTCAATTGCTAAAACCTGGATCCTGACGTAAAACCTCACCTTTCCATTACTGTTTTTTTCTTTTCACTTGAGAGCTTTGTTTGCAGTGGAGAGCTCCGACTCCTACCCAACACATTCAGCCCAACAGAGCTGGATCCTGGAGTGCCAGGTGAGGGGCTCTGTGTGGCACACAGAAGGTCTGACCTGTCAGTCCCCTGCACACACACAAGACTTTGCCCTGCACCACACTGCATGAAAAGGTGCTCTACACTTACCTCATCTCCTGTCAGTGTGGAATAGCCTGGCCTGCTAAATGCAAGTCAAGATCAATGCAACCCACTTTGCAAGGCCCCAGGATAACAGCAAGCTAAGGAAGACATTATAGTTCCTCTTCCCTTTCAGCCCTTGTTAACTGTTAACTTTTTAATTACATGTTGCCTGTAGGCCTCAATGTTTGGCTTGTGACTCTCTCTAGAATTGTTTTGTTTTCCTTTTCCCCGGGGAAACTGTCCAAGATTAGACGAAAGAGGAAATCTTGAAAAGCCATCCCTTATCTTCATAAGGCTGAGTATGATCAGGATGAAGAATAAACCCCTGTTTGCTCATGCCCCTTTTTTCCTTTCTTCTGTTTTTTTTAAGGGAAGAGGTAAATTTTTGAATCCACAGCTCATAAAGTTCAGAACATCTCCAACAGTCCTGTCTTGATGGAAAGTGCAAAACAAAGGTTTAGTGAGGAAATGTCTTAAGATAGTCAGTTAATTGCTATTATATCCTGGACATGGACATAATTTTGCTATTCTATGTTATGAACTTGGATATTGTTAAAAATGTGATTTTTTTTTCTCCAGACTTTATTTAATGATTTATAAAATTACACTTCTCCAACTGATTCATTCTGATCCTCATCCTGTTATAACAATTTACTTTTCTAAGTTATAAGCCCAAGTGATTACTGACTTTCACACATCCCCTCATGGTTAACTTTTATAAAAATTGCCAGGCAGAAAAGGAAGCAAATCAATGTTGGGACTTCTTAATAAACACTTATAATAGATGGGATCTATGGGTAGCACCTCATTTAAGACCATGGAGTGGATAAAGAAAGATTCAATCCTGGAGAACAAACACAAGGACGAATATCCAGGTCTCTTGACTCTGGTCTCCTGGGACGCTGCCGTGACAACTGTAATACAAACAGTACACACCTGGCTATGTTCCTTTGGAAAGGAGTTTGAGAACTTTGTGGGAAAGGAACACAGGAATTCAGTTCATGGCTGTACACTCTCTCTTGGCTTAATAGCTTATTCCAAAATAGTGTAACATCTACTATATGGAATATTCCCCAGGTAGTGGGAGGTGGGATTTCAGACACCCTCATGTAGAACCTCAGTATCCCATGTCTTGGAGGACAAACTGCTGAATTGGATAAAGGGTTTCTGAGAGCACCTTCAGACTTTAGAAGTCACGTAAATCTCTGTGGGATTTAGTTATGAAGTAAGCTTGTCATAACTAACATATTTTTTATGTTTGCAGGCTTCAGCTTTTTAGTATTTGAGCCTATACTGCACTCCAGTTAAGAGGTAGATATTCCTGGATGTGTTCCTTGCTGTGCTGTTGGCTGGGTTGTAGCCAGCTTGAATGTTGAAAACCTAACCCGAGTGCAGGTGATCTTACCTCTCTGAGCTGCAGCCAGCTGTGATTACACAGGCTCCTGTTCAAGGCTCCTCCCTCACAAGTAAAGGCAAAAGAATTTAGGAGAGCCTTAATTCAGCACTCCCAAGCTGGGAAGCAGAGAGTCCCCACCATTTTAATGTGTCCATCAGTGTTAAGTGCTGGGTATTACCCAGTATCAGTGAGTTTGTCCCTTGTTCAATAGTGTGAGAGATTGAACTGGTGGACATGGCTCTGGCCTGTCTGGGTTACACAAATGCCTCGGGACACAAGGCAAAACAGACACTTTGGAGAAGTGAAGAAAATTTCAGTGCCTCATCTAAAACTGATACAGCCACCTTGGGTTGTAAAGGACAAAGTAGAAGATCTTTGCCAATGTTGGCCATGAGCACAGGTTTCAGATGTATCAGCGGGAAAGAGAAGGTCTCGCCGATCAAGACAAAATCACTAGCTTGCACTTACTCAACGCTGGTGAGGCTGTTCATTAGTACAGCTGTAAAAGCAATTTTTGCTAACAGAGATGTATTTTATACAGCAAAAGGGTTTAGTGAAAGCATTTACCAAACAGAATAAGCTGGCAAAAACACTTCTTCCTTCTCCTTACTGTGTTTGCAGTACAGTTTTTGGTACTTCAGGAATTGTAAATTAATCTCACCTCTGGCTGGTATTTATGATGGGACCTATCTTTTCACCACCATTTTCTTTAACCACCATCCTTCCTACCTAAACCAAGTCTTAACACATGGGCTGTGCTGGCTTCAAGCAGTTCCTGACAACAGGACAAGTGCATCATATAGGCAGAGTATATGTAAAGTCTAATGACAAATAATGGCACCACTGATTTCACAACAGCTTCACATTTCACTTCTGGCTAAGCTTCAAGAAAATTCATGTAGGCTCTGGGTTCTGAAAACCTGTCTATAATTTCAGAGTCAAACTTCAGAACTAATTACAGAATGAATAAAAGCATAGGAAGTGTTTAGCACTTAAGCTTTATAAATCTGAAGCTAGATACTCAAAATCTGAGAGTGTGTGTGTATACATTTATTGTTTTTTAAAAATCCCTTTGTGGCCTACTATTCTAGAAGTAGGGTACAATAATCTACCATGCAGGGATGTCTGTGGTCTCTGCAGACAAAAAAAAAAATAGCTGTGAACATGACAGATGATGTTACTGCAGCCATATGAGACAAACGAACATATGGCTGCTCTATCTGAAGTTCCTACAATGCTTTATGTCTTGAAAGTGTAGCAAAACATTGGCTGATTAACATAATTAAAGCATTTTACAAATGTTTCCTAATTATTTTTGCAAATGTAAATGATGATGCTGACGTGAAGTTTTTTGCTGTGCATGATGAATACTGAGTTCTCATTTTACTGAGTACTGTAATCAAATTTAGAACAAACGTTATATAAGTGCATAAGCAATCCTAATCCTAATCCCTTTTCTGCTGTCTCACTTTCTCCATCTAGGCCTGCTGCAGCTGTAAATCTATAAATCTCCCATATTTTGTGATTTCCTCGCATATTTTTAGTTTTTGTTTCCCAATCTCCTGCCTTGTTCTGAAAGCACACATTTCTAATTGATAATGGTTCTAATGGAATGAGAAGCCTTCTGCCAGCTTCCTGAACCGTATGTTGGATCACAGCAAGAGGTCCTTTACTGGTGCTATAAGATGTTAAGCCTCACGCTGCTGAAGCACCTATTGGAACAAATCTAGAGGTCTTTACATGTTTTTTACTCTATAGTTGAACATCTATTGTTTTCACTTTTTCATTAATATCAGTAGAAGTTGGCCGAGGGTAGGTCAACAATGCATAATTCAAAGTAGCCAGAAGATATCAAAGACGTCTATAAACAAACCAGTTGGTAATAAATCAGTTCTAGCTTTGGAACATGAAATTCCCTGTGGGCAATCTAACCCTGTTTCTGATTTTACTCTAGGATTTGTGCCACTGGTATAATATGAAATTATGTCACAGGCTCAATGAAAAATGGCCAGGAGGGACAGTATCCAGTGCAGATTTAAATGCTAGGCTCAGAAAAACAAGAGAGGGAGTGCTAGCGATTTTGTTTTGTGATACATTTCTGGGAGAAGTTTTGGAATTTACTGGCTTAATAAATTCCTCAAAAACTTTTTAAGGTAATCCCCATATCAATTAAATAATCTTATGTCAATTATAATTATTTTTCTTCTAAATCACTTTTATTGAACTGTATCTTTTATTTGGAATATTTCTAAGGGCGCACAATAGCAAAAGATAACTATTACAGCTGAGTGGTTCATAGCATATAATTTATCCAGTTAATTTAATTTCTTTGTATGTGTCTACAAATTGCTTATAATTTTATGTAATTAATTCTTTATGTGAACCTAATTGCTAAAATAGCTGTGAGATCGTCCAGCTGAAATAAATAGCAGGCTTTTCATTGACTTGAGTGGGAACAATGCTAGGCCACTGGAGGTTTATCCCTCCTCTGTAAATCTTACTGAAGTTATTCTTGGGAAGTACTGAAAGAATGAGCTATTTCACATTTGACATATTATTCCTTCTATTTCTTGCTAGCTAAAAGAGAAATCATTCTTAAGCAGAGAAAATTCACATTTATAAATTGGTGGATGAGAGCTACAAATACTCTCCAATTTTATTTTATTTTTTTTATTCTCATCCTTCCCATGAATCTATTTGTTAAAATATATCTGGATGAAACCCAACACAGTCACTGTAAATGTATTCACAAATTGGAATTTATATTTATAATCATTTTTTTGGTGGAATCCACACAGATTACCAAAGTTTTGCCTTGCATAACTAACCCTCAGTGACACAATTGGCAATATTATCTGGTCAGAGGCTAAAAGAACACATGCAGTCCAAACCTTAGTGCCTGTCAATAGAAATAAGATCTCAGGTGTCTGTCTTCTTTTCCAGTTACATAGATCAGTTTAATTACTGTTATTGCATTCTACACAACTCCTGCTTCTTTCACAACCAGGGATATAAGCATCACAATGATAATGGTAGTGACACGATTACTTGTATTAATTATATGAAGACTTCAAATCTAATATGAGATTATGATTAATGGTCAGGCTTCTTGACTGATGAATTTACTAGCCACTTGCTAATTTACAGGTTCCATGGAAGGTACTACTATCCCTGCTAAAATGTAAGAGAGCAGCTCAGCATATGGTATTTATGTTATTTGATGACAAGCCATTGCAAGCAAAACAACAGCATTTCATGTTTTTTAAGTTAATATATTTCCTTCTGTTTTGCTCATCCCCAGTTTCACTTCTTCCATGAAAAATATATTTAAATACTTCAATATCACTGTGAGTTAAGCCACTGTTTTCCAGAAAATAAAATGGGCAGCAGTATTCCAGCTCCACACTCCTGCCCAAGGCCTGCTGTACCAGCCAATCCTGGTCATCCAGCTGCTCCTAAAAATCAGTTACAGAGGCTCAACATTCCCCAAAGCATTACATTCTTCTGAACCTCTAACCTAGATCTGCTTCACCAGAAGGTAGATTTTTTTTGCTTCTTATTCTGGCCCAAATATGAGGAACAATAGTGAGCAGTAGCTTTGTACTATCTGAAAATAGTTCTTCTTTAACCTGAAGAACACCCAGTTTCCTTAAGTTTTTCTGATGAAATCTGTGGTTATTTTTGTTGCTCTCGTCTGGACTTTATCCAGTTGGCCACCTCCTTTCTGAATTGACAAGTACCAAAGAGAGCTGGTACTTTAACTGAGGCCTTATCTGTGCTGCATGCAGTGGAAAAATAATTTCACTTATCTCACATATATTTGTATAACCCATAACAAGATATGGTGTGTTTTTCCCCTCTAGCTATTACACCGTGGACTCCTGGCAGAGGCATGCTTTTTTTATTCTGGCAGGCCAAATCAGTCACTTTATATCTAATGTTCACGCAATTATACTTAGGTAATTCCTAGTTTTTCATTGACCGTTTTTTTTTTTTTTTAGCACCACCCAGGCTATTTATGCATTTTACCAAGATTGTTTTGAATTTGGCTTCTCTCCTTCAAAGTGCCTCCCAGGTTGGTATCATCTGCAAATATAATAACACAGTATTCCCTAATCCGAATGCTTAATGAAAATGCTGATCAGTATTGGACCCAGAACAGATTCCCACGAGAAGCACTCTTCAATTTGCACAATGAAAATGGATTTCACCAGCACTAGCTCTCATTATTAACATGGATTTGAGTTATCCTTAGAAAATAGATAGTTTCCAGTGCACCTGACTTGCATGGCTGCCCTGGAGCCTTTCTGGAGCCAAACGGGCTTCTGGGTTAGTCCAAGAATTCATTACAGAGCCCACAGATGGCTCAAACAATTGTTATCGAACTATTTCTTTGGAGAAATGCCACCCACAAGCACCCGAAAGAGATATGGACAAAGTGCATGGTCCAACTTGTACATTTTTAATGATATTCTGCAAGGTAAATGTATGCAGTGCCAGCTGAGTTTGCCCTTCTGCATATTGCCAAAAAAATACTGCAGGTGACCCAGAAAGTACAGCAGTGAACAGCTGAGGTTACAGCGTCTACATCATTGCAGCGCTTCCTTATGTTCCTTTCTCACTCCTCATTTTATTGCAGTTCCAGCTCTGGTGTTGGGCTGATGGTGTCCTCAGGACTACAGAGCTTGTCTGTAAAACCACTGTGAAAGCCACCCAAAGAGATGTGTTCCTGTCTGTCTGTCTGTTATACGTGGTCAAACTAGTATTCCTCATCAAGTTTTGGGAGAAAGACCAGAGAAATTGAGGGATTCATGGACGTGTTCAAAATTTATCAACACCAACCAGAAAGGATTTACTTATTCTTAATATATTTTTCTTTCTCAAACTTACCTATCTTCCTATTTGTGTCTTTGAGCTGAGTAAGGAACTGGGGATTTGCCTGTGTGAAGGCACACGTAAATTATAGGAAACAAGCACCTTCTTTCGATAGAAAAGGCTGTTGCTCAGAGAAATATCTGTAAAGAAAGAATATTAACTCCTTTATTTCAGATTTGAGGATCTAATTTTCATTCTGAGATTGAAGCACAGTACTAACAGTATAATTTAGATATCAGATTTACCTGTTCCCTTCTGCTGCCAGCCTGTATTTGGTTTCAGGGTTCTGATGTTGACTATTAACCTATTTAAATATTCATCAACAGCCTTCTGCCAAGGTGGATTAATTCACCATCTCGGGTCGCTGTCAAGCTGTCAATTTGTCAGATATTTTTCAGTTGCCAGTGCCCTTTATAGTGACAATGATGGCACACATACAGCTGAGAAACAGTTTTTCTGTTGGTATCTCCTGCTATAGAAAAGCTCTCCAACATTTGAGTGGGTAAAGATTTCTGTCATGGCAGGTCTGAAAAATAGTCTTTTAACCAGAAAGCAAGAAGTGTGTATGGAAAGGAGTTGATGGACCATCTTGTTTGATTTATGACAGTGAGGGCCTGTAACACCAATATGAAAGTTGCCTCTGAAGCTAAAGAAACACTGTCAGTTTTTATACCCATTGTATTTTTCATCCAGAACCATGAATAAAAGACATTTATATTAATCATGGAAGGACTCTGGCTCTCCCTCCTGTGATGACCAGAATTAAGTCCCTGTCAGTCTTTGACAGTATACTGAATCATTAATTTATTTACTGAATCACTAATCATTAATGAAAATGTAATATTTATTTAATATAACATTGTTTATGTTATAATTCATACCACTGCCTTAAAAAAAGCCCAACCAGATTTCTTTTGGTTACCTCAGTTTTTAGAACGCCTTTCTGGGGGACAATTTAATCAGAAACATTCAAGACATAGTGCTGCAGCTGATGATTAATATATTTTTCATGATGGAAATCAAGTCAGCTGCATCAAGTACACAAAGCTCCTTTTATAGCTGAAGTACTTCCAGCTTCCAAGTGAGTATTAAAAACACAAATTAAATAAAACAGTTTCCCAAAGCAAGGAAACTCTGTTGAAATGTATAGAGACAAGTGTTTATTTTTGTACTTTGGAGGCATTTAGGAGTGGTAGTCGTCCAGGAAGAAGTCTAGGTAAGTAACAGTGGAGTTACAACAGGGATGTAAAAGGAATGAGGATGAGGCCCTTGGGCTTTAGGTCAACATATCACAGCGGAAAGGGATTTTCCCTCTCTGAAGCATATCTGATGTGGCGGGCGAGCAGGACATGCCCCAGTCTGACAGCAGGTCAGAGCCCATGATACTTCACTGCAGCCACAAGCACCCAGAAAGGCATCTCCAGAAAGTGGTAACCCCAGCATGGCCTTTTCAAGCTCAAACATTTCTAAATGCATCTCCAAGGACACGCACACAAAGACTCAGAAGAAACTCTGGCTTTAGCAAGAGAGCTTTAGCTGGATACTGAATTTTCTCCCTAATTATGCAGAGGCCCTGACTCCTGACACCCACTGACTTCCAGCAGCTTCATTCCAAGTCTAGGGAGAGCACCAGTTTTCATTTAGGTAAACACAATAGAAACGGGAAAACATTTAATCTGTGTCTAAAAAGTCTTACAGTCCAGATTAATAGCTGTGTTAAAAAAGATGAACACACACAGACATGGACAGTTCAGCCAGGCAGATAACCTATCCCATTTGCTAAAGGCAGTTTGCATACACAGTGATTGATTTCAACATAGTCTGCAACTCTGTTGAGCAGGTGCTGTATTAGCAGATCTGTCATTAAATAAATATGACACAAATGTAATTCTACACATGGGGATGCTTTCACAAGGCTTTGGACATGTTACAAATTGGTACATGGATAGACTGTGCTATATAAGATCAGATAGCTGAGGCAGCAGCATGTACTGTATACACTTCCACTCTGCTAGCAATGTAATGATGCTGCTGGGTTAAGTGTATTAGAAGAAAAAAAATGTCCTTCAAAGATCCCTATTTCCTGCAGAACAATTTATCTTTTTTTTTTCCCTTTTTTTACCCCTCAGCTTTAATAAAAGCTGAACAACACTGTTTGAATTGGAGGGAAGAAAGAAAGGAAATGATGTATGGAAAGGGAGATTCAATCATCTGAAAGATCAGTTCCAACAGGTTCATGGAAATGAACCTCTTTCATCATCATCAGGCTTCAGTGATGCTCCTGCAGGCCCTTGGCTACACAAACAAGGACTGGGCAAACCAGGAGCATTCAGGACCAAAGTTAATGGGGTGCACACTATTTTAGCACCCAAACTGAGTTCCAGAAGAAAAGCCAGTATGGCCAAATAATGGTTTGTGTTTGGTTGCATTTTTTGTTCCAAATTAGTTCATAGTGCTGTGAGTTGGCTGTACCAACAGTGCATTTCCTGAGGGACAACTAATCTCCATCCTTCCAACACTGCCATTAAAGGAAAGGTGGTTCTGACAAAAGTTAACAATACTTGACAGAGAC
This sequence comes from Lophotriccus pileatus, assembly GCA_035583135.1. Taxonomy (NCBI): domain Eukaryota; kingdom Metazoa; phylum Chordata; class Aves; order Passeriformes; family Tyrannidae; genus Lophotriccus; species Lophotriccus pileatus. The sequence goes on along the minus strand of JAWWES010000011.1, from coordinate 7,823,244 downwards.
AATACAGAATACATTTTTAAGTTATTGATGTTTTATTTGCCCCAGTGAGCAGATCTGCTACACAGAGGTGCTCTTCTGAGGTACTTCTCATATACCAAGAAGTGATTCAGTTTCTCTTTAGGGTCTTCAATGGGCTAGTAAGTTGGGAGATTAGGGCTTTGTGACTCATCATGGTGTTGTTTTCATTATATTTCCACTGTTCACTTTTTAATGCTCTCTTCAAGAGCTGATGAGGAACTACGAAGTTAATTTTAAAGCATTTATTCTAGTGGTTAATGATAATGTAGACCTATTAGTCTAAACTTTCTCCTGTCACAAACCAGGGAGTTTCACTCAGTATGTGCCATATGCAGACCCTGCTTTTTGGGAAAAGTAGGTATTTTTAGTCTTTGATAGAAAAAACCCAGAATCTATTATTTACTTAATGACTTCAGACAAGAAGCAGCCCACCCCTCCCTTACATTGCAGTGTCCAATCACATCTTTGTTAAAAACGGAGGCAAGACTTCATTGCTAATCGGATTTAAGGTATCCACTGGATTTCAGAGTCCATTATTATCAGATATCTTATTTATGTAAATATTTACAAACTACTGTCTAGTCACCCCTTCACCTTTGTGTTAATCCACTAAAAAGTTTAAGCTTTCCACAATTTTCACTGGGAGCCTTGTTTGTTTTCCAGTTAACTCCTCCAACTTGGTTTGCAGGCAAGTAGTGCTTTGTGGGGAGTCAGATGGCCAGAAGTGGAGTGAAAGAAGTATTTACAGATCAAAACCAGAAAGAAAGAAGCGCAAGAGAAGGCAAAACAACATTTAAACACTTGGTGTGGGGAAACAGTCATGTTACCTGGCACGTCCTGGCAAGACCAGGGATTTCATGCTGCCAAGACCCAGCTGCCGTGTGGCACGTGCTGCTGAGGGGGTTCTGCAGAGACCTCACACCACAGCAGTTCAGAGGTGAAATACTCTTTGGGATTCTGTGTGGTATAGGGAGAGAGAGAGGGGGAGACAAGCTTCCCAAAGTACCCAGTTGAGGTGCTGTGAGCTGGACAAGCACAGTGTGATGGTTTTGCAGGAGGGAAAGATGGCAGGAGCTGCCCTGACTCGCTGGTGCTCCGCTCTGACCTTACACCGGGGTTGGAAGAGGACTCAAACACCTATCAGGCTCACACCTGACTGTTTTTTTTTTGTTTTTTTTTTTTTTTTGCTGCCCACACCAGCTTCCCCACTGAGTTTGCTGTTAGCTGGGCCAGCGTGGAGAATCCAGAGCAGGCCCAGGACTTCACCTGTGTCTCATCCTGCCATGTCAGCTGCGCTGTGAGCTGGGCCAACCCTCGCCCCTGCGGCTTCCTCGCGCCTCTGCACAGGAAGCACAGCAAGGATGTCACACCCTAAAACCAACCCTGCCCAACAGCCTCCTGACACCGACACAAGTGCAGCCTCCACCAGGGAGGGACGACAGGTTGCTCCCACACCCCGGCAGCCCTGGGTGTACCTTGGTGAATCCGGCTTCTCCCCCTACTGCGTGTGAGCTCATTAGAAACACCTTGCCACTGGGAAGCAGCAGTTCACAGTGGAGAGGTTTTACAGGCACAGCTGTGACTCTGAACCTGCCCTGTCATGTCCACATTGGAGTGGGGCTCACCCTCCCTGGCTCGCTCCAGTGCAGCCCTGAGTTTCAAAAGGGAACGGAGAAGCAACGCAATTTTTAAGGGGCAGAGAAGTAATTGAGTAATTGCCTTCACAGTTACATGCTCAGCTTTCTGCCGTTTGCACAAATGAATCACAAACAGGAAGATTGATACCACGGGAAACCTTGGGCTACCTCTCGAGGCAGAGATAATCGTTCATCTCATGCTCAGGCAGTCAGTAAACAAACAATAGCACTTTATACTTCATTTGTCAGCCTACAAGGCACGGGTTGTATTCATGTTTTATCTCTGCACTCGTCTTACACAGTGCTGTCATGCAATTTGCACTGATTTTTTTGAATTAGCAATAATTATAAGTAGAAACACACCACTGAGTAAATTATAGAGTCACTTGCCATTTCCCCAAGCAGCACACTGCTGCTCTCTGCTTCAGTTCTTATACTCATCTGCACCTGCTACAGGGAAAAATTCAACATGACGCAAATTCAAAATATAATCAAAAGCAAGCTGAACCAGTCCAGAGAAGAGTGGTCAGAAATATTTGTGCTTTACAAATACTGTACTATAAGCTGGACTAATCAGCTTTATCAGCATTTTTCAGGCTACATTTTTAGATCCTTGCTACAAATGCCAAAATTATATGACAAGAAGATTTTTTTCCAGTTTAAAGCACAGTGCCAGTCACATGTATTTTTTGTAAAAGGATGTCTGTTTGCTTGCCCCAGCAAGGTCCCAGGAGCTGTCTGGTAATTTCTGAGAACTCAGAAATGTCACAGGAGGACAAGCCACTCCCTGTGTGCAGCAGGGATCACTGCTCTGTGCCACTCAGCACCTAAGGAGAAGAGGATGACACAACATTCAGCTCTGGGGAATGCAAAACCCAAAGAGAGACATTGGCTCTCAGTTTGCCATTCAGTGGTCCTTCTCTGAGGACCATTTTCAGGAGCACTGAGTGATTCCTGGCACCCTGAAAAGATAATATGAATATTAATGACATCAGCCAACACTTTGGGACTGAGGTGATGAATCTCTGTTCCTAGCATATCATAGACTGTACAACTGGGGCATGATCATTTGCTCTGGGGTGCCTGAAATAACTCAGGAGTTTCTTCCAGCCATTTTTAAATGGCCTTAAAATTCCAGCCATTATGCTCACAAGAAACTGCATTTGCTCAGCTTGTTCTTTTTTTCTGGTCCCTGAATACCATCTCCACTCAGATACAGTCTCAGTTTCAAAGCCTCTGGAGAACACAGTTCTTCCATAAAGCATCTGTAAGCAGCACAATATTTATAAATTTCAGTATGTAGCCTGGAAGCCAAACACAGGTGATGGAAACAAGGACACTTTTATAGGCGTGAGCTTATAGTAATTTAAAACCCGAATACCAAATGGAACAACAGAACAACTAAAACTCTCTGATTTGCATTTTCTTCTTTCAACACAGCCATAAGTAAGCACAGTCAAAAATCATAGTCAGGAAAGTATGAGACAGGAGTGAAAAGTAGTTATAATATCCTATGCCACTTGTTGGCAGCCAATACACTAGGAAAAATGTTTAATATTTTCTAAAGAAGAGCTCACGTGGGGATAGCAGAGATTACTCTTTACCAGCACATCTTCACCTCAGCCTATACAAATAGAAGTCCTGGCTATATCCACACCTTGGCAGGATTTCTGCAAGGAAGGCTGTCTTAAAGATATCCATAAAGCAGTTCTGAAAGCTGATTTAACAGAAACATTTCTCTGTCAAGGAATATGTCTGTAAAGGGCCTGGTGCTGTGGAATGAGATCCACTCATTTTTTCAAATAACAGATGATCCCTAAAGTGTCCTGCTCATCTATTGCTGCACCTTAGTGTTGTGTCCAGTGCCTGTGCCTATTTATTTCCTATATTGTGATGCTCCAAAATCTGTTAGTAAGCTCTGCAAAACTGATGTATGTACACATATCAAATGCATCATATTGGATCATCAGTGAGACCACAGTCCCCTCCAGTTCTACTGGAACTCAAGAAAACCAGATCCCACTAATGCTGTTAACCTGCTGTCAGCAATACAGAGGTACGAGCAGGATCAAGCCTAAGACCTTGGCTCTTTATAAAATAATCACTCTGCTGAAAGGCTTCAGTAAACCCAGTCTCTTATTACAATAGACTTTCTTACAGCCTCCCTCGCTTCTGGCCATTCCTTATTTATACCACTCAAATTACTCGGCTCATTAATCTGCCATTCTAATAGAAGTCCAGTTGAGTTTAGTTTATTTACTGTTTGCTAACAGCTTTTCCTTTTAAAAACAACATACTTTTGTCTGTGTTTTCAGAAATCTGGAATAGAATGGAAGCAAGGGAGTAAAATCCATCAGGGCTTTTAAAGACTTTAATCATGCACATAAACATCCAGATGACTGCAGTCATTCAAAATAAAAATAAAATCAAAACACACAGACAAGTGGATATCAATAGGCAAGTGGATAACTCTTAAAATGACTAGGCCAGATAAAGGAAACAAGCTAGTTAAAAGAATAATGACTGAACCATACTGCTTTTAGAAAAACTGATAATGAGAGAGAGAGAGCACAGAATAAGATAGAAAGATCTTTCAAGTATTCTGGCTGCACTAAAACACAACAAAGCAGATTGCTTCCACTAAGGAGGCTTCAGTTCTTACTGTTCTTCTTAAACAGGCTGGGTCACCAGGATTTATTATTATTGTGGACATAAGCTTGCTGAGGTGCTCAGCTTTATGTTAAGAGGCCTCAGTGTAGACTTAAGGTGCCAGTTTGGTATTGTGCATAACTTCAAGTAGATGCTCAGCTTCAAGCTCTGTTGTTCCCTCTGTTGATCCTAATGAAGTCATCAATTTAGATTGCCTATGTTGGTATAGCAGCAGGAACTGGAGCCTCTGAATTAGGGGCTCATGGCCTCCTCGACATGTGTGGTGTACCCTGTCAGGATGACCATGTCAACATATGGGCAATTGCTTCTGATATCCTTGCAGATGGCTTCAAAGGACATATGTTAGAGACCTGCATCTGGGCAGTTGGATTGGAAAACTGTGGCCTAACCAAATTGTTTAAAGGTGTAAGGCTAAATTTTCCACCAAGCCACAGATGTGCCCTTACACCAGACAGCTAAAAGCAAGAATTAAGGTTTGTCATCCTTGGCAAGTGTTTAGTTTCACACTGATGGACTGTTTCAATTAGCAAACCATGATCATTGATTGTTGTACAGAATATCACGTGATGAGCTGATGGAAATGCTGGTCCCTACCTGATAACTCTTGTTACATCTCTCGTGTTATGCAAGATGTTGCTTTATGGATTCTTCTGTGTAGTAGTACATCCGATTGAATTACTTTACCAAAGTGCTCTTAACAAAATGACAATGCAGCTAGGTCAGGATAAACTAAAAATATCTTCTAGAACAAGCTATTGGAAAATTAATTAGTTTTGGGTCTAACCCAGTATTCACTGCACTCCATGGAAAACCATCCACTGGTAAGCACAAGGAATGGCAGACCAAGCCTTTGCAGGATTCCTTAGCCCTGGCCAAATTATTACATAAATGCAAATCCAGGATAGCACCACTAAGTAAAGAACTGATGATAAAAACTGGCTCTGTCCCTAGCAGCCCGTTTCGGGCATTTGTTCACTAATAATGTTTGTCAACTGAAACCAAGTTATTTAAGTTATGTTACACTTGTGCTGTACACTGCCAGAGCCGAAACATCAATTAAGTTTGCTGCTGTGTCTTTAGAGTACTCTGCTGTGTCATGAAGGCTCCTTTCCAGCTCCAGACAAGTTAAGGACAATGTCACCATTAATTGTGAAGTTTCTTGCTACTTTGGTTCATGACCTCAATGCTGCCCAAACTACAAAGGAGATAGTATTAAAATACATGTGCAAGTAATCCAGAAAGAGAGTGTGAATGACTTCCTAAGTTTGAATAAACTCTCAATCCTTTCATATTCTTCCTGCAGTATTCTCCTTCTGTACTTGTCCTAAGCAGCCCTAGACCTCACAGCTATGGACTACTTGCCTCCATTTTTAAGCATTTAGATGTCAATTATGGCACTGAATTCAAGGACTGAATTGCAGTGCATTTCTTTGTTATAACTCTGTTGGGAAAGAGCCACAGTTGCTATGAACTATGAACCATGGCTATAAATCAGTAGTGATGTGCTGATCTCCATATGTTCTTAAACAAACCACTCTTCAGTTACACCAGTGTGAGTGAAAGGAGAACCAAGATAAAAGTATCAACTACTAATGATGACTAACATGCACAAAAGTTTCTAAACTTCTAAGGCAAAAGTTTTTTATAATATGAAGAATGCATAAAAATAATACACTTGCATTCCCTGGGAACCAATATAAGTAGGAATTGGGCAGCTCAGTAGCTCACAGGATGAAGAGTTACTCTAGAGTTGGTGGCCTGATTTCTTTCTTTCTCTTTTCTAAGCCTCAATACAAGGACTTTGTTCTAAGCATGTTAAAGCACTTCACAGTGGATACCCTTTGGAACCAAGTGAAGAGAGCAAGCTGAATCAGGAGTGAAATGCAGACCCGAATCTGCTTAATTTCTGTTCTAGGATAAAGCTCTGACTAACAAGGAACAGTGTTCCATGGGATGCAGCCTGCCTACTGAAATGGTTTTGTTGTGAATGAAAACAGTAACAAGGGACAGAGCAACAGGCTTGTTTACAGCACATGGTAGTTCGGACACACACTTGAGATCCGCGTCCAGATCCTTGTTCCATAGAAGTGTTGGACATCTCTGCATTACATAAGCGTAGGAGAGATTTAGAAAGATTCCCTCTCAGTAGTCCACAGCCCAGTGACTACATGCCTCTAAGTACCTCTGCAATGTAAAACAATAATTATGGTTAAAATAAGAATATTACAGCACTTAAGATGCACATGGAAGCTCCAGTACTTTTTATAAGCATGTAATTCAGATGGTGTATTATTGAATCCATTTAGTTTTCTGTCCTTCTGTTGACTTGACTGTTTGTGCAAATGGGACTGGTGACTGACTTCCTAGTGATCAAAATGTAGTCATTGCCCTACTTCACATCATAGAATTGTAACTTTTTATTTCATCAATATAAATGTTGAAGTAGTAACATTGACGAGGAGCAGCTACAACTGAGCTGAGCTGGAAGTGACCTACATCAGTGGTTGATCATGCTTCTTGATTAGTGTAAGCTTTAAAGCTCATAAGCTGTATTCTGCACTAAGGCAGACATTTAATAACAATGATAATTAGTTAGTAGCTTGCAGTTTTCTAGTACTAAAGTCTACCTAAAAGCATAAAAACACTTTACTCACCTCTGGACATGATATTAACAACAAATTTTGGGCTAGTCTGAAATGACATGCCTTCATCCATGAGTCTTGGGTACAATTCTTTCCTCATCAATATATACTATTAACAACATTTATGTTATCTAAACCAAATTGCTAATTAAAAACCTTTAATAAACATTGTCTGGAGTTGATGGTTTCTAGTATCTATCAGGGATACCCATAAAGCAATCACAGATGAAAATACTTATATATATAAATACATGCATATGAACAGCTGGCCTGAATCAGACTTCCAAAATAGTAAGCAGCAGATTAGGGAAAGAGACTAAGAATGAGGGACACATTCAAGGAGCCCTCCTTGTAATCTGATGTTGGGTTTAGGCAGTATATTTGGACGTTGCCTTTGTCAGTCATGGGTGTTCTGCAGGGCAGTCGTTTTGAAACCGATCTTGGCTACAGGGAGTGAAAGGAACCTCAGGGCTTTTGATTTCCTAAATTTCCTAACCTCCTCTTCCAGTGCAGGTACCCTCCCTGTTTTACTGCCACCTATTTCCCTCACTCATGGCTAGTGTCAGTCTGTCTGCAATGGGAGGAGTGAGGATGCAGATGGCATGGGAGGAGAAAGAAACCCCATGGCTGCAGGAGAAACTCCTTTTCCTAAAGGCAGATTCCCCTGCACCGTGTCACTCACTTGCCTCTGCACCCAGGGTACTGGCTGGGTGTCCAAGTGGAAGGAGGTTGCTCTATGAAACAGGGTCAAGTACTAAGGGCATAAATTTTTTAAAACTATTTAAATGGCTAATGGTGTAGACAGGCAATTAGTGAGACTTTCAAACTGCATTTCCTAATTGCATAGTCAAGTACTTGAACACAATTCATAAAATTCAGTCTTTATTCCTTCTAAGATCAAAGTGAGGGAAGAGCAGGATAAATTACAAGCCAGCGTGTAATCAGCCTATTTTTGTGTGCCTAAATAAGATGCCCACGTGAGAAGTGGAGTTTCTCATCTCTGCCTCGATATTACCAGTTCTGCCTGGCTTTGCAGTGCTGAGCTGGAGGCTGCAGCTGGGCTGGAGCTCACCCACAAACCATCTCAGCTTCCTGGGAGCATGGGTGGATGGACAGGCAGCAGCAGTAACCCCAAAAGCCATCCTGGACTCAGCCAGCTCCACCTCTAAATCACATCCTTAACCCCATCCCCAGGATGTGAATTGGAGCCACCTAGCAGGACTATGGGGAGGAAGTAGGGGGAGGCTTGTTTTGAGACAGTTGTCATGACTTCTTCATCTTTCACAGATTCAATTAATATTCCAATTTGGACATGATGATGATGCAAAGGCTTCCTCCAGACTGGGGGTGAGGTGGGGTAGGAGTGGGACCTTGAGATAAAACAGGGAGTGAACACTCAGACCTACAACACATTCAAAAATCAAAGCCTTTCTGTGATTCAGAGCAGTTTCTCTGGCTAGTTTGAATATCTGTGCCAGACCCTGGCAGTTACATGATGTGAATACCCCGTCAGAGACAATTATTTTGCCGATTTGTTCTGTGACAGCTCAGTTTTACACCAGCACTTACAGCGAATAACAGAACAAAAAAACAACTTAAAGCATAGCTTGAAGTGCAGTGACAAGAGAGATTTATCTCTGGGGAAAATAATAAGGAAATACATTTGAAAACAGGAGCATCAGAGGGTTCAGGAAGTCACTGCTGAGCGTGGGAGGGCAGGTGTGAAGGCGGCTGACAAACTAACACAGCGATTGCGAGGTGAAGCCCTCCCCTCTGGAGGAGATGGCAGTGTTTGAAGAAACACAGCCCAGTGCCCCAAAACCTGCTACGTGGCTTTGGCTACCACTCTCTCTGAGTTCCACATTCATTCTTAGCGCTGCTGTTACCCTGTATCTGGATCGTGAATCCCCACAGGTGAATTGCTCCCCGCCTTCTAACTCTTCAAATAAACATCTCCAGTCTGTCCTCCCCTGAGCCTGGCAGTTTTATTTATGGTACTCACTGAAACGGTTTGCCTCCCCCTCCTTGGAGAACTTTTCGTGCTCCAGCTGAGAGGTGCAAATCCCTGTGGGTATTATCATTACTGCAGGCAGGCAGGTAGAAAGATGGCAGATTAAAAGGAGCACTAGGCACACTCTTCTCCCTTGCTACAGCCTCATTTGAAAGCAGAAGCACCCTTCTCTGTCCCTCTCTGAGCATACAAATAGGAAAAAAACAGGAGTGTGAGAATGCTTTAAATAGTCAGATCGGAGATGTCTGTCTGACAGCTCCTGTGCTCTGTGGGGAGGATGTGTTCTGGGTATGTGATAGACTTCTTATCTCCCTGTGAACAAGTTCTGATTTCAGTCCTAAATGCTCTTGTCTCCCCAACTTTCAGGCAGGATTTACTCATACAGCCACCCTCAGTCTTGTTGACCTGAGATCACCTTTGGGATCACCAAAGTTGAGCAATATCATTCAAGAACTTTTCCCTTCAGAAATGAGTCTCGCAAATGCAAAGCAACACTGCGGGGATGACCCTGACATGGTGATAAGTTTGTTTCTGAGCACTCACAGGATGACTTTTCCACTGCTTTTCCAGTGCAATAGCTGACTCTTCAGGTGCCCTTGACAAACAGCTATAAGAGCATTATCCAAACATCAGATGGACCATGACTTTACCCAGTCAACATTTTTCCCCACTGCAGCTACAGATCATTTTGAAAGCAGCCCTCCTGCAATAGTGAGTGGCATTTCTCTCTGTCATTATCTGAGCCCAGTTGTAAAGTTACATTTTTTCCAGAACAGTTATAGAGCATTAGTTTAAATCCCTCCTATTTAAAAGTACAATGGCAAATCAGCTGACTGGCAAGCAAACAATGTCGCCATTAGCTCTGGAAACCAACCATACTTTCAAAATAACCAGAGAACAAGAGAAAAAAGCAATGCTTTTTGTGACTGAAGCTTGCAACAGAGACAGGCTCTAAAAAGCTCACCCATCACTTTGGGTAGTTCCCAGCATCCACTGTTTATCCCTGCAATCAGTACATTGGGGGAGCTCATGTAATAGGAGCTGTTCACGAGGACACCCTTTGCTGGGGAGGGCAGTGCACAATCGACTGATCACTTGGGGCTCAGTCACCGTTAAGCACTTTGCAAGGGGAGTCAGAAAACTGACACCCACACTGAGCTCCACTGATGCCCAGGGAGGGCTCAGGGGTGAGAAGCTTGTCAGGCTCACAGATGTGCCTGGGCTTTCAAGGGTGACCGGTGCAGTTTTGGCCAAAATAATTTGCAGCAGAATGGCTGCTATGTCAACAGCAAGTTTCCAACTCCCCTGTTCAGGAGAAGGGAAAACACCTCCTCTACAGAGTTTAATGTTGGTCAGCAAAATTCAGCTTGAGGTGCATCTTGAATTTTTCAGCTGATAAATTATCTGGTAGCTAAAGTCTCAATTTAGAACAAAATAGCCTGGAAATAATATCACTACCTGATGTTTCCCTAAGGAATCCAGCTTTCTCAGTGCACCCTGCAGTTCTGTACACTTCCTTTGGCATTACTGTGATTTACAAGACATTTGAGGCTGAATTATGTGCTGTACAGAACCACCCAGCTGAGGCCAGTCCTGCTCTGGGTGTTCAATTCTATAGTTAAAATTGTTTAAAATTACAAAAGCATCACTTCCCCTAAATTTTAGGCCACAGATTTAATACAGATAATGATTAATACAGATTAATAATAGTTTCTTCTAACTGTATAGGAGAGGAACATTTTGAAATAAGTTCTCAGCTTTTACTATGCAGAAAGAACATGGTTTTTTCACCTTATTTATATTATTCCCTCAGCAATGTAGAGTCCCAGGTCAGCAACTTCACTTTAGGCTTTACTACCCTAAGCACTGAATTCTTTCTGCAGCTGGTAGTTCCCTCCTCCCTCGATAATAGAAATCCTTCTCCCATTCAGAGAGCTCGAAGATTTCACTCATGGAAGTCCAAATACACAGTACAAAAGCAGCAGAAATTAACACATGCCAGGGTTGAGAAGGGCACATACACAGTATTAAAAACTCTTTTTTGATTTTTCTTTGTGGACAGTGAAATCAAATTATTTTTTTCTGGAAACACAGTTTCCAAATACAATAAAATTATTATCTGTTTGATCTTCACAGAGCCCCTCATGGAACAGTTTTCATATCTGTCTAGAACCATTTGCAGTGAATTTTAGTACTGACATTAACCTACTGTGACTGAGCTTCAGATCAGCCAGACTAGCCTGCATGGATCCTTCTCCCCACAATATCATCACTAGCGGTCTGTGGATTCAGACTATTCTGCCATCAAATAGCATTGAACCAGAACAGATCCCAGCCAGATTTTGGAAGTTACTTTCTCAAACTATACAGGCCAGAGCTTACGATGGGACATAGCTACACTGAAGACTGAGAGACATGCAAATTGCATGATGGTGCTGTACAAACAAGCGTCTGACTTCAGGAATCCTCACAAGGAATTAGCTCGTGGCTTTCCACTAAGAAATAATTTGTTGCTCTCAGCAGAGGAAAAGAAATGTATTATTAATGATATGGTGTGGCAAACACGATGGCAACAGTGCAGGCCAAGAGCCATAACTGCACTGCTGGATGCTGGTTCCAAGCCCTGCGCTGGGCTCCCGGGCAGAGCGCGGATGCAGAGAGCTGCAGGGATGCGCGGTGAGGAGGTACTCAAGCTCCATCTAGTGGAAGAAAATCCGTGTAAGGTCAGACTGGGACAGACACGGTTGTTGGAAGGATATGGATTAAGGAAAAAGAAATAAACCCGGGTAAGGACTTGATTTCCTGGGAGGGAATGTTCTCTTTTCTTTTCGGAGGGAGTCAGGGTATAATCATAACTGAGAAAACAAGTTGTGGTTGGGGGAAAAAAAAAAAAGGAAAAAACCCTAATTACCTACTGGGACATAAGGATTTAAGTTTCCTGTACACATATCTTACTCTCCATTACTCCTTGAGCTTCTCACATGTGCTCACTGCTGTTTACAATCTTCCCCTGTCAGAGACCATGTGCTGACAGGCTGACCATGCCAACAGAATCGCCAACCCCCCCACAAAGGGGGTTGAGGAAAAGCTTTTGTTCATTTGGCTCCGTGCTCCCATATCAGAACAGGGTAGAAAACCACTCTTTCATATGCAGAGTCACTGGCCTTGTTCTCCCAGCACACACAGGGTCCGACAGCACAAGGGTCCTGTTGGCTCTCTCTTTAGGGCTGGGGACGTCCTTTTTCTCAGAGGGTGGTACCAAGGACTATAAGCAGTGGTTGGGTTTTCCAGTGGACACAGTCACAGTGAGAGCAAACACCTTGCTCAGCTGTCACAACAGAGAGGTCTGAGATAGAGACCTCTGAGGCTGCTGCCAGATGGCGTTAGGAACACTCATCCATGCTGTATTGGCAGGATGTGGAGAGCCAACCCAGCAGAATTATGGCCAATGACTCTGTTTATTCATCTCTTGCCGCCTCTGCTTACTGCAGAATTTGTCTCACTGGGCCAAGACACTCAGCTAAGAACCTCAGTTACTTCAAAACGTCTACCTTTAATTAAAAAATCCAACCAAACAAAGATTTTCCCCCAGAAATGTTCCACATTGGTTCTTTTGGACACAGAATGCTTGTGTACCAGTTTACAAACCAGTGATAAATACAATATTAATCTGTAGGATACTGTATTTTAGCTTCACAAAGTTACTACATGTCTTTTACTCCTGAAGTCAGACCAGTTGTCTTCAGCACTGGGTCGTGAAATTGTAGAGTTTTTGAATATATTTCTCTCACTTTGCCTACAGGTTTTCCCTGAACTAGTCAGCAAGGGAAGTCTCATCACGAACATGGACAGCAGTGTGGTGCACTCCAGTAGTTAGACCTATTTAGTGCCATTGCCTGAATGTCTTTTAAGGGTTGAGATGAAGATCTACAGAATGGAAACACAGTCACACACAGCTAAGATCAGTGCTTGCTATAAAGGTGTTTTCTTCTTGATCCCATATTGATGCCAGGCTGATTCTTTCCAATGTTGGCCTTGTAGCCAAAGAAGAGTGAACAGTTCTGTGAGTAAGAAGTATAAATGGATTATATATTCTATATTAAAGAGAGAAATGTGTGTGCTGGACTTGCACAAATCCAGTCTATCTTGACATTTGAAAGTTAGGAGCCAAAAGAGAACAGCGACCCCTAACAGGGCCACGGCCCAGCCTACACCCTGGACTTGTATGACAAGAAGAACCACTGAGTTTGAGCCTGACTTGCCTCAAGATGCCTGGAGTTTCTACTTGACTTCCAGGTACCATTAATAGATGATGTGTGTGTGTAAATCCTCCCTATGGCTCCAAAAACCCGTGATGCAAAGCTTTAGAAAAACGGAGATAAAAACTTAATACCTTAGGTTATTAAAATCTCAGCACTTCTTTTACTGCAGCAGCTTTTTGCAATATCTACTAATCCTTTTCCTCCATAAAACTCCATATCCTATCTCACAATATACTTTGCTGTGATATTGCTAATCTTTAAATTTGTGCATGTTCTTCAGTAGGTGAACATTAACACATGCACTGTGAGAGCATTAGACTTAGGGTATGCTGGAACTGTTGCCTTCAGCTGCAAAGTCGGGGTAAGACAAGTCTTCTCCACCTCTGCCCACGCCACCAGCACCATCAGCATCTCGAGGCTGGGGCAGGAACTGCAACAGGGGAGTAAGATGCAACAGGTTGTATAGGGGAGGGAATTTTTAGCAGGGTTTTCCTGCCAAAGCCAGGGTTTTACAGATGCAGAGACCAGCATCTCTTAGAAACCACCTTATTCTGCAAGTGGTGAATGTTCTTTGCATGTTGAAACTGCTCCTTCATCTCTGCTTTGCAAGAATGAAATAAGAAGAGAAAGAGCTGTAAAGGCTGGTGCTACAAAGCCACAGGTTGTATTTACAACACTTACAGGTTCAGCAGTGTCAGCTTGAGTTTTGTTCATATCTTTACCAGCAAAAGGTAAAGAAACTTGCAGTTATCTTCCTCAAATAAAACCCAACACAGTCTTTTTCCCTTCAAGGAATTTTTTTAAAGAGAGAAAAATTTTAATGTTTGAATTAAACTGTATGTGCCTATGGAAATAATCTTTATAAGCTTTGTGGTAGGCCAAACACAAAACAGAAGTTCCCATTAAGTAAGGTACTTGTCCCTGTAGAAATAGAACATTGTTCCACTTGTTCGCACAGAGAACCTGTCTCCTCCACTTCTATTTTACAGTGAAAGTAAAATGCTTGTAATAGTAAATATGTAGTGGTTGATCAGATTCTAAACTCAAAATCTGTTTCTAGAGATGAAACTTTTCAGCAGAGGAAAAGGAACACATCAAACCACTATTTAAGTACTAAAAAAGCAGGCAACTATAAAGAATAAAAGAGAAAGTAGGGAACCCCCCCCCCTAAAATGTGTGTGAGATAAGAAATGAAATGATAAAAAGTCTTAATCCACCAGTGCATGCAAACAGACATAGGCTGTGGCATGGCCAGACCTATATAGGACACAGGCACAGCTGTGAAGTTTAGGTCTGATCCTATTTTTAAAGCATTTGCATTTCCCTTTCTCTGCCTCATCCCATTCTGTCTCCTGCTGGAATCAGAAGCAAAGGAGACGCTGGTACAGCCAGGACAGTGTCCTTCAGTGTTTGGGCACTGCTCTTTTCTGCTTCAAAGGCAGCTGCAATCTCTCCTGCCTTTGTTTCGCTTTATCAGTAGTGGAGGAGTTCACAACCTCCACCACACTCGGTAACACAGAGCTTGTCCTCCCTCTCGGGCCCTGCTGTATTATCAGAATCCTGAGAGAAGGCCTTCAAAACGCTTGTCCAGCACTTTCATTTGTTGTGCCCTAATGTGGCTGCTCTAGTCGCTGAATATGTAGATTTAGAAGTAAGTTTTTAAAGCAGTGCTCAGGAGGTATGCGTGTTAATCCCATTATCTGATAAACGGATTTGTGAACACACCTTCCACCGTCCTGCATTAATAACTATCCCTCAGTGTCACAAGGAAATGTAATTTAAATGCTTGTGAGAAGTTGATGGACCATATGTTCAAACCCACGGAATTAAACAAAACAAGTTTATGGGAAGTTGCAACATTGTCAAGATCTTATCCCTTGCGCTCTCCTACCAGCTCACCATCCTTCAAAGTGACCAATTAGACTTGCTGCTGATTTCCTCCCCATTTTTGAAAGTGCTACCACATGCAACTTGTCTTCTCCAAAGTGCTCTGGAAGCTGAGCACTCTGACACAAGAACCGGCCACTCCTGGGACTTAGGGAATTTAGATTCTCCTCCAAAGCTAGAATCCTGCACCTGAGGAAGCCATTCATTCTTTACCTTTTTCTGAAACACAACAAATCCTACAATATAGGTCATTCAAATTCACATTTTTTTCACTCTAATATCCCTGCATGTCACCAGTATTTTTCCATGACATCACTGTAAAGGATGGCAAAGAAAAACTTTTGGGGACCAGGCAGCCAAAGCAATTGATACTGAAATCAAACATTTTGCATCCAGGCCATCAGTCTAAACTCAGTATAGTCTGCCAGCAACTCAGACTATTGGTTTTCATTTGTCTGTACTGAGTGGAGATGAAGACTGGACTTCCACTCACCTCATCAAAAGATATTTTCAGGGAAGAGACACTTATCTGTGCCCTCTGAATATTTATTACCAGTGCTATAGATTACTTTGGTGAAAAGCAATGATGCCACACACTGCAGTGTTATAAGAAAAGGATCCAACACCATCAACTCAAGGACTCAGTGACAACATACACAAATTGCTGGAGACAGGCTGGAGTACAAACACACTGACTGCTCCTTCTCACCACATCAACAGCCATGGTGAGCAGGAGAGGCTTGAGTAGCACCCACTCGCAAAGCAGGGGCTTAGGTAAGCAGAGGTCACAGGCCAGAGAAAACCATCTATTTCCAAGGACTCATCATTGACATTTACTCCCCCACATCTTGTCCTACTTCTCCAGAGAAGTCAGCACAGTCTGCTCATGGGGTCAAGAGGGGGAAGAGAGAGAGAGACCATAGGATACAGTGCTCCAAATGCCCAAGGTGCAGCCACCTCAGTAAGTGGGGAGAGGGAAGGTGAAGCAGGCAAGTCATACACTGAGCACTCAAGATGTGACAATCCTATGGTGTGTCCTTGGAGTGACAGGGCAAGTCACACCCAGTGGAGAGAGACTATTCCTTCCCTTCCACCCATCTTTTGCTTCTGATCAGTAAAAAAGGCCATCTGACCTCTAAATCACGACAGATAAATACTTGGGTCCTGAGGTCTTTCACTGCCCTTGGCTGCAGCCACACAGTAACAGCACATTTGTTTTTGCAACTCAGTTGAACAAAGACGGAAAAAGCCATTTCAAGTCTCGGCAGCCCCAGCTCTAAAAGCACAGCACTAAAGAGGCACTTTCTTTCCAAATCAAGCAAGAGAACTAGCTCAGCTGGGGGGCTCAAGTCCAGACTTGCAGCCACCGAAGGAGCCCAGACTGCTGTAAATGCAGGACCGGCTGATGTTCTGGTTACCAGGTGGGAGCTGGGAGCGCTGGCATCTATCTCCGCCTCGAACTGAGACTTCATTTTGAGATCTCGTCATCACCGCTGACAGTCGGGATTTCTGTGAGCAGTTCCGCGGGGGTCGGGAGCTGTGCTGGGGGTCGGGAGCTGTGCTGGGGCCGGCGCATCCCCGGGAGCCGCAGCCGTGCACTGCCCGCCGCGGTCGCTAAAGGGAGCTCCAGGCTCAGAGCTCGGCTCTGCCTCCCGCTTCAGATGGCACCGTTCGCTTTCCTCCCGCACTAACCGGGCACTGGGAATTACTGGGGGCATTTACAGGGGCGTTTGAGAAATGTAAATCTGCTCCTTCACGTCAGGTTTGGAATACAGCAGCTACAAACTCTTTGGGGAACTGGGCACACCTGGAGTAAGGTGAGGCTTATACAGCGTTTCACTGGGTATCTTCAAGATATATTGTATTTTAGAGCTGAACACTGCTAGAGATACAAAAAGTACTTACAGCCTAAGCTTGTCAATAGAGACTCAATAAACTCCCAGTGCTGCTCATGTCTTTCTGAAGGCTAAGATTTTAAAAACACAGCTATGCATCAGATGCAGTGACATGAGAGAGGCACGTCTGAAATAAAGTACATCTCTACTGATTTAGTGTGAACAGTTTTGAACGGGTGATGTATAACACTGCAATATTTTAGAGTCACACACTAAACTTTCACAGAAAAGCACGAGGCAGTTTTGGATGCCTGGGGCTTTGTTAGTGTAATCAGAGCCTGTTGGCGCCAATACATTGCAACAGGTAAGCAGAGTAGTTCAGCAGAAACACTCCTGGACTCCTGTGACCAACAAAACATCACCACAAAAAACCAAAGCCAAAACCAACCAACCAAACCAAACTAATTGATTTGCAATGGCAGTGTGATTTAAAAACCAAGCAGCTAAACTCCCCAGGGAACAGCATCTGCTGTGTGGCAAGCACAGCCTCGTAATTCAAGTGTACCTAAGGAAAAAAATCAAAAACTGTAAGGACTTCCAGAAGTGGTGCGATGGTTGGGAAGGTCTGCTCCCAGGGCTGAGGACCAGGCAGGAGGGTATTTCTCATTTTGTTTAAGTGTTTCTAGCAGGTGATGGAGCTATAGAAGCAGCTACTCTCCTGGTATGAGCAATGGTACCCTTCCCAATTTTGCTGGCCCTCCTGAGGGAGCTCTGATTAGCCACTTTTGTTCAGTCACTGCTGGAGTCAACTGTTTATTAATAAGTGGAATACTTATTAATATTCTCTGCCTATAAAACAAAAAATTCAGTGGACTTCTTTGGAGAACTAGTTAGAAACAGGCAACCCTCAAGTACTTTTTGCATGTTCTTTGTCTTAAAGAGACTCATGAGTCAATAATATTACCATTATTCAGTTAATGCAAAGCAGTACATATGGTACAGAAAGCAGCAGGGACAAGCAGGCAGTCTCAGAAAGAGATGAAAAATGTTTGAGAGGAAGGAAATTCCCACCACCAGCCTGTCTGTCATACCAAGCCTGTGCTTGCATAGATGCAAAGCTGTTGGTATTCCTGACAACTCATGATTCACTTGTTTATAATTACTGCAGGCATTTGCAGGAAAAATGGGTGTTTTTGTTAAGGGCTATATACTCCAGCTCTGGCTCCTCATCTGAGCAAACCTGCTGCAGCTACAATGAAGATAAGGGACAGTTTCTAGCCCAACTTTGGAAAAACCCCAGCCAACTCCATCCAGGTTGGTGGCCTACAGGTTATTCAGCCACCCATTAGGGAGAATAAAATCCTCCAATCAAGTCCCAATAAAAAAAAAAATCATAAAATCAGGCGCTGCACTTAATAACACAGTTATCTGCTGCTAACCCTGGCTGACTGCTCTCCACAGGGCATGAGTAGATGTGCCATCAGGAGGGAGGTGGGAAAGAACAAGCTCCCTTAGTTCACACAAGCGCAGCAGAGCTCATTATGTGCCCTGCTGCCTATTGCTGCGAGAGGTTAGAAATGCTTCTTTATTTCCCCCTGCCCTAATGCACTTGCTGCCTTCCCCATTCTGTTTATTTTGTGCCACCAAAGCAGTGACAATCAGCCATGTGAAGCATTATTCCCTTATTCCCCAGCCTCCTTTCTGAGGTGAGCACAGTCCTGAAAACAGGAGCAACTTCCAGAAAAAAAAAAAAAAAATTACTGCCACATCAATTTCTATTCAAATTGCTTGGCACATTTCTCTAGTTCTTTTGCTGGAGACCAAGGTTCACTTCCAGCTCCCCAGCCTTCAATACCTCGGGACAGCGAGTGCTGGCACAGACTGAAACCTGGTGACCTTCCTTTGAGAATATTAAGTCTTGCTAGAGTTTCTGTGAGGTTAATCGATTCCACTCAGCCCTCTCTTGTGAAATCCTCGGACAGGAAAAAAATAAGGAGTGAAAAAGCCAAGGGAGATTTTTGTGCAAACCTTACAGCCCCAGGATTGCTTCAGTTTTTAATGGTGTTTGTCTCAGTCTCACCATCCTTGGAAAGCATGCTGCGAAATACTCGTATTAGTCCTTAAATAAAAAAACCCAAATACTGAACTCCACTTTTAACTTGCCAAGACCACCCAATCTGTGTCATATTCAAAATCCTATACAGCAAGGTACAGTGCAACATCATGCCAGTTATCAGAACCATTCGAGCTCCCAAAACTTTGTGCCTTGCCTGGCACCCAAAAAGCATCAAGTGCAAGGAAGCCATTCTGAGTGTTTATAGACACATGGAGATTGGTGTGTTAAACACTGGCCCTTGGAGCCATCCAGGCAGCAATAAGCCTAATCAACTTACCAATTTCTGTTTCCTCTTTGCCACAGTTGCCAACACAATTTCTGTTGAGTGGACATTCACAAATGCAGTTTTGTTACTGAAGGGCCCAAACTCCTCATCACTTTGCAGCTCACTGGTACTTCTGTATTTCTCTGTTCCTGATGGGACCAATGGACTGGCCTCCAGACTTTCCTGATGCTCCCTCTCATTGTGACCTGCACCATGCTTGGGACAGTGGTAAACCTTGGTCTAATGTGGACTTTTGCAAGAGCAAGTGCTGCATCAGCTGAAGCACTGAAGGAAGCAAAAGTCCTAACATCCCCTCTGCTCCAACCTGGGTAAACGGGTCTCCAAAAGGCTGTTCTATCAAAGGCACTGCTCTTGTGTCGAAGTCTGGCCATGCTTTAGTTTGTGTGCAATATTGTGCACGAGTGCTTGAGCTGACTACACGCAGTTGGGCTGAAATGGGGTCACTGACCTGCTCCGGGCCAGCGAGGTGCCCCAGTGCCCTCAGGGCCCCAACATATTCCAGAGGTGTGGAAGAAAAGGCATCATCAAATACGGCAGGTCTGACCAAAAGGATTTTTCTGGTCCTAAAACATCCCCGTTCTAATATCTGCACCTTGCCTTCTGTGCTCAGTGCTGCCTTCAGTTTGAGCAGGATCACTTTATCCCGCAGGTCCCCAGCCAAGCCGGCCAGCAGCATCGGCAGGAGAATCCACGTGGGATAACTGGGCAAGTACTGCTGGCACAGACCAGCTTCACACTGCACTCAAATCCCTAAATAGAAATATGAATAAAAATAGTCCAATTTGGACATCAAAACCCCAAAATGAGGTAGGAATGTATTTAAATCAAGAGGTAGTTTCTAAAACGCAGAGTGATTCCTAATTATTTGCCACTGTTCATGAGGTTGTACTGAGATGCTACTTCACCTCATCATTTTCAACCCTCCGAAATGCTACACAAATGTCACATGAGTAACTGACATTTTGAGAACCAATCTTTCCATTTGTTCAGTTTAAAAGAATCTTAATTTTTCTTCTAGGCTACAGATACTGATCGAGAGTGCTACATAATCTTTGGATTCATTTGTCCAACAATCATCTAATTAATTAATCATTGATAATTAAAATGACCTCCTTTTGACTGATACCTGATCTCAGAAAGGTTCAAAAGAAACTTAACACATGTTGTGTCATGTTCCAGCATAACCTACTACAGGTATGTTATCATGTTATGCCACATCTGGTTTCCAGAGAACAAAATGAACCGAGGAACAAATTAAAGGAGGAACCAGTTGTATCAGATCTAACCAGTTCAAATGTCTGGCAATTACAGGAGCAGGTGAACTTGTAGAACCATCATTAACCCCAGAAATAACATTATTTCTGGATATGTCCAAGCAGGGATATCTGATAACACCATGTTATCTGTTCAATCACTGCTGTACTTAGGTGCTAGAAGAACCCTGTTAAGAGAAAATCTAAAATCTCACCTAAACTGACAAGGAAAAGTATTCCTCATGTTTGAATCTGAGGTGTGCAAACTATGAGTGAAGTGAATGAACTGGCCATCCTACAGTTCCCTGATTTTCTTTAGCAGCTCCGTATCTTACATGGGATCTGCAGACTGACCCACACCTCTTCTGCTGTTCTTCCTGATATGATGAGGGAAAAAGGTTCAGGCTCCCAGGTGCCTCAGATAAAATATCACCATGAAAATTTCAGTTCTCCAACCACACTAAATTCTGCTGTTCAGGGAAAACTGCTGCCCCCATCGCCTGGGCAGTCTGAACCTCAGACAGGGAAAACAATATTCTCCAAAGGTACAGGGTACTCAGCTCTCATTTGCCTTTTCTAGGTGTTTCCTCTCTCAGTAGCATCCACCAATGCACAGTCCTGACTTCACTCTTATAATTAATTAAAATGCAGAAATAGCATTTAAGTTTCTCTGCAGGGATGTTTTGCCAATTTGAGGAGGAAAAGCATTTTGTGGGAACAGTAGCGCCAGCTATGGAGTTGGAGTCCTGTCCTCCTTCCAGTAGCACAGTTGAAGGACATTTCCATTGAATAAGTTGACTGTTGAAGACAGAAATAAACATTTACCTTTATTTTATGCTGAGGGTAAGTAGGTGGTTTTTTAAAAAAACCCACAAAACAATAGAGAACCAAGGAGTTTAGGGGCAGGAAATCTATGGAACTGTAATAAGTGGTGGGTCTCCTCCCAATGGGATATTGGTTTTCAGTATACAATTAATAACAAGAAAACTGTATCCTGACTTTGGGGTCTGCATCAGCATCCTGGAACAAAAAGGGCCATAAATTAGCATCAATTATGTATTAAAGTTCCAATTAACCTGGCTGACACTGATATACTTTAACAAGGTACACTTAAACAAAAGAAGCAACTCTCTAATTACTTGGAACAGGACCTCATGACCCATTCTGCTCTTTTATCCCAATGCCAACCTAATGAGGAAGGAAGTGAGAGATAGGAAACTGTGCATAAGGCAAGGCTGTAGCACCCCAAGATGCCCCTTGGAAAATGCTTTTACCTTCTTAAAACTGCCAGTGATAAACACTTTATCGTTCTCAGTGACTTTTAACTGTTTTTGGAAGAAGTGTTTTTAAGGCTAAAATTGCTCATGTTCATTTTAATGTGGAAATCTGCCATCTAGTGAAGGTCCTGATCACCTGTCCCTGCCCTGTGACACACCACATACACAGTGTTTGTGATGATGGCACCCAGGGTTCCTTACACAGATTGAAAGAATGCTCCTTGAAGAATCTTAGTCCAGGCAAGAGAGACAATCACAATTAATTTTACACCCTAACCAGAACAGTTGGGTTAAGTATATTTTTCAGCACTGAAAGGACCTTTTCAGCACTTGTGCAAAGACCAAGAACAAAGGTAGGCCTTTATAAAACCTGTGCTGCCTGTAGGGAGAGCAACATCGAGGGGAGGAGCGAGGAGAGAGTCAGGAAGGTACACACAGAGCATCTAACAAGGCACATAATTTTTCTTTGTTTTTATGTTTGCTGAAATCGGATAACCCTGGGTACCATAACCAGGGGCATCTCCTCTCCCTTAAAAAACAACAGGTGATTGTAGAGAGTGTACAGCCAGACAGTTTGCTCTTGTGCAACTCTCTTCAATGTGCTCAACTCTTCTATTCCAGATTGACCAACCAGACTTTGAACATATGCAATTATGCAAAGGCCAAAGAGGGCTGTTTTTTCCTGATGGTGTGTTTTTTTAAATCACTTATATGTGTTGTACTTTACTGTCAAATAATAGTTGTCCAGAGCAAGGCAGTTCCTTTGATAAGAACCGCAGAAGAACTAACTTGTCCTTGAAGAACAATCCTTTCTCAGTTCTAGTTCTTTCTCTGTGTCATGCTGTCAGCACTGTAAATAGTTTTAAATTAATCATGATGCTGACTCCATTTTCATGGTTTTTCAGTGCAATACAGTTGGAGTCTTGGCTTTCACAGTTGATCTCCCACTAGCCACACAAGTCTGACTTCTGTCCTTTCGGAGAAGAGGTGTTGGTGGAATCCATCAGAGGCACCTCTTAATTATGGTCACGGTCTTCAAAAGTCAGAGGAAAGTGAACTCGTCACTGGGAGTTCAGCTGGATGACTCCTGCAGCGAGTGCTTTCCTGGGTCCTTGCAGTCAAAGGTTATCTTTCACATAAGCCATGTCAAAATTTAAACTTAAACACATTGGGTCATGCTCTTCCCTAGATGGAATTTCTCTGCAGAGGGAAGGAGATTTTCTGTAGTACTGCCAAAACACACAGTGCTGGAAGAGAAGCTCAGCAGCTCAAGGTCTTGGAATTGTGACTCCTTTTCCAAGACAGAGCTAATGTGCTCCATTAGCAAAAGCAGTCAGAAGACAATTTCCCAAATTATGGCTTCTATAGCAAGTTTTTCAGGATTCTTTTGCTTTAGTTGGGAATTTTGTCTTTACCATTTTGCCCATATCTTTGAGCCATTCTTCCAAAGCCAGCTGAGAATGAAGACAGAAATGTAAAAGAAATGCTTTAGTCGCTAAAAGGGTCAGAGTCAGGTCACCTTCAAGATTTGAACAGTTCATCGATGTCCCAAGCTAAGGCTGCCACGTGCATTATTCTCCTCCCCTGTATTTTCTGCAGGAATATGTCTGGATCATTCAAGTAGTTTGTGAAGATTGAAAAAGAAACTATACAATCAATTTTGGCCTTTTGTGACATCGCCGGTGACTTCAGTAAGCCCTTGTGGAAAAAGGCATACCCATAGTTCATACGTGATGCACACCCCTTGATCCATCTCCATTTAAACCAAGGTCTAGTTTAAACATCTGTGGGAATTGAATTAGACCGACAGACTATTATATGTGCACCATAGGGGACTCGCTTATAAGTCTCTTGTGGCAAACATGCTACTTATACAGTATCCCATTCAGATAAGTGACCTACTTATTGGTTGCATGTTGTAAGCTATTTTGATGAGAGCAATGTGATCCTTGCTGTTCTGCTTTGAGTAAACTTCAGCCTTTGGGTATAAGAGGAAAATTTGACATCCATGTAATAGAGGACAGCCATATACATTCAGAGTGGGATTTTCAAAACCATTCATAACTGCAGAAAGGAGGAAGAATAAATTCACAAAGCCTTGATTCTCACAGGAACACAGTCACTTAGTAAATATCTAGGTGGCTTTATTCTCTATCACACTGGAACGGGCCTAGTTTTTTTGGGGGAAATAGGACAATTATTTGGTATTGCTTGGCTGCAGGTGCACAGGAACATTAAGGAGAACTTCCATCTCTGTTTCTACCATTTGAAAGGAAAAAAGTCTGATTTTAGTAGAATATCACTTATGTGAAAAGAAGGTAAATGACAGGACTTCAACTTTTTTTTTTTGCAGTTTATCCTATTGATTAAATAAATCCATCCTCTTTCTCCACAAGACTTCACTGAGAAATGAACAGATGTAAAATCCACCACAGCATACCCAAAGAAAAACACCCTTCTAAAACGACACAGGGAAAGGGGAAAAAAAAAATGTTCTCCTTGAGATCTTATCTCTTTCCCTTGCAGCTTTAGCCCTCCACCATTTTATTCAAAGCAAAGAATCATCAGGCCCCAGTAAGAGCTATCCTTATCAGCCAGGGCTGCCGTGGCACACGTGGCCCTGCTCGGTGTAAATACCTGCACACCCTGGTTCCCAGTCCAGATGACTCTGTCCGCTGGTGAGCAGCCCGTGAAAGCCCTGCAAAGCTCTTCACTGAGCCAAGGGTGACAGTTTGCTCAATCTTTTGTAACTCCTCTGACCCTGCCTCGTTCAAAGGAAAGCTTTTTTTTTTTTTCCTTTCCTAATTCCTCCCACTCCCTCTTTTAGAGGAATGAGAGGAAAATTTAAGTGCCCTGCTTTGACACTCAGCTTGCTGCTTGCGTGCAGTCAGGCCAGCTGCCTCCCCAGATCTCCACTGCATTGTCAATACATTCCTCTTGTGCCAAGACAAAATTTATAAATAGATTTGCCCAGTCAGTAAGCCCTTTCTCTTTAGAAAGACAGGGATTCAGGCAAAAAGAGGATTATTGATAACATGCAACATCTTTATTATAGCAGAGACTGCTACTGCTACTATAGTTAAGGACCTGTCAGCATTTCAATTGTAAGATTTTTTTTTTTTTTTTGTGCAAGGGTTTAACTTGGCAGTAAAAATTTAAATATACTTGAGGCTGGACTTTTTCATGCAAGAATTCAGCAGGAGTGTAGGCACAGGGCTCTTTCTTCTTCCTCTTCTTAATTAAGAGTGAATTCAAAGAGTTTTAGAGCTTCTCATGTGAATGTGCCTCTCCTGTTCTCTGAGAAGTGATGGGTAACACCTGATCCACCATTAGGTAGTACAGAGCAGAGAGAAAGAGCACAGGGCAAACAGAGGGCCAAATCCTGCTCTTATTAGTAATAGCGCTTGAATAACATTTGGCCATTACAGGAACACATAGTTTTGGCCAACTTCCCATATTTTCCTCTACCAAAAAAAAACCCAGCTGAGGGAGATGCTAAAAAAAGTCCTTTCAAAATCATCTCATTTAGGTAGTTAATTTTCCTTGCAATGCATGCTGGTAGGACAGCACAATCTGCCAATTGACAAATGTGTCTTGGGAGCCACCAGCCCCACCTCTTTCCCCTTGTAGTCTGTGCCTCTCTTCAGCCTCTGGCAAATTGCTTAATTTCTGCTCTGTCTCAATTTCAGGATGGAAAACAGTAAAACTCACGCAAATTGTTTTGTGCACAGAATTCATTCTGCTGCAGCTCAAGCGCTTTCTGGCAGGAAATAATCCAGCTCCCTCTGACTTCAGCAGTGATTAGCCCAAGTGTAAAGCCATGGCTTGTTATTGCGGAGTTGCTGGCACCCGTAGACTTGTGTAACTTCAAGGAGTCTCAGTAGTCTTGAAGACAGGACTGCTAAAATATTGCAGTGGAGCACACATGAGTTTCATCAAAATAAGGCCATCTTTGCTTTCAGCCATGCTCACACACCCATGGAAGTAAATAGCAATGTGCCCTCTGATCAATATTCTCCTCTTCTTCAGTTTAGAAAAAGAAGTATTTATGCAATTCATGGTTTTCACTTTTTTTGAGGGAGTGAGGGGGGGGAAAGAGGGGTACCTTGATATTCAGCCACTGAGCTTTGCTAAGATTTATGAAAAAGGGCAGTAAATTGAGGACTGGGGGTCTGCACAGAGGAGTGGCCGATGTATTCTCCTCTGCTATGCTTCTCAGTGGGATGCTGCATGTCTTTTACAGACAACCAACACAGCAGAACGTTTTGCTTTCAGGATCTGAATAACTTTGCTCTCTCAGCCCAAAGTTAAACCCTTAATATGAGGAGAACGTGGGCCTTTAAGTCCAGTGTAAGTGACAGAAAGTCCTTTACACATATGGCACAAAGCGTTCTTTTGCTTGTTTCTCTCAACATTTGTATTTGTGGTCAACTGAGTAGTATCTTTTGTGTGCTCATTCCTACAAAAGAATAATACTTGTCTGTTTTGTCTGTTGACAAGATCTTCAAATCCTACTGCTCCTCTGTCACATTAAAACAGTACATTTCTGTCTAGTTTTATTTTTATGATACGAGGATTTAGCTAAGACTTTGACACCATGGAAACAAGACACAGGACATGATCCTGTTCTATCTAAATATATCCCCCGACTTTCAATCGCACTTGCCTCTTTTATATTTCATGAAAACTGCTCTTTACCTTCCTCCATCTATGCAACTTTTTTGGCCAGCAGGATCACCTTGGGCCCATCCCTTAGCTTTCATTACCACTTCAAGGAGAATTGCATGCACTGAGTGGAGGGGAGGCAATGCAAGAAAACAGGCCCTTAAGAAACTGGATGTAGCATCACTGGGGTAATTCTCAAAGAAATTAAACGTTAAATGGAAAGCAACTTTCAATCCTCATATGTGCCAAATGAAACTAATTAAGCAAAGCAGATCAGCTTTTTCCTTGTGCTGTAAAAAGAAAGGACTGTCCATTTCTTAAGTCATCATTTCCACTATAGATCTTTGGCATTTTTTATTACTGTTTTTGGTTATTAGTTCTTATGGCTTGTTATAGCTTGCAATCATAACACATTTGCACTTCTTTTCTCTAGGGCTTCAACATTACCACTATTTTTTTTCAAGCCACCAAAATATCCCTTTGTTGTAGTTCACACAGACCCTGCTTGAGTAAAGGAGGTGGGAGGGACAAGTCTGAAATGCAATTTGATAAAAACAAATTTCCCATTTCAGTGTGGATTCAGACAGCTGCACTTTTGGAGACAAAAAAGCTGTCTATACCTGTCTCTTAAAATCAGCTTCCTGGGCTGACAGGGGTTTTCCTACTACTGGGAAAACAGAACCCAGTATCAAGGCCAGAGTTAGGAAATAATGTAGTTATCAGGTAGCAGGAGCAAGTGTGGGCTCACACAGTCCTCAGCATGGAAGATGGAGCTGCCTTTCCAGTCCCTTCTACCACACACAGCAAAAAACCCTAGGAAGGCCAAAAACATTCCCCTCCAAAAAAAATTCAGTATTTTCCTCATCATGGGCTGACTGGCTACTTTTAAACAGCTTGTTTTAAGTACCAATATGTGTTTTTCTGTCCACACAAGACAACGGAGCTAAAGCTGAACGAAGCAGGCAAGACACGCAGAAGGAGTTGGAACAAACGTCCTGAATTTTTGAACCTCTCTGTTTTGCCAGTGACCCATACAGCGAGGAGCTGTGTCAGCTAATCACTTAGCTAGTCGCTGCTGACAGACAAATACCTTGTGGTGACATCTGATGGAGTTGTTACAAAGCACCAACCTTTCAGGGGCTCACAAACTCTGAGCTGCAGGTTGTGCACAGGGCACAGCACAGCCCCAACAAGTGCTCAACAACACTCATGCAAACCCAGAAGTGTTCAGATGAATTTCTTAAAGAGAAGGCATTTGTGTTTACTTGGGCATTTTTATTTTAAACCATTGATGATAATTAACTGATTAATAATATCAGTCATCAAAAGTGATAGCATGTTTTCAAGGAGCATGCAACAATGGTTTGCAGCTTTTGTGGCTTTAATTGTAAAAGCAAATAATTACGTCCTTTTAAAGGCTTGAAGAGAATTGCTTTCAACTGTAAACAGAAACTAGGAAAGAAAATTCTCCAGCCTGATACCCATTTTTAAATGGCCACTTTTCCCTAAAAAACCTTGTAACAGCTGTGTTTCAGGTGCAATTCAAGGACTAATTCCAGATATGGATGATACCCAGACAATCAGATGAGGCTCTGCTCATCATCAGGGTGTCTTGACCCATGGATTGATTTGGCTCCTTTTTTTTTTTTTTTTTTTAATTATTATTATTTTTTTTTAAATCCTTAAAGGGCTCCACATTCAGTGCTGACCACACTGGGAGGAATGCAGATGACCTCAGGACTGAGTCAATTCCTCTATCATTACTTTAGAAACTACTGCAATGGCTGGTTCATTTTTCTTCTTTCCAGTTCCCCTCCCAGCATATGACAAATCTCATAGTCTTTGTGCATAATGAGATAGGGACTCACTACAAGTTCTCTATGCAAAGCACAGAGGAAGGAAAATTGTGAGTGCAGCTCTGTTTGCCTCATCAATCTTTTATATTATGATGGGTTCTGGTGCCTGTGAATGATCTCTGTATAAGCTGCCCAAACAAAACACAGGTTTATTTGTTTGATGGTCCTTCATTACCTAATTACTGATACCTTCCAACTGACACACTCAGGGCTTTTACATCAACTTCCTTCTACACCAACTGCTCTGGGGTCTGACCCCATCTCCCCCAAAGCAGCAACAGAACCAGATTTAACTGGACTAGAGTTGGATAGAGCTTTGCAAACAAGTGATAGCCCATTCAGTCAACAACGTTTGGTCTCAAAACTCAAGTGCTCTAAAAGCCCATTTTTAGCTGCTTGCACAGGAACAGGCTTGCCAACCTGTATGTGAGGTATGAAGTGCATGTGTTATATGGAACTAGACCAAAAGTCCCTTTCACATCAGCAATCTTAAGCACTCAGCAGTGAGTATTGTTGCTTTGAATGTTTCCAGCTCCTGAAGCAATTCCAGGCAGACATGCTGACAAAAGAATAATTTTATCAGCATATGGCTGATCACAGCATCCAATTCCACCACTATGAAATGGCCCCGTGGAGCACACTAGCATTTCTGCATACAAGTGGAACAGATGCTGCAGAGATCAATGTAATAACACTTTAATTAATTTTAGTGTCAAAGTCAAATGCTTCCTTATTTCCAGTTGACACGTCCCTAATTTCATGGTTGGCTCTATAAATTTTGGAAACAGGAGAAGAAATTTGATTCCAGAGTTAAATACCGCAGAAAGGCCTGATGAAATGCAAGAGAAGCCCTTCTCCCTAATCTTCATGATCTTGAAGCCACATTATTTTCAATTGTCCACACTTTGTTATGAGTGGTTTACAGTTACAGGTTCATTTTCACACAGCAGTTTCATTTTCACCCCTCACTCTGAGCAGTCCCCTTGCATAAAAGCATAGTAGCATCCTGGAGCTCCAACCCCAAGCTACAAGATCCCATTGTAGATGACATACTGGGCTAGGAGTCAAGAGACTTGGCTCTAGTCCTCACTTTGCAAGTGAAGTTTTCTGTCAGGAAAAGGTACCCCCATTGGACCTCCTGAGAATCTATTTACCGCTAAGAAAGTCATTGTATTAGAGCGAGATCTTTTATCCCACAGAACTGTGGGATAACTTTATCCCAGCTCTCAACATTGTACAGCTCCTATCCCAAAATGCTAATGGTGTTCAGCAGATGAGTTGGACAGGCGGAGGAGGAAAGGAAACATATGGACTTGGACAAATTACTTTATATTTCACGTCACTAGTAGCACCAAACACTTCCTGAGTATTACACTAGTGGAAAGGCTGCACATCCTGCATCTCCTTTAGTGCCCAACTCTAGTTCCAGGGAACAGACAGGGGAAAACCAGCACAGTAAACTCAAATACATTTAACCAGGAAATATTGCACCCTGACATCTGGTCAGGGGAAGTGAAGTTAAGCAATCTATCAGTAAAACAGTTCTAGGACTAATTGACACAGTCTTGGTCTGCACAATGTTTGGATTGTCACAACAGCGAGAGGCAGAGGGTGGTGAGCGATCGCTTGCTGCACAAAGTGTGTTACTATGCCAAGATGTGTTCAGCAAATGTTTATTCCACAGGCAGGAACTACTAGTGCCTGTAGTGGTCACTTAGGCCTGAAACCCAAGATTTCAATGATTTTGTCTGAATGCATTTGCCAAGCACTGGGTGACATTCACCAACACAGGCAGCTTCTCAGGTTTCAGCAGGAACTAATCTACCATCCTCCTGCATCTATCACTTCCAGTGACCCACACCAGAGAGCACCATGCACACCCCCCCTGCGCTGACACTCAGTGGGGTATCACCTCACAATTAGGACTCTGCATCCCAATGTATTTCATTAGCAAGAGGAGAGGGTGGCCAGGACTCTACACACTGTCAAACAGAGTGCCCAGATCACAGCAGGCAGAGCCACAGAAACCCCCCACCTCTCCAGCAGCCTCCTCCCATCTTAAAACAAAGGCAGGTTGAGGGGAGAAGTGATGGGGATGGGAAGGAGCAATGCTTAAGCAAACACATTTGGAATGAGGCTTAGGTTACTACACATGTCAAGGGGATTTTTTTCCTCTCCCTCCTGCTCCTCATGTTGGCAAAATGTTGATGACCAAAGGCATGGAGGCCTCTCAGCAGGGGACCAGCAGAGACCAGAGGTAAAAGAACCAGGGGGTTCGTTGTGCAAAGGAAAGCATCTGAAAAGGCACATCCTCTGGGTGCTTTTGTTTGAGGGCTATGCTTGACTAACAAATCCTGTTGTACTAAGATTGCAGGCTGCAGATATCCTAACAAAAACAAACCCAGAGTACTGCCTTTACATCCAAATGATTTCAGGGAAGAGCTGTTAACAGCAGGATGACAAACACCACAGTCCTTGAGCTCACGTGTGCAAATCCAAAACAACTCCTTGGGTTAGGATATCACAGAAAAATCCCACAAATCAAACACAGTAATACCAAGTGCTTGTATAGCATGTTTTACCTGCAGCTCTTGGAGCAATTACAAAGAGAAACGAAGAAGAAAGGCTCATTACCACTATTTCACAGATAAGGAAACTGTGGCACAGAAAGGAAGTGATTTGTCCTGCAGCCCAGTGGAAGAACAGGGCAGTCAAGTCAAGCCTCTTAAGTCCCAGTCCGATGCCCTCTCCCCTGAACAATTGTAGCAGACTCTGACCCTGCAGGAACTTCACATTTGTCATTATGCTTTACACCTTGATCATGAGGCTGGGTGTCTTCAAAGCACTGCCCTCAGCTCCTTGGCCAGGAGAGGAAAAAGCTCCCATGTACCTAATCAAATATAATTGCCATTCCTGGAGAAAAGAGATTCCTTCTCAACTCCTCTGGATGATAATTCACCCTGTGTTCAGGTGTAAATGTAATGCTATATGTAAGCCAAGATAAAAGTAACTCCTCTGTCCACTTTTAACTCAACATCCCTTATGCAGTAAATTTCATACACAGCTATTGAAACAGTATTAGGAATTGGTTGTAATTTTGTTTTCTGTTAATATAATTTCATACAGCAGTTTTAGCGTATTCTCACTAAAATGTAGGCTCCAGAGAAAGCTTTTTTAACAATAAAAGCCTATCACCTTTAAACATATAGGTAGCAGAGGATTAATTTAACTACTGAACTGTAACTGGGGGACCAGTTTCCAAGAAGGCACTGGCCCAGCATAGATCCTGCATCATTTGAGGCTCAGGAACAGCACTTTACTTGCTACAGCAGCAGTTGTGTCGCATGGGAACAGAGAAATAGCCAGGACAGGAATATGGGTCAAAATCAGCACTTAAAAGTTAACCTGGAAAACAGTAAATCACCAGTGGAGATTCCAGAGTGTGAGCACAGAGCCCTTGAAAAGAGGGACTCTGCTTAGCGAGTCATCTGCAGAGTGTCGCTCCCGTGGTCAGTGGTGTGGGTTTAGGATGTGCACAAGAATACAATCTCCTGAGACAGATGAGAGCATCCTGGTGGGTAGACAGCAGGTTTCTTCCCTGTGTTGCTTCCAAAAGGTCATTACTTTGACCAAGTCAGACATTTAAATTATTAGACATGAACAGCTAACAAACAGGACCGGGGAGGAAGGGATGTTTTCCCTTAGGTGCCTTGTGTAAACTTACAGCCTGCTACACTCCAAAGGTGGCCATAGGTGACTTGTAATCCAGGCCAAAAGCAGAAAATCACAGGATTAAAAGTGGGTGGTCAGATCATTCATTTGACTTGTAGGGGAATAAAACCCCACGATATCTGCTCATAGACGACAAGCAGTTTTGCAGGGAACAAAGAAATCTCTCTCACAGACAAAATTGGTCTGCCAGGAACTGAGCCCATCTAGCTCCTCACCTCCCCACCACCCTCCCCATATCTTCCCCTCTAAAAGGATCTTTTCTGGGATTCAGGGAATGCGTGTTTATAAAATAGTTCCATTCAATTAGGGCACAGAGTACAGCAGCTTTATATCAGAGGCAACCCAGAGCGAGAGCTCTGTGGAAGTGCAGGTACATGGTAATGATGACAACCCTGCACTGGTTGTAGTGTCATCACCTCTTATTCTTAATCAAAAGGCTTCCAATCCCTTCTCGACGTGTGCACTCGGAAATGAAGGGACTGCTGGAGAATCATTTGAATGTGGCAGCCCTAGATAATGATGAAACGAATAAAAGGCTGACTTTTTTGTTTAGGTTTGAGGAAGAATTCAGGATTCCTCTCGTGAAAAGGCAGCAGTTTAATAGCGGTGAGGCAGAAGGGCTTCTCGTTATCCACAGAGGCTGCTGTCGGCACAGCACTAATGGCCATGGCACGGGCTTCCCCAGCGCGCTCCCCGCACCGCGGCACCCTGAGCAGGCCGTGTGCCGGCAGGGCAAGTGGAGACTGCCCCAAGAGACTCAGCATGGGGCTGGGAAACAGCACAGGGCTCAAGTGCACCGGCTTTCCCTTGTGGAAGAAGCAGGGACAGTTTTTCTGGGCTGCCCCAAGCAGTGCAAGCCACACAGACCCACACCTGGCTGGCCAAGCATGGGGCCTGGGTGTCTCTGCCCCCAGCCTCTTCATCCTCTGCTGAGCAGCACCTGCTTAAGCACATGTAATGCTGCATACAGTGGAAAGGCCACCTAAGTCAACTGTGGGGCAGGAGTTGCTTCCACAAAATAGGGTGTGCCTTCTTGGGCAGGCACATAGCATCACTGAGCCTGGAAGCAGCCCGTTGATAAGCTGTATCTTCCCACACGCTACCCTGCAAGACTGATTTTGATACTGAATTTGGGTGAAAAGAATGGAAAGCAGCTAAGCACTTCACTTCTCCCTGTAGCTCATAAATACCCCTCAACACATTCTTATTAATATCTCTTGCCATACGTTTTTGCAGTGTCTTTTTTATACTCCAGGAACCAGCCACTGTAAGTCATAGGATCTTTTGTCTGAGGGAGGTCAAGAGCTGTTCTGTGCTGAATGACCTACTGGATACCTGCTGGCTCCATTTGGGGAATACCAATTGCATGCCAGGCAAGAGCAATAGTAAAGGGTCTTTGTTTTGTTGTTGATTTAAAAGAACATTATTTCAGAGAAGGAAGTTGAGCAACAGACTTTTTCAGTGACTTAAAGAACACGTGGATATAATTTTTGCTTATATTGCATTATCGGTCCCTTTGTCTAAAAGCGAAGTTTTCACAAAAAAAACCCAACTTGATGTTTGCAAAACTGCAACTATCTATCTTTAGCAATTTGCCCAACCCTTCTGAGGCATTCACATTTATCTACACCAGAGCAAAACACACAAACCAAAATTCAAAACAACTTATGTTTAACACCAGTTAAAGTGACTCTGTTCACTGCAGTAACATTTGCCCCAAATGCAGAGCTGGCAAGGTCAATAGTTTCACTTTTTGTGCTTCAGCTACATTAATAGTTTGCCATTCCTCTCTATTACTATATATGTTCAAAGCTTCATAAGCTATCATGAGCAGCCTGATCTCTGACACGCAAGACATGTTAACAACAGCTTTTCCCATTCAGGAAGCCAGCAAGGAAGAGAAGTCAGACCTTTCAATGTATGTTAAGTAACAAATATAAGATCTCCATGATGTCCTACATGATGAAACACCTTACAGCAGGTTAGAAAAGGAAGTATGTGGAATCAATACATTTCTTCTCACAGTTACATAGCTGCATACATCACCACTTTTAACTTCACTGTCTTCAATCCAGCCCACTGTGTCCACAAGTAATATCACAGGGACAAGGCTATAGAAAAGCCAAGGACATTATAAATGAACAATGTGGTTATTCAGTGCATACATCTAGGGTTAGGGCAAAGTGACCAGCGATACAAAAAGCCCAGAACACTATGATGAGATTTCACTGTATAGCAATACCTGTTAGAATGAACACCTAATAAGAAAAAACAGCAGATAAAAAGAGCTTACAGACAGCACACGTTTAGTCAAGAAACTAAAGGTAGCCAAGCATAAACACAGAACAGACATATACATGGTTTCAGGATTTCCTCTCCCCTACCCCCTTCATAAAACCATAGCATATGAATTAAGACAGTGGCACTGGGTTTATGTGGCAGAGTTTGGTAGTAGGGCACTGGGCTGAAGGGGGGGGGCACCTGTGAGAAGAGGCCAGCAGCTGCCTCCATATCAGAGAGTCAGCTCCAAAACTGGCCAAAGCTGAGCCCATCAGTAATGCTGGTGGCACCTCTGTGAAAACACATTTAAGAAGGTGTGGTAAACACTGCCCAGCAGCTATGATAGAGAGGAGTGAGGAAAAAGTGCAAAAGAAACAGCCCTGCAGACACCACAGTCCGTGATGAAGGAGGGCAAGGAGGTACTCCAGAAGTCAGAACACATTCCTCGCAGCCCATGGAGAAGGACACGCTGAAGGAGTTGTTCACCTGCAGCCCAAGAAGGACAACCTCAGAACAGACACCCACACTGCAGCAGGGGCACATGCCCGGAAAAAAGCCATAGTCCACGCTGGAGCAGTTCTTGAAGAACTGCTGCCACACTGGAGCAGTTTCTGAAGGACTGTATTCCACGGGGGGACCCCATGCTGGAGCAGTGGAAGAGTTCAGGGGAGGAGTGGCAATGACAAAGTGTTATGAACTGACCACAACCTCCCTATGTCAGATGTGGGGAGGGGGTAGTGGAGTTGGAATGAGGGAATGAGGTTGAGCCTGGGGACCATAGGTGAGGTGGGGAAGATGTTTTTCTTTCTCACTTTCCTTCTCTATTTTTAAAATGAAAATATATTAAATTAATTTTCCCAAAAAGCTAATTCTTTCTGCTTTGCTAGTGATGCTCATTGGTGAGCAATCTCTCTGTCTTTATCTCAGTGCATAAACATTTTTTACATCTCATTTTCTTTCCCTGCCTTAGTGAGGAGAGAAAGCAAGAGAGCAGCTTGGTGGGCATCTAGCAGACAGCCCAGGTTATCCCACAAGAACAGCATCGTACCTACATGACAAAGAACAAAACAAAGCTACACAAACCCCTAGAAAAAGCAGTTTACTCCAGATATGTGCCTTAGATCAAGAAAAGTAAAGCCACTGTCCAAAAAAGGAAGAACATATCAGAATTCAAATAGCAACTGTTTGTTTTGTTGTGGTTTTGGTGTGTTTTTTTTTTTTTTTTGCTGCAAACCCAAGTGAATTAAAGCATGCCATTTAATAATTCTTACCTTTTAAAGAGTTTAAATGCCAGAATTCTTTTTGTGTGTGTGTGTCAAATTACTCCTACATGCTCATTTCCTCCCTTTATAGCCTTACCACCATCCTGATATATAGAATGAGTGACCTCACCTGTGGGTTAACAAGCCCAGCACCCTCTTTTTCTATTGGTCTACTCCTCCCTCAGTCATTTTCAATAGAGCAATTAAAAGGCTCAACCAGCAGACAGTGCTCTCCACCTGATTTGCAGGTAGCTTGGTGAAATGTGCAGCAAGGGGTTAGCAGATGAATGTACACATGAGCTTCAATCAGCACAAATTGCTGAGGAAACATTTTAGTCTTGGATTATAATAACCACATTGGATTGAGACTGTTTCCTAATCATTTTAAGCTTCATCAGTCATAAAAATGTCCATTCACTTGGGTGTGAGTTTTATGAAACCAGCCTATGATCTTATAATAAATCTCATATAAACTGGTTGAGGATCAGCCCTGATTATGAACACAGGAAAGATTCAGCAAATACAAGACGTGACAAAATAGA
Source organism: Lophotriccus pileatus (assembly GCA_035583135.1). NCBI lineage: Eukaryota > Metazoa > Chordata > Aves > Passeriformes > Tyrannidae > Lophotriccus > Lophotriccus pileatus. The sequence continues at coordinate 7,787,013 of JAWWES010000011.1, read as the reverse complement.
CTGTATTTTTACTGTGATTTAGTTATTGGATGATCAGCTGGAGAAAAGCTGAGTTGAGAAGGCCATTTTAACCTTATCTGGAAAAATATCTTTTTCTACAGCAATCACATCAATGCCGATAAAGAATCTGAGTCTTCTCCTATGTTATCTGACCTTATTGGCATTGATGTACTTGCTGTAGGAGAAGATGTTTCTCTAAACCGTGATGAGATCCTTCTCTCACAGAGCTGCTGGGTGGATGTATACTCTTACCAGGTTAAATGAGCCCCTTGGTTAACTATAAATTAACTGCAGACAGCTCAGCACCCTGCTTAGCTGTAATCCCCTGTTTGTATTACTATGTTGCTCCAATTGCATGTGCCATTTTGGGTGCTAATGAGTAAAATACAGTGTCTTTTACTTAGCCTGAATAAACATCTTGTAATTAGTACTAACCCACCTCATTGCCACACTGTGTTCTCCCACAGATGCCAGTAGCTATTGCTGGGTGATAATTGCAGGGCCATGTTTTGGCCACAGAACAGCAACTTTACAGCACCGTCCTTATATTCACTTTTGACAAAACCCGTTGGCAGCACCGGCCTCTCATGCAAAGGACACTCCGTGGAGGCTCCCTTGGAGATTATCTGGACCCCTGGGGAACGGAATGCTGGAAAAAAGAAATCTTTCTGAGGAAGCCTTAAACTGACCGACAAATGATGTCTCTCAGGTATTGAAATGAAAAACTTGGGTGGAATTCAGTGAATTATGCAAGCTTAAAAATATCAGTGTGTCAAAACATCAAATTTATGTAATGCCATGTTCTGCTTCAGAAAATTCCAGTGTGTCTTCTCTAGAGGCAAAATATTTCAAGGCAAAATACTTAGTGATTTAGAAAGCACCAACCAAGGCAGTTTGCAAGAACATACAGTGGCAGTTGCTGCTCCCGCAGTCCTGGTGTGGGCAGTGCTCCCAGAACAGAGTCAAGCAGTGCCAGCTCCTGGCAGGTGCTTCCCACAAGGTGTTAATCCTAAAGCTCAGTGACGGAATTTTAATATCACTGCTCATCACCAAGGCAAAACAGCCACTAGTCTTGTTATAAAATAGGTGTATTTTAAGTGCACTGTCCTATTTTGTTCTGTCCAGGGAAGAGAGTAGGAGTGGACCTGTAGCCAGACACTGCTCACGCCTCGTAGTATCCTTTCTCTAGGAACTGTTCTTGGTTTTCCCTTATTTCTTTGTGAGTGTAGTAAAAATGCTCCAGAGAGGCTCTTGTGTTTTGCAACGTGAATAAGCACAGCTGACACAAAAAGGTGAGTTTCAGACTATTTTAGAGCAGTGATAAAAACCACATTGCGCTTCTATTTGGTTCAGTTTAGATGATGTCTGCTGTGCTCACAGATACAGGAAAAAAACAGAGGGAAACAGGACTGAAATAAAATTCTTTTAAAAAAAAGGTCTAAAGTTGGTCCAGAGAATCAAACCCCAGTCAGTGTGTCAACATAAGTTAAGCAGTTCTTCTTCAGAGTATCCATAACCATGTTGCAATAAAGCTGTTGATGACGGACTGAAAAGAAGGTAATGTTGTCACCTTAATTTTCTTCCTATTTAAGTGGGAAGCAGGAATGCTGCAGTGCTGGGAGATGACACCTGCAGTGCTGTGCCATAGCACTTGAGACCGAGGAAAGCCTGGCTGCCCTGTGTGGGCTGGGAAATCCAAAGCTTGGAGTATTTTCTAAAGAGGCCAGCAGATGGTTCTCAGCTGTGCTCTGAGGCCCAAAGTGGAATAGAGTCAGCAGAGGTATACAGCCTGATTTTTATTTAAAAAAAAACCCCAAAACATTTATGTCATAATTAAACACAGCAGGGCTGCCACTGTTTTTTTTCTTTATGGTGAATTCCTTGCCCCTCAGTTTCAGACAGTTACCCAGTGGTTAGCCTGGGAATGCCTGTTTTTCTGGAAGCTCCCCAGGAAACAGTGCTGTCAGCTGTCATAATTTTGATAAAGCCCCCGCAGTGGGACACGCGCCACGAGGGAGGCCAGGGGAGCTGCAGGAGTGGGATGTGGGATGTCCTCCTGCAGAAGGAGCTGTACATCAGCACCTGGAGCCCCTCACTGCCACCCCACCTGCTGCTGCTGCTCTGTCATGGAACGTAGAGGAACTTCAACCAGTGAAATGTACGGAGGAGCATCCTGGGCAAAGACAAATGAGCAGTTTTACGTGTGAATGGATTTGTGGAAGTACAATGGGTAGAAAAACAGTTCTGCATTCCCTGGGTGTGTCAGCAAAGGCCATCGAAGAGCGAGGGAGTGGTGTTGGGAGAGGGGAGTTGGGAGGGAGCAGACTCCTTTGGTTGAGACCTGGGAAGCAGAAGTGGGTTTAGCCTGGAGAGGTTCCACATGACCTTGAGAAAAGCACACACTCTGAGTTTCTTGGCTATAAGAATTCCAGATCGAATTGTATGTTTTTCTTCCATCTTTCTTCCTCATCTGTTTAGGTTGTATGCTTTTTTTAGTGGGCAGCTGCACGGGGGCCACAGTCTCAGAGGGGACCTTATTGCTTCTGGAATACAAATAACCTTGGAAAGATTATTCTATGACTGTATGAATTGCTTTTCCTGCCATTTTGGTTGCAAGGTGCTAGTGGTGTGCAGTAGAAGATTTTCATGCTACTGTGCTTTTATTTTGGAGTCAGATCTTACCACCTTGAAATTCTGCAGCTAATGCTTAGTAGGATGTGATATCCTGCATTTTGCACATCTGTATCATTAGCTGGAGGAGAGAGGGAAAAGAACAAAAAAAAATCCACCTTTGTGTAACTAAAAACCTCTCAGCAGGGTTTGTTTAGTGTGAAAGAAGGATTAGTAATTTTTAGTGATTAGCAATTTTCTCCCTCAGGTGGCTTTTCTGCATTCCCTTAGAGCTCACGTACACAACCGACCTGGCAAATGGGAAGGCAAAGCAGAGAGAGAAGACATGTTGCAGCAGTGAAAACTCTACCAGGCAATTAAACCAGATATATTTTACTATTTTTAAACAACAGGTCTAATCAACAGAAGGAATAGAGCCCTTTTTTTTTCTAAATCACTCTGTGCTTGTGCAAAATTCTTCCTAAATACCTGCAGATCTCACATTGCTGACTTAATCAACCTAGGAAGCACAAACATATCAACTATACACATATATGGTTATCTACATTTACATATATTTAGACAGATTACAGATATAGATACAGGGAAGAGGGGAAAGCACAACTAGATATCTCTATAGATATAGGTGGATATAGACAGTTATAGATATCTAGATTTGCTTTCCCCTCTTCCCTGCATCACTTAGAACTGAACAGAGATGAAAGAAACCTCTTGGTTATGCCAATTCTCCCCCCTCCTCTCCTCCCTATGACATGCTGAGGAAATTGTACTCTGGTTTCTAGGACTGGTTTTCTCTGCCCTATTGTGCAAGGAAAAAAGTGATTATTTTTAATGTGGGCAAGAAAGAAGCATTTTTTCCCTTCTCCTTTTCCCAATTGATTCTGCTGCAGGAGGGATCTTGCTTTATTGTGTGAGTGAGGAACATGGGGCCAGATTCACACGTGGATAACTCTTACTGACGATGCTGGAGTTGCATCAGGGATGGATTTGACCCATGATCTGTTATTTTTTGCCTTAACTGCAGAACCTCAGTCATTACACCTGGTTAGACTAGAGACTTAACAACCTGTGTGGCCTCAGCATTTCCTTTTATGAATCATCCCTTGTCTCATATAAAGAAATCCAAGACAAACTGAACACGGCTGCTTAGTTTGATGGCAATCACACACTTGGCCCACCTCAGGGCTGTGTGTCTAACCCTTTCCAGGAGCTGGGAAAATATTCTCAGCTTAAAACATCCCATTCAATGCTGCCTTTAAAACAGGAACTAGAATATTCACTGCATTTACTATAGGGAAAGGTGCTGGAAATGAATCTCTTGGAGACTGAAGTCATGCACATACAGAAGTGGTGCCACCTCTTCCTGGGTGCCTCATTAATGTCTTACCCTGCTTTCCACCCCGAGGAACAAGAGGGAAAATTAGGACCTACAGCCAGTCAGCCTTACAGCAGTAAAGTCAGAAGCAGTGGTGGGTTTTTACAAGGTTGTTTCACATGCAAGTGCCCCGAGATCTGCTAATATTTTGGAGATGCTTCTGAATGATCCCTGTCTGAGAGCCACCTCCCAAAGCTCCCAAGTTTTCTCATGGTAAGGCACAAACTCCTCCAGGAGTGGATGTGAACTAGTAAGGGAGTTAAAAAGCTTATTTCATAGCACTCCTGGAAAATCTGAATGGGCAGCTTGGAGGGAAAGTGAGGAAACATGGAGTCTTTCATAGTTTTTCCAGGCTTTCTCTTCGAATTTGTTGAAGTCCTCAAGCCTCGCACCACCCGATGCCCTAAGCTGAGTCACCCTGAGAAACTGCTTATGGGATACACAAATGCTGTACACACTGAAAGGCAGATTTAAACACGGAGCTTCAGAAAGATGCTGAGTATTTTTTGTTTTGTTTTTGCTTTGCTGTTTTGCTTTTGAGTCAGAGGAAACGATTAGCTCCTCAAATTTCCCCAGTACTCAGGAATGTGACTACTCAGAGGATGAGGCCACCTTGAAGGACAGGATGCAGACAGCTTGGAAGCCTCATGTTTGGCTTTTCTCATGTGCTGATCATTTGAATGGGTAAAATACAGCCTCACACACACACACACAGAGTGTTCCACAACCAGCCCATTTCCTCAGCTTGCTGCTTGCCCTGGATCTTCATTTACCCAGACAGCCTGAAGGATGGATGTTAATGTGATTATAGTTTTATGTCCTTTCCTGGCTGCCAGAGGTTCCTCATCTACTTGAGCGATGCAATTTGCCTTTTGGCTCCAGGTTTGCCCTCACAGTTGTCTTCTCCTGCCTTTTGGCTTATGTGTGTGTAAACGGGTCCAAATGGGGCTTGGGAGCTCTCCTGTGTGCTGCTATCACAGAGAGAAGGCAATGTCATATCCAGGCAGCGGCACTCTCAGTTTTAGGCAGGCTGCCTGGCAGAAACCCTCTTTAGGCAGTACCTGCACCCCCAGGGGACCTGGCAGCCCACCCTGGGCTGGGAGTGGTGCCATTGGAACACATGGGTATGGGAGGCCAAGCAAGAGCATCCAAGGCATTTGCTGAAAGCAGGTCTGAATCCAGCCTGGGAGTGCTAAGATGTTTGGGCTGTCTTTGCAGACTGTTACAGAGAATGCTAGCCCTCCTCAGACTCCAGACGAGATGTTCTTGGCTGAGGAAATTACAATTTCTTGGTGGAACAGGAGTTATGCTTAAAAATGATTATGAAAAATAAAGTCCAGGCTATTCTGCAAGTGCCTCTGTGAAAAAAAGCAAAAGATGATTCCGCATAATAGATAAATTTCTATTTGTTTAATATTAGAGTTAGCAGATATTTGCAGGGGAGGAGGCCTCTCTTGATGAGAGCATCATTTTCCAGGTGCTACTTCTATTTCTTCCTTCTGTTGTTCCCAGGAGTGGAATCCTCGATCCATTCATGCTTTTTACTCACTGTTTTTTGCACTTGTAACTCACATGGGAAGATTCTGACCTCGTACAGTGCTTTTACGTCTCATAGTATCACTGAACTCAACAGGATTCCTCTCCATTTACACTTTAATGAGCAAAGGAATTATTATCATTTTATCTTTGAGAAGGGAAAAATGGTAAGTGTCTGATTTAGTAACGGTTTGACTGTCTGAGAGAGGATAGCAAAGAAAATTGCTCTGAGGTCCCAGGAGTAAAAGCACTGTGGAAAGTCAGAGTAGAACTTACATTACTGGAGGAGTAAACTGAGGCACAGAACAATCAAAGTGATGCAACAAAGTCTGTGCCTGCCAATGCCCACAGTAAGGACCAGTAGAAGGTGGTGCCTTCCAGGGATTCAATCAGTGGGAACTGGTCCAAGAAGACTAGTACAAGAAAGAAGCATGAAATACTTCGAAGGAAAACTGCACGAAACTGAGCAAATACAGTTATGCCAGTGTTTGTTTTGGAAACAGGGTGTATGCTCAGGTGAGAAAGTGTCCCGACTTGCAGCATATTTTAGCTTGCCTGTATACAGAGCTCCTTTGGGCTTTGCACAATAATCACTTTCCCCCTTTTGGAGAAGAATGACAGACCATCCATTTGATACATGACAAAAGTGAAGAAAACAGAGGCCAAACACGAACTTAGCAGAACAATCTGCCATAACAATCAATCACTATTTTCCTTTTATTTGGAAGGTAATTAAGTGCTAGAGCTCAGGTTTCCTGACCTGTGAAAATTAGATATTTATCATTTTGACTACAATTCTAATGCATTCACACATTCTTCAAAATGCTCTGGCTTATTGCTTTGACCAAATCCTTGTCAACATAAGACCTAGTTTTAAATGTTCACTCTGGAAATGTTCTCAGTCCAGTAATACAGGAATCTTGCTCTTCTTCATGACTGGTCTTTGTGTTAAGAAGAAGCTGATAATATCCTGCAGGCCAACTAGTGAGCTTTTGGACAGGCATTTTCACTTTTTCCCACCTGCTGCCTCTTGGACAGGGAAGAGTCACCTCTGGAACCATTCTTTTGCTTTCCTTCACATTCCTTTTCAATGTGAGGAAAGGAGTAGGAATATCAGTGGGATTCTCAGAAAAAACAAAAACAGTTATTACAGACTGCAGAGCTGATGTTACAGGAGGAGGAAGAAGGAGGACAACATAAAAGCTTCACTTCCCACCCAACCTGCACAAACGCAGCTGAATACCTGTAACTAAGTTGTCTGAGTTCTCACCTTTCTTGCTTGAATTCTACCTTTTTTTTTTTTTTTCTTCCCCAGGAGTTTCTAGAAGCCAGAAGAACATTTCTCCTTTTTTGTCTCAGTTCTGTTTATATTTATTCCTTCCTCCCGTGCTTTGGTTCAAATTCATCTTGATTCCCAGGGATTCTGACAAAAAGTTACTTAGAAAGCAGACACCTAAGTGCTGTAAGCGTTCTTCAGGATATCCAACTTCATTTTAGTTTTCAAAAGCATACTCTTTCTTCTGGAGAATTTTGCCCTTGGTTGAGGCTATCATGTCCTGATTTTCTAACCTGTTAATTCTAACTCAGAAGGCTCTTCAAGCCTATCTTATTTCTTGCTTTTTCTGAGCAGCTTTTCTCATAGACACCTGCAACCACATCCTCAAAGTCATCATTCCACCCCCTCAGGATGAGAGATTTTTTCCATGGAGCTTATTCTCTTTCTCCTGCATTCAGATGCTCTCTGCCAAATCTCTCACCCCAAGGACTTTGCAAATTTTTTTTACTTTTACTGCTCAGAAGCCTCAGCTGATCACACAGCAAAGGCACCTACTGATATTCTCTTGTTAGAAAAGAAGAGAGAGGGGCAGCTGATGGTGCAGGAGATGATGTGGAGCCTGGTACACCTCTACACATCCAGGAAATAAATATTTCAGGATGTGCTGCTTTAACCTTTTGCTATTCAGGCACTGAGCTGGAGAATCAGTTCTTCCCTTTTGTATCTGCTGATGGGACTGGATCCGTGCCCGTGCACATGACAAATATCCCTCTCAGTGCTGGCCACTGCTTTGTGCGTCTTTGGATTTGCAGCCATTTGGCAACGATCCCGTTTCTCAGCACAGGACTCTTTCCAATTTGAAATAATATTTTTTTTTCTAGGACAAAATGGAAAAACGCACACGGCCAAACTTCTTCCACAGTTTGGGAAAATCGATGCCAGTTATCCACTAGGTGACACTGTTTACCTACAGATCTTGTTCAATTTGTGTGAAACCCCACAAATCTTACAAAAGTAACATACAATATGTTTTGCTCTTAAAGAAAAAGGAGACCGGTTGCAGAGGAGAGGAAAATGGGCTGTCAGTGAAGTATAATTAAGTACAAACCTACAGTTATGAGACTTTATGGTCTGGTTTCAAACTATTTACTAAAATGCATTTTAAAAGCTGCTTTTTATCAGCCCCATTTCAAAGCCTTAGGAAATTGTTTTATTTAAAGAAAGAAAAAAAACGAAAGGCAGGCACTCACCATCAACACAAATCTCAGTCTGGCTCAGATTTTGTCTTGGAGAACAGTGTGAACAGAATTGCTTGGTAACAGAGCCAGGGAGGAAGAAGAAAACAGAAGAATTTCTGCAATCTCATCAGAGGAGAGCTTAGTGGAAAGCTGTTTTCCAACCTCGCAAACATTTCAGAAATTTGCATTTTCTTCCCAGTCTTAAATAGGACCAGAATTGGTAATCTCAATTTCTGAAGATTGGGGTGTCTGAAAGAAACAAAAACTGGTTAGATGCTGATTTATTTCATGCTTAAATATTATTTTATCCTTAAACTATTTTCTCCTATGGGATCATGTGTTTCTCTTTGAAAAAGAATATATTTCATTATGAAATGCTGATCAAGTAAAAATGTTTCAAACTGAAAATAAGGTAGGTCAAAATCAAGAGCTTCCTACAAGAGGTATCAGCTTTTAATTAATATTTTTTAATTAGAAAAATACGAATCTGCCTCTGCACACTGCTTAGCTCAGTGCAGAAATGATGTGATTGGCGAAGTCTGTGCTAGACTTAGCTGTGATCTGGGAATCACACTTGCAAGGAAGCCGGATGAATCTGTTTGAATTGGGCATACATTTTGGAAAAACTGTGGAGAATTCTGTTTTCTTTCTTCTGTTTTGGGCTGCTGACAGGCCAAAAGAAACACCTCTCCTCTGCAGCCTTTAAGTCAGTCTTTCAGAAATACTGATGACCTGCAAGTGTCCAGGGAGGTATATGGGAGCACTGGGTGTCCAGGATCTCTAGGAAAAAGCCAGACAGCTCCAAAGAACAGGAAGGATTGCATGGGAATGTTCCAACCTTGTGCTCTCCCACTGTGAGTCAGCCTTTTTCCTTTTTTTTTTTTTTTGTAACCACAGCCCATAAGAAGCTTATGGCCTAGTTCGTGTTTAAACATGGCCAAAGATCACCTTAAATTCCAAGTGTCTAGCCACATTCAAATATGGGATTTGGCCACAGCTCCAAGTACTCTCACAAAATACAGTTTTGGGGAACATTTCTGTATGATACTGTTCACACTTGTATGGGAAGATCTTGTTTTCCTTACCATTTGGGCTATTGGGCATTTCCCTTCTTGGTTCTGAAGGAAACAACTAGCTAAATTAAAGTTGGGAGTGGCTAAACTACCGTTGTGGGTTTATTGTCTGAAGCCCCCTTCTTAATGTGCCCTCATCAGATCCTCCCCCTTGAAATTCCAAGGTGACCCAGCCTTGGCTAACACCAGTGGGGCAGAGCATCAAGTCTCTGGGATGCAAACCCACTTTCCCACGCTGCTTCCAACATACACTGGTACCTGTTACATCCCAAAGACTGTCCACATGCCCCAAGCAAAGCAAGGTCCTCCTCATGCTTCCTGCTGGGCACTGGGCTCTCTCTTCCTTTCTCATTGCTCACGCTGGGAACTCAGGGGGTTTCTATATGTTTGGAGGTATCTGGAGATATTTTAGGTTGAGTGCCCCTCGTCATTGCTGGCAGAGTTTGGTCCACCAGCAGTACTGATGGAACAAGCTTTGCCTTCAAAGCTCTTGTGTGCATGCACAGAAGATGGGAGGGCAAGAGAGATGCAGGGATGCTCCAGGGATTCTGCCCCTGAGCCGGGAGCTGGCAGCAGAGCCGAGGTGCGTGTGGATGTCCCGTGGACCCGGCGCTGCCACGCTTCCGCTGCCGTCCGTGCGATTGACCCGCGTTCCAGGCACTGCCTTTTCTGAAATCCACACAGCATAATGATAATTGTGCGAAAAGCCTTGGGGGTTGGACAAGATAAGAGCAGTTTTACCAGAGCCTGGAAGACACTGAAAACTTTTATGGTGTTTTTGATGTAAAATGATTATTTTCCCCTGCTGTTCAATGCACTCGGTAGCTGCTGGCACGGTTTCAGTGCTTAGGTGGATGACACGTTATTTTTACATTTTTGAAGTAGTTTTTGGGCCTGGCTCACACACACGTTACACGGAGCAAAAGGGGAGCAGGGGCCGTGTTAAGAACCAGTGAAGCCTCTGATTTGTCTTGCAGTGTGGACAGAAACCCCTAATTGGACTTTTGTCTGTATCACTCTTCCAAAATGGTTTCTACAGCATGGGGAAATGCCCAGGAGAAGGCATTGAGGTTAAGGGCCTTGATTTAAGAAGATGTGGAACAAACCAGCACAGCAGGAGCTTCTCCCAGCAATGTTCCTTAGTCTCAAATCTGAACACGTCATGTATTTCAGCCCCAGTTGGGGCTCTCCTTGCTCATGAGCGCTACAGACAGAAAATATTTCAAACAATGTGAAAGCTTTGTGAGGCAAAGTGGGGGGAAAAAAAAGGTGAAAAAGGAAATAGTTCTCCAGAGAGCTGAGTCTAGCAAACTCATTGCATTTGTGACACCATCCAGATTTGAAACTGCACCTCCAAAGGCAAAGGGCAGGAGCTGGTTTGTTTAATTTCGAATATTTGCATATCTCTTTCTCTCACTGCATTGATATCAGATCTGCAACAACCTATTAAAGCTTTCATTTGAATAGCCATTATATGCCTGAGAATGGAGACTGGGCTCCTTGGGGGCGCTTAGGAATAAACAAATCATTTGTGGCACATGTGTTGTTCAAGCCTCAAGCAAGGTAAATGGAAAATACAGATTATGGTGCCTCAAGTCCTCTCCATTTTCCCCACTTGTCAAACATTCCCAGATTCTTCAAAAGAAGAATCTAGCCATATTATTAGCAATAAAATGGCTTATAGCTGAAATTTTGAAAAGATTTAACAATGTTCTTTGCAGGAATTGTGTTTCTCATTACATAAATCTCCAGCCTCTCCGGCAAACCACCACCACCACAGCAAGCCATTATGTCCTGCTGTGGTGGTGTCTCCACTTAAAAAGGTAAAGATTCAGACTTTCTTGTTTTCCATTCTTATTCTGTTTAAAGAAAAGAAAAACCACCACAAACCCACAGCAAACCAAACAATATATTCTCCACAGAAAAGTCCCTGCAGATTCATCTGCACTGGGGCAGATTAGTCCCCATTTACACCAGTGACCCATGAAAGGCCAGGGGTGGGCTGGAAAAAGGGTGGACAGATGGGAGGACATGGAAGTTTCTGGACTACCATTGGGAGTGAGTGCAGACTCCCTCCCCACCCTGCTCTTCCCCACCTCGATGGTGCTGGATGCAGATGCAGGTTCCAAGAAAACCAACGCACTTCAACAGCAAAGCCAGGAGCAACCTCCCTTCCCTCCACTGTGCCTCCTGTGCCTGCTCTTCAGAGCAACATAAAAACTGAAACTACCACTTATCTCCAGCCAGAGTGTTTCTGCTGATGCTTGTGGCCTTTCCCAGCCTGTGGGATGTGTCCTGCAGGCTTTATCCCAGCTACCGATGTCAGCGGCATTTTGACCTGGCGCCTCACTTCTGCACGTGGACTGCTGAACCTGAGATGTGCCTGGGCAAAGGGAGGGTGGGGATCCTTGTTTGGGAATCAAATACTGGAAGTAAAGTAAAATAAGATAAAGTGAAATCCCAGCAAACAAATGCTGAACCGATGCAATTAAATTTTATAATCTTCTGTTGAAAAATAAGCTATCAATTGCCAGGCAAATTTCTCAGGTTGATATGGCAACTGGAAACACTGGAAATTAAAAAGCTGAGCAAATGTTCTTGAAGGAGAAAATAATCTTGCTCCTGATCAGCAGGGATTTCCATGCTCTCTTCCTCAGCCTGCCTTCTTTTAAATTCACAACCTACAGGAACAGCAGTGTCATGAGATGACGCTGATTTTCTTTCCATCACCAGAGGCTGTTTCTTGGAGGTTGCAGTAACAGCTTTGGGCTTTTGTGTGATGGATCTATAGTCACAGCATAGCTCTTAGTCCCCTTTCAGCAGTGACATCCACCTGCTAGCACGGCCCCATATCCCCACCAAACTAATGGTATTACTCTTTCAGTTCACACTGTCAATATATGGAGGGTAGGGTGGGAAAACAGACAGAGCTCCTGGTTATCTGTATTATGACCTGTATCACTTATTTCCCTTCTAGTTTCAGCAAAAAGCTAGTAATGTCCAGAGAGTCCTGATGCCTCCTGAACACACACTGTGGCATGGCTCAGTGGGAATGGGTCAGCAGCCTGCACAAAGAGAGCACATCACACTGGGCAGGAGAGCTGCAAGCTGGCAGGTTGACTAGAAACAAAGAAATTAATGACCTGTAGGTGTCCAAGGAGCAGCTACAGGAAGAACATAAACATTATTTGCTTAGTTTATGAACTGCCTCTCCTCCATGTTCAGCCAATTCAGTATGAAATAGGAGAATGAAATGGTTGTTAAGCACCCAAGGCTGCCACTTGGGAAGAACTAAACAGGACATTCACATTTGTATGCCAACTTCTCACTCCAAAAAGATTTAGAGGGGTGAATTAGAGTAACAGATGACTAGGAAACTATCCACCCCTTAAGATAGACAAGGACTGTATTAGTCTAGTATCTGACTAATAAATCTTTTAATTTCTAACCTGTTTTCAACCTCAATTTCTTAATTAGTAAGCTCTAATTTACCCATAAAGGTAAAAGTGACCTGTTCTGGATATGCCAAGAAAAGTGATAGATACAGCTGCCAGAGATACTGGGCAAAGGAAGACAGTTCTTGCCATAAAATGCTATGGTCTGTGATGGGGACTTCACTACCTTTTGCTAAAGTTTGGGGCAGGCAGAAAGAGGTACCTGCCTTGCAAGGTGCAGATGGAAGCATCGTCTAGAGCTCTGGACAAAGCCAAAAGACACTTATGTGTACTGTGATCACTATGGGGCTTGACTGGGGCACACAGTCCCACACAGCCCAGGACGCAAGGACAGGAAGAAACTTGTGGTGCTTGGGGCAGTTTTACGCTTGGATTCTCCCTGCCAAACCTCAGAGAGCCCCGTGCTGCTTCCTGTCACAGCCTCCTTGCTGATTAATTAGTGTCCTGAACAGGGGGCTGCCTGCTGTGACCGTGCCAGCGAGGACAGCAGTGGTGCCGAACAGCTGGAGCTTGCTTCCTGGGAGGACACCTACTCAGGGCGACAAACCCTCCTTCCCCCTTTGCTCTCTACCTTCACAAATACTGAAAGCATTTGATAATCATGTCAAAGCCTCTCAGATCCAACTGACCACATCTTTTCCAGCCACAGTTCCATAAATCAAGTCGATTAATATTTATCCTCTGAAGGGGATAAGAGAACATTTAAGAACCCACCTCCGAAAACCAGAGGGGGCAACCGGCTCTGGTTTTATATTTATTTTATCTTTTCTTTAAACAAAGGGTTGCTATTCTTTTCTCTCCCCACAACGAAGTTAATAGATTTATTCATCAAGTTTTCTAAATTTAGACATCAAACTGATGTTTTTCTCCCACTGCTAATTTTATTCTTAGCAGCACTTACATAAAGGCAAGTATTGCAATATGACAAAAATACAAACCTCCTCTGACCTGGAATGTACTAGCAGGTAAAGTACAGGGGAAAGTACAGGCAACTTCTCACCCAGGCTCTCCAAAACAGCAAGTTCTAAAATAGAACTGAGTTTTTTATTAATGCTTAATGTTTTATCTCAAGACATACATCTGACCTATCTGCCTTTGTAGTCTGGCCCTGGCCTACCAGGTTTTGCCCTCACATTTACCACAGTGGTTTGGGATGATGCTGTGTTTTGCAGGAAGGCCAGAGTTCCTGGCCTCCATTCAGCAAGCAGCATTTTGTGTCCATATGGGGTATGTGCCTGTTCATGGGAGGCCATGCCCACACTCTCAGTTCTTTAGGTGTCACTCTCCTGATTTTCTCCCAACCTGTTTCTCTGCAAGCACAGTTGCACTTGGATTGAGGCTGAACTTGCAAATATGTGCCTGGAGTTTGCATTCTTGCATCTGGCCCAGTTTAGATGATTTGGGCCCAGCCAAAGCAAAAGAGGCTCCAGCCCTGCACACTCACCTGGCCTCTCCCAAGTACAGCTGGTGATCCACACTTTGGAGGTGGTGGCCAGCAATGCACAGGAGGGAAAGCACCATGGACCATCTGTGCCTCCAATAGGTCTTTTTGCAGGGTGGGCAACCTGCAAGAAACACTGCAGTGTCTCCCCCCACCTTTCCCATTCCCCAGGCTGATGAAGTTCAGTGATGGTGAAAAGGATACTGCCTGCCTTAACCACTGGGCTGCCTGCTAAAGAGCCAAAAATGCTCCTGTGCACATGTCTCAGAAAAAGAGCCACAGGGCCAAATTCAGATCCTGAAATGTAGAGAGACACAGAGCAAGAGCCAAGACCAAACCAGTTTTAAACCATGCTGAGCACACAACACACTCTCGCGTGTAATTACCACTCGAAGAGGGCAATTTTGGGTGCTGTCATCAGCAGTGTGAACCCTCTCTGCACTGTTCATGTCTGTGACAGCACCTGTTCCTGTGCCCTCCATCCCATGGCATCGTGTGTCTTTGCCTGGCATAACAAAACCCAGCCCCCAGCAAAGCTGCAGGTTTCCATCAGCTTTTGCAATGCCTGAGTCCCACACATTCCCATTGGCCCTGGTCGTGCCTCATTAGTTTGGCTTAATCAAGTGACGAGCACCGCTCGAGGCCGGGGAGCTGCTGTAGTCAATGGGGTCTATTCTCCGCGGGACAGACACATGTCACACCCATTAGCGTCAATGGGAGCTACAAATGCACAGCGGAGAAAGGCCCCAATGTGTCTAACGTGCATTAGGAAGGAACAGAGGGGCCAGTTCAGCCCCGGGGTAAGAGCCTGCAGCTCGGTCATGCCTTGCAGCAGAGCCAAAATTCGACTCAGCCTCAATCCAGCCCAGTGGGATAATCACCAAAAGAAAACCAGAAAAAAAACCAAAACCACACAAAAACCCCCAATCAAACAAGAAAACCAGTATCACCTGGTAGATGGCTGAATGCTGTGTTACATGGCCAAGCAAGCGGGCTGAGGGCCATGGCACGTGCAGCAAACAGGTGTCCAAACCACCAGCGGGCTCTCGCTGTGCCCCCGCGCTGAACAGCGCCGGGGCTCCGGCCTTCCACAGGGCAGGAACCTCTCCCCTTCCGCGGTACTGCTGCGGCAGATCAAAAGCCCCCAGTCTTTAAGGCTGTGGAAATGATATTTGCCAACCAAACTAAAAAGGAAAAAAAAAAAAAAAAATTGGGGCATGATGGAGACCCTGAGGACAGCCTGGGGGACGGCCAAAAGGAGCGGGCTGTGTGTCAACAGCGAGTGTGAGAGAGGGGCTACCGCATCCTCTGTCTCACGTTCAGGGCCCATCCTTCGTGGACAAAAGAGGGATTCTTCATTGAAATCAGCTTGCCCCAGCCAAGGATCTGGCCTCATATGAGTTGCATCTGAGCCAAAACAGTCAACTGGATCTTTGAGTTTTCCTGTTTTGGGGAGGCTTTTTACTTTCCTATTTCTTCTTTCTCTTTTTCCATTCAAGTTGCTATTCATTCTCCTTGAGATTTAAAATAAAATTTTAACAAATGTTAACATTTTGAAAACGCGTGTCTTCAAATATTATCCCAACCTGGGAGTTCTCACCTACATCACAGTGAGAGAAGAATGAGCCTGCAGGGTATCATGGCACATATTTCAGTGGTGTACATAGCAGGGATGTTAGGTAGTTACACCAAATGGTTTTTAAACATTTGCTTTTCAATTTGTGCTTAAATTAATGCAACCCTATAAATATTATGATTGGACACTGGGGTCATATTTATCCCTCATAACACTATTTCACATGTTGCTATATTGCCTAGACACGGGGCGTGGTCCCCCTTGCATCTGCACCTTTCCCATGGAAATTTCTCCTAGAACTTCAGTGATGTTGAGATTGACTTACCTTTTACGAAAGAAAAATCTAGTCCAAAATATGTAGCTCTATATCAGACTACAGGTACTTCACTGGTACTCCTAGAGTTAATAGCCATAATATATATCCTAACAAACGGTCTTTATCTTTCTCCATATGTTAATTCCCTCTAATCCTGTTATCAGTACAGGTAGTTGGACAAACAGTATGATAATAAAGTAGTATTTATAATACATGTCCTTCAGCCCAAGATTAACCATGAGATTTCCCAAGCACCTAGGGATTCGATTTACCTACTGTGTGCAAATCATGAGTAAAAAGAAAGTAGCCAGGAGAATATATTTGCTCCTACACTGTATTGTTTACCATCCACTTTCCCCTTGATCTGTATGTGTGTCTGATCTATGCGATTTATTTATTCAAGCCCTCAATGATCGTTTAAAGCAGGGTCTAAAGACCTGGGACATTATCAACACACTGAAGGAGCTTTCTATGAGCATCAGACATACTTGTTCTCATTTCCCAAGTGCTGCCCCCCTTTCACCACAACCAAGAATTAAAAAAGCTAAAAGAAGAAAAAAATGAAGAAGCTCTTTTCCTCATGACTGCTACAGGTGCTTACTTAGTTCTGGATAAATGCAACCCCCTTCCCCCCCACACCCACCACCATTTTTTTTTTTTCAATTCCTCTCAACGTGTCGTAGCTTTATATGAGGCTAATGGAGCAAGGCAATGCTCAAACGTCAAATTAAACTGCACAGCTCTGTAATCACTCAGACTGACATGGCATAAAAGGATAATTAGTAGTTCATTACATGGAACATTGTTTGTTCAGCTAAATTGATTTCTCTCAGCTGCCCATGTTTTCTGTTTACTTAGTGAGTGCTCCACTGCACATTCTTATTTGTGAGCTAGGAAATCCCTTCCCCTGAACTTTTTTTTTTCCCCTGTCTAATCAGCACTGAGGTTTTTAAATATAGTTTGCTGGAGGTAGATGAACCTCCAAAATTACAGACAGGTGCATGGCAACAATGGCCTGCGTGGAGTGATCTGAAGTGCAAAACAAGCTGTGGTGGTTAAGGAGACATACCCAAGTATCCCAAAAAGGGCTGTGTGCGTCCATCTGCTTTGTACATAGAAATTCCTAGCCTGTTTATTTGTTTTTCAACTTACAGTGAACTTGCCTTTCTCTCATAGTACAACAACAACAGAAAAAAAAGGGCGGGGGTTATAATCTTTAAGTGCTGGGAGTGGAAATTCTGCAACAAAGTCTTCTTTAGAGCCTCCTTTTCCCTCACTGGGACCTGTAGCAAAGAGGAGATTGTTGTTTTAAACATACTTCTCTCTCCTGTGTAATTAGGGCTGAGGCACAACTACCTATTTTCAAATGTTTCTAAACTAGCTGCCTCGTGAAACCTCTCCACTCAAATGAATTTCAAAATCCTGACAGTAGTTACAAGTGAAAGTGTTGGAGTTATCAACTCCCACACTTCTAGTGTCAGTCTCAATACATTCCATTTGCTTAAAGCCCTAACTTCTGTAGTAATTTTCATTACATTTCAAAAAGGGTTCTTGTTTAGGTAGAAAATCTGATCCCTAATGAGTCAGAACACTGGAGAAAAACACAAACTACTTATTTTTTGAAGCCTATTTGAAAACTTTCACTTCAGTGCTGCCTACAGCATCCCAGACAGCACCGAAAGACACCCACCACACCCCTTTCCTGTGGGCCTTGCAGATACATTTTTTGTGCTGGTGTGTTTGAATTGGATTGTTTTAACCCAATTTCTGAAAGAAGTTTACACAGTTTCTCACAGTGCCCCTGTAAGAAAAATGGTGCTCACTTTCTCTCAAATTCAGTGACATTTATGGGCAGGCTCCTGCCTTCGAAAGCGATATCAAACGAAGATATTCCCACGCCCTGCTGCTTGTTATGGCCTCCAGCCCCCCTTGGATGTGTTGCCACAACAGTGCGAAGTGGATGGCAGAGCTGATGCAGCTGAAAAAAAAAAACATTTCCATTTGTGCCAGGTTATTTTCCGGGAAGATCAGATGCCTCAGCCAGCTTACAACACGGACCCACAGACAAGCTGGGAAGGGGACAGGGGGAGCAGCCAGGATGAGACGATGGGTGGGAATTGTTTGGGCCCACGGTATCGTGAGAAAATGAACTTGGATCTGCGTGCGGATCAACCCTCTCAAAGCTTCCACCACGGCTTTACTGGTCACTCTGTGGAGCTTAAGGCAGTGCCATGATCCCCGGCACATCCTAGTCAGTCACATGAAGCAGCAAAGCAATTTTACCTCACCAGATTTTTTTCCCCTTTCCCATCTCCTCTCAGTCACGTGGCAGGAACCCCTTTAACTATGTCCACAGCAACAAATCACTGTCTTATTGCTTTGAACACTATCTTTTTCTACCTGTTGATAGCTGCCACCAGCATCCTAAACACCACCTGAACACAGATAGCCTTTAAACTTAAAATTTTTGTCACTGACCAAACCATTTCCAACAACGTTAGGAAGGTATCAGGATCTCCCCTTTGGGAATCCCTAAATAGGTCTGGAGACCATTTTGGTGTCAGCACATCCAGTACTTCAGCAACAAACCCATGCTTGCATATCTTAACACCCCAGGGCAACAGGAATCCCCTCATCTCTTTTGCACAGATATATTCCCCTGAGCAACTCAATTCTTTGCTCACTTGGTTAGGGCAGGTTTTCAATTAGCCTCGCAAGAAATCAGTCTGCACAGGATCACACCACTGGCATGTACATGCTCGGGCCTGCCCAGCACCATGAAATGGGAGCACCACACTTGCTCCAGCCCCCTCTGCGTGTCCACATCTGGAGAGCCATGGGATGAAGACAGGTTTTCTCCTGGCTGCTGAACCAAAACCTAGTTATAAAAGGACAAAACAAAACCAGTGTGTGCCTCCTTTCTTGACAAAATGGAAAAAAAAAAAAAAAGAAAAAAAGAAAAAGTCACTTGAGCTTTATATAGAGGGATATGATTGGTTTGGCTCCTTCTGTTCTGAATTGAAATAAAAATAAAATTCTGTTTGAGTAGTTGTAGTAAAAAAACAAAGTATGAAGGATAAGTCTTGAAATATCTTGTCAATCTTCCTTCAATTTCCAGCTTGGTGACAGAGCTCACACCAAAAAGGCATCAGTGATTTCACTCCAATTCTTTCCTCTGCTGAAACTATTTGAAAAAATGACTGGAAAAATTTGATTTACACCTGTGATTACCTTCAGTGTGATGGAAACCTCAATTTTTGAAAGAGGAAACTATTTGTTAAATGAAAATAGGCCCAGAGTGCATCCTGACAGCAAATACAAGTGTCAGCAACGACGCTCCCTATGAGTGACACTGACACTGCTCAGGGACCGCTCCCAGCGGCACCTCCTCAGCAGTGACCTAGTTCCTGTAATGGAAATGGAGCTTTTCTGCAGTCAGGTATCACACTTTCAAGACATTGTATAATATTGGTACTATTATGCTCTCCAGTAGCACTGAGAGGCATTTTACTATGGGCTGATTTCTCTGTTTTGGTTTTAGGTCCTGCTGTGCCCCTGCTCCACACTGCCCAGAGCAGAGCCAGCAGCTGCTTGTCCACGTGGTCACGGCTTGATCTAATTCCCCCTGCTCTCCACCATGGCTTTCATACTTTCTGCCACACTAATGAAGCTTCTGGCCTGCATCTGGCTGGAGCAGAGCATGGGTGAATCATTGTTGCGCCAAGCTGAAGGCTTCCCAAGGTGATGTTGCCACACCCGATCTTTGGGTACAGCTCTGCAGATGAACGTTGTGATGGAATCCTTGGCAAATCAGCTCCTCCTCACCTGTAGTGGTGTTTCCTTGATTCTCAGGTTCACTCGTGCCACTGAGGGGCTCCTCTCTGCTACTGGCTGCTTGTCAGAAATGTGAATTTGGAAAATGGGCAGGTCCTGCCTCTGCTGCAAATCATCCTGAGCTCACACAGCTGAAATCCCCAGCAAAGTGCTCGATCCTTAAACTGGTTTCAGGCTTTTTTTTTTTTTTTTCCTTCCTGAAAAAGTCCTGCAGCATGTTGCCCTTGTTACACTGGCTGCCCTGGACAATTTATTCACGGCAATTAATTGCCTGCAAATCATTGGTTTGATCCAAGACACATCTTTAAAGGGAGTTTCCACAGACTATTCCTGGCATTTAAAACAAAGTTACCAGTCATAATGAAAAACAAACCAATCATTAGTTCATCTACTACCCCAGCTATCCAGACTTTTTTTTTTTGCTCCAAGGTCCAAATTTCCAAGTATTTGGACAATTGCACCATGCTCCATAACTGTCTCCATTCGAGGGCAATTAGGTCATTTGGGTTTGAACATCTCATTGCATAGATTTCTGAATGTGTATAGTCTGGTAACAGCTCTGCTGGAGCCAGTATCCACCATTCCCATGCATTTCCCAGATCCTGCCATAGGAGAAACTTTAGTGCCTGAGGATGAGGTTCCAGTAGAAGTATCTGACATAATTGGCCATTTATATGGACTTTTTTCCCTCTCCTATATTGATTTTCTACAGTGTAAGCCCCTACCTCAAGACTAATTGAAAACCTCTTGAAACACCTTTGATACCTTCAAGCTTTTGTCAAGTTTAGATGAAATCAGCAAATAAGTTAAAAAGGCTTTACCAGGTGGACTGCAAATTGTTTTCATTTGACTAAGCTAACAAAAAACCAAAATTTTCACCCTTGTTTTAAAACACCTGAGAGCAGACTAGAGTCCCCTCTCCCTTCTTGCACACTCAACACAGATTGAGTTGCTGAGTTCTAGGTTGTTATCTTCCACAGCGGTTAATTCCCCTAAACTCTTGTACTGGAGATTAAACGATGCAGAGTAAGATGATGTTTGTTGGGTTTGCCTTTCTTTTAAGCCACTGGATAATTTTTGCATCTCAAAGATTGGCATTATCCTTCTTAAATGGTTCCTGACCATTAACAGACATATATTAAAAAACAAAACAAACCAAAAACAAGCAAACAAACAAAAAAACCCCAACAAACAAGCCCAAACATGTTTAAAGCACATTAGTACATACCAAGTAGACCAGAACAAGTTTTAAACATAATTCAGTGCTATCACAAAAACACTGACTATTCCACAACATCTTCCTTGCAGACAGAGGACAAGAACAAAGTCAAAGTTTAAATGTTGGTGAGAAGTTGCCTTGACATCAGCAGAGCCAAGGACCAGAAGACTCACAAGGTGGAGCAAACTCACTGTAAGCTGTTCTGACAACAAACAGTTGATTTTTAGCTAGTGACTTTGAAGAACTTCAACCATAGCTGAAAAGATGCATAAATAAAAATAATAAATAAATTCAATACATAATAAAACCCCCCATACATAAATCTCACTAGTGAGCAGGTATTAAACACCATCAACCACAAAAAGTCCCTTCTCTATGTGGTATCTAGCTCCCTCCCTTCCTCTGCACAGAACAGCAATGCTGCAATGAGTAGTTTTTCACATGGTGATGAATGCATAATTAGATAATAAATACATTTCAATCTTTGAGAGTAGAGTTGCCATCCACTCTGTATAATGAAGGCTGGAAAGAAGCTAATTCACCTGTAAGTGACTACATTCTCAATTACTTAAGTCTGTTACATTAAAATAAAAAGAAAGCCAGAAATCCAACAGTCTCTTCAGACAATGTCTGTGCCACTTGCTCTTGTGAGAGGACTGCCTGTCCTGAGCCTCAGGAGCAAGCCCCTCTTTCCCACCCCTCATCTAACTTACTGCTTAGTGACTGAGACAATATAACTTCTGTCATTGCACCAGTAACTAATGAAGTGTTAAAGCTGTGAGTGCTTGTGTGTCTGCCGTGGAGGCTGCACAGAGAGGGAAACCCAGCCCTTGTGGCAGAGCCAAACCCACAACCACCAAAAGCCTTCCAGAACTGGGTGGCAGAAGCTCAAGTCAGACACTGGGGCTTGTTGGTTCTCCTGGTTTTAGACCCTGATCATACAAAAACTCTCGCGTGCCTGAAGTCATGAATACCGGTGGTGTCCCTGAAGCCACGGGAGCTTTTCACGTGAATAGATTTTAAAAGAAAATGCAAGGATTTACAGGATTAGGGCCTGAAATTCTTGGCTTTATGTCTTTCAATAGAGTGGTACAGTGCCAGCTACACTCCAGAAATGCTATCACTTTAAGAGACTGAGTGTCGTCAAATGCCAAGAACTTTGCTGGAGATGAGGGTTAGGGTCTTCTTACTTGGCCAACCTGATGAAAGAGGATTAAACTCCAAATGAGCCAGATTGCAAATTGAGGCTGTAAAGGTCAGTGATCATTATTTGCTGCCTGCTGAAAATGGGTGCTTGCTCCTCTGACTTTGGTAATTTTTAACCCTTATTGATATGTTGGTCCAGACCCAATACATAAAAAAATGCTTGTTTCTATATTCAGTTTATAGTACATGACTTTAGATTTTAGAAATACCTTTCAAGGAGAACAGCAGTGGCTAATTGTTTCTGAGCATACTGTTCAAGTTTAGCATACTAATTGAAGGCTACATCTCTGGAAACCTGGATGATATCAAAAATGCCCCAGTAGATACAAAAATCAATAATGGGTTGAACAAATACACCTTATTTCTCCCCACCAACAGGCCTACTTTGGCAATATCCAAAGGAATAAGGCTTTGATCCCCCATCCTGATTTCAGTGTTACCTCTCAATCTTCTCATCAATTACCAACATGCTCCCTGTCAAAGGATTTTGCATCCAGACCAGGTACATGATTAAGCAAACTGCCATGGGGTCTTCTCCAAACCTGTCTGGTTTTTTTTGGTACGTGAAAGAGATTTCAACCATGTCAACAGTAATTAATCTGTTTCTATTAATAAAATTAAAAACCAGTAAAATTTGACTAGAAAAGAAAAGCCAGTATAAAACAACGCACACTTGCAGAATTGCTTATTTTGGTCAGGGATAGAAAGATTAATGACCTCTCCGTTTCTTACACTGTAATAGAAGCGGTTTTTTGGGCTTCCAGCTTCTGGCACGCAGATCCAAGGCAGGGGGAAGAGAGGGGCATGTGAGAGTGTAGAAGGCACACAGGGTGCAGACTCCAGGAGTTAGGAAATGGGAGTTAGGGAGCAAGATGGCCTATTTTTTGTACTCTTTAATGTGAGGCCTGTTTTTTTTTAAACCTCTCAGCAGGAACAGCAAAGTTTTCCAAGTCATCACCTAGCAACAAAACCCAGAAAAACATTTGCAAAGCAGTTTTGCATCACTGCCATCCCTGGAAGAACTAACTTGTTGAAGGCTGAATTTGCTATGGAGAGGGATTGAATGCTCTGTTCTTATTCAGAGTGCTGAGACGTGCAGTCCTCTTTCACTGAGAACAGAAATTCATTAATGCACATACACACACATTAAGTGTTGCTTTGGAGGTGTTCTCAGAGTTTTTGGACTACAGGGGTGTGGTTTCAACTGAAAACCGTGTGAAAACAAATTAAAAGAATTTCTTCTTTTACAGTATATCATTCTGTGTTACAGATTGCATTTACACACTTTCTGCAAAGCAGATAATAGGATCAATATTTAATCTCAAAATCTATTCTTGTTAGCATTTAATTTCAAACTAAAATAATTTTGATGAAAAAATTCCCCACCTCTGTAGCAGGTCACCTTTGCTAGAGCAGTTTGAAGTCACAGTGAATAGCCTGGCTTAATGCACACACTATCTATTTTATGAAACTAAATAATTTCCAGCAGCACATTTGAAAAAAACCCACAACAACTATTTGCTAAAAGATCATCTTTTTCTTGTAAGATCCTTCCTCTTCCCTTCCCACAGAACACAAGGACTTTTCATGAGGCTGAGGTCTATAACTGTCATGACCCTACAGAAGCTGCTACAAAGGCTCTGCCCACACAGTGCAAACCTGAGCTTTCTTAGGCATCCTCCAGTGTGCTCAGAGCACCTTTGCAGCCATTTCCTCCCAGAGAGCAGAGACACCAGTTCAGAGCCCAGGAACAATATGACCATGTCAGTGCAGTGTTAGGTTGTGTGCCTGGGCCCAGCCTCTTGGAGAGGCTCACCAGTCCAGTTGCACTGCTGTGCTGACTGGGGCTTATGGTTTTCATTAGTACCACCTCTAAAGTTTCTGAGCTCTGTTGCACAGTGTAAGCAAATAATGAATCAATTTTTCCATACTTAATGGGCAGAAATGGTATAGATATTATTGGGTCAGAAGAAAAAAAATCTAATACTGAAATTACTTAGGGATAATATTACTTATGTTTACACATTGATCTTCTCTTACTGCTGTAATGGTTGGAATACTGCTAATGGACCAGCTCTATGGCTACTATGGACGTGGAGGGCAGAGCTGGACAGAATAGTTACATTAAATTCAGGATGGCATTTAACCTCAAAATCTTCCCATTTCAGGTTGTCAATAAACTTTTGAGAGGCATTAGATGTTCTCCTTAATCACCTTAGAGCAGGGTCTGCATAAAGAAGAATTTACTGGATATGTGGATTTCATGCCACAGTGGTTATACATAGTCACTATGCAGCTTTGTATATGGTCTTACTGCAGGATTGGTTACATCCCTTATCGCTGTGGGAGTTTTACACAGCTTCCAAATATTCCCTGGGACGTTTTTGGCTATTACCACTTGGCTGCTTTTCCTAGCTTTCACCAGCTAGTGAAAAACATTTGGAATTCCATGGGACTTTCAGTGAACAACAACTCACTCAGCAGCGTTCCCATTTTATAGGGAAATGTTTGCAAAGATAGAGCCTGTTCTTTCTTTTCTTTGCAGCTAAGTAAACGGTTAAATGCTGAGCTCTTAAAAATCTTCCCAAAGTGTTCCCGGGCCTTGGGGAACAAGGATGTAATCACAGGTTTGTGACCCGCCCAGTGGGGGTTAAGTGCTGCTGCACAGTTCACTCAGAGGACTCGCTGCTCCTTTGCTCCCAGCTTTATGCACTGCAGTCACTGGGGGTGCCACACACACAAACCTGGTGCAAGAGTGGGAAGAATCAGCCCCTTCAGCCCTCTGTCTGTCATTCTGCTTTGTCAACTGTGGCTCCTTGCACAGCCAATGCCCGAACTTGCGAGCATAAGAGGGAGGACTGACCCTTCGAGTATTCATTTCTCTCATTTGATCTCAGCAAACCTTTCATCCTGTCACCGCTTCCTCTTGTGTTGTGTCTCATCTTTTTAACATCTCTGTGTAACCTTGACTTAGTCACCATTCACAAGGCTAGAGAGGGCAAATGCAATCTATGGAGGGGTTGCTTTCCCCTCCCGAATCATCTTCAGCTTCACCCCTCTCTGTTCCTCTTGCTCTGATTTTTTACCTTCATTTTTTCGTCCAAACTGTCACCAGGTGGACAGTGGTTGTTAGGCTGAGATGGGAAGATGGGCCTCTCTCAAAAATCAGCATTTCTATGGGACACACACTGCTGTCATGGGCTGCAAATTTGTGTCTGAATGAGTTACCCTCCAGGTTGTGGAGAAAACAACAACGCATGACAAATATCACACATACACCTACACTTTCTGTGCTTTCTACTTGATACCAACTTAAGATCACAAGCCAGCATTTTAATAATGCAGTTCATATTAAAAGTACAGAAAATGTGGCCTTCAGACCTGAATATAAACATTTTAAGAAAAGCTTATTAAGAACACACAAAGTATAGGTCACACATATGATCATTACTAGTCAGAGATAGAGAAGTGCTAAATAGGTATGTAGAAAAAGGCAGGAACTGTCTGCAGTTACATCTGTTCTGTGGAGAACAGGAGGAAGATGCCACTTTCTTAATGGGATGCTGGCATTGGATTAGAAATAAGGATGGGATACAGTGCCTACCAAAAATAGACATTTTTGCCCCAAGAGTGTAGTACACTTCAATGTGTATGTAACACAGTGTGGTCAGTGTGTATGGAAATAGTGGAGAAGTGCTACCTTAAACCTAGTCCAGCATTAGAAAACAGTGGAGACAAAGAGACAAGCAACATGCTGAGATATTATTCCGTTAGTGCCATGACACTTACAGAGCCAGCTTTCCAAAGGCCTTCTCTTAGATGAGGTCCCTGGGATCCAGTAGGCTTCGCTGAACAATGGACATTATGTTGAGCTTCCTTCTTCCACTCTTTTTTGTTGGAACTTGTTTCCAAAGCTCACTGCTAAGAAGCATCTCTGGAACATTAGTCTCACCAGGAAATTTAGTTCAGATTGGCTCATAGCTTCAAATATTGCTGGAAAGAAATGAGTGATGTCCAGGTCTGACTAAATTAAATTTTTTTAGAAAACAAGGCTGTAAAAGGTTAGTTCAAGAGCGAACCCAGAAAAATAGTGCAAGACTTTGTACAGGATTTTAATAACAGATAATTAGTGCCAAGGACATAATTCATACCTGTGTATGTATTAGTCTATTTTTTGACACAGGTAAAGAATTAGAAAACCTGGGAGATATTTTTTGCAGTTAGAGGGGAGGGTAGAAAGATTATGGGGCAGGCTCATGAAGACTGTTAATATAGTTATTCTTGAACTTTTTGACTGTAAGTGAAATTTTGAGTTAAAACTTCTGTTAAAAGGAACCACACAGCATATGTTTCTTACATCTTGAAAACATCTTTGTGATATGTGCAATTTTTAAGGGAGAAATACCAATTAGCAGGATATTTTTAGCAAGAGACATGGAAAAAGAAGTGAAAGTATTCCCCTATGGTCTGGACTGACAGATTTTTTTATTTTTTTAAAAAAGAGTGATTTAAAGATTTTTTACCACCAGCCTGGGTGATGATATATAATTCTTGCTGATAAAGTTTCAGCAGACACCACCAAGATTGGTTACTATTACAGAGTGAGCCGAA
The DNA here is from genome assembly GCA_035583135.1 of Lophotriccus pileatus. Taxonomy (NCBI): domain Eukaryota; kingdom Metazoa; phylum Chordata; class Aves; order Passeriformes; family Tyrannidae; genus Lophotriccus; species Lophotriccus pileatus. The sequence continues at coordinate 7,760,226 of JAWWES010000011.1, read as the reverse complement.
TCTCCTGGTCAGATTATTGTGATTCAGTGTGGCTGCATTTAATACAGCCCAGTGCAAGGTGATACATCTGGGAACCCGGAGGGCAGATTACAGCTATAAGATGGAAGATTCTGTCTTGGAAAAAAGTGACCCTGAGCGAGATTGAAAAAGTCAGTGGAGATAACAGCTTCAACATGAGCTCTCAATGCAAAGCTGCAGCTCAAAGGGCAAGTGTGTCTTCTTAGCGTGTGAAAAGGGAGGTATCGAGTTAGAGGTGGGGAAACGATCCTGCTCAGTTGGGAGCTACACTGAGATCACGACAGCAAAACTGTGTCGAGTTTGGTGGTCCAGTTGTGTATCTGGAAATTGTGGAAAGAGTTCAGATGGGAGTCACACAAATGATACGTGAGCTGGAGAACTAGACCTATGAGGACCTAAGATCTAAGGAGCTTGGTACATTCAGGTGTTTGAGGAGGGACTTGGGAGGAGACTTGGTCATTACAAATGCTGAAGGTTCTCAGAGGAAACGGGCAATTTCTGCTCTCAGAATTCATTTTAGCAGTAACTGTTCCCACACAAGCATAGCAAAGCCTTCTGGGTTTCCAGAGAAGACAGTGCTACCAGCACCTCCAGGGAACACATTATACCTGATAAAATAAACACTGGGACATGCTGTCAGTTGTACCTGGGCTCTGTGGAACAGCAGAGTTATTATAGTTCACTACAGAGAACGACTGTCAAAAGAAAGAGAGACAGGGTACTACAGTGCCATACCCAAACTTTTATCATCTGGCCTTCTATTGATTGCTAAGGAGGCCAGGTAATAGAGTGCTATCAGCTGCAAGGAATTTATTATTTTTAGTATTATTACTAATTTTATATTTCATTCAGTGATCTGGTCAGTTCTTAGGGGTTTATATATATATATATATAAAACTGTATGTAAATACAGTAATGTATGTCAGCTGAAGGGAATTGTGTTTGGGAAATTATTTTAGTGGTGCAAATCTCTTTGTAATAGTCCTAGACTTGTATATATGGGTGGTGTGGGGGGATATTCCATTGATTTCCAATATGAGAACAGGCTGTGAAAACCATGCTCCTGTCAGATTCCTTCCCCTCTCAGCTATCTCAATGAACAGAAATCCTAAGCTTTACATTTAGAAATTACCCTGTTTTAAGAAGATGCTGAGTTAACTCGATTTTCTGTTTATGTGAGGATCTTCTTTCTTTTCTAGAGAAGCCAGAGTGGTTCAGGGGATGTTTGGGGTAGTTTGCACGACTACCTTAAAGGAAGTCACAGAAGCCTGTACTGCACATAGCAGTCACTGTTTTGAATTTCTGCTAAATGATGCTCCCAGTTTTGCTGAATGATGTGCAGCTAATCCCCAAATACTTGCAGTGGTGTGGATAACCCCACCCACTAATTGCCTGGAAAAAAAGATATCCCATGTCAGGTGTTCCTCCTGCAGTAATACCTGGCAGCAAACATAAACCAGACATTGTTTCCTGACAAGCTATACATGATGCATCATGTTGCAATGTGAGGGAAGAGACATTTTTCCATGTTTACCACCCACTGTTAAACTTGCATAAAGAAACACCATCTCTGTCTCTCTCAGCAGAGAGAATTATCTTTAGACCTTTCAGTCCTTAGGCTGTCCAAACATTTTAGGAAGCTGATGACTGCTCCCTTAGAAAAACAGGTCAGAGGCTTTTAAAATAACCCTCACACATAAAAATGTTTTCCCTCGAGTTCTAGGAGTTAAAGAGATTCCTTCCTGCCCCCTCATTAGGGATTGTTTTCATAGCCATGAGGTGCAGCACCGATGGCTCGGAGCAAATCCCCTAATAGCAAGTCCCCCCCGGCTCCCCAACATACAGGTTTTGCTAGTTCAGACATGAGGTCCAAGCCCACTTTCACTCTCAGCTGCCTGACAGAATCCAGCAGACCAGTCCCTACACTTCCATTTCAGAGATTGTGGCATTTTGGATACCTAAAAAATATGTCAGTTGGAGGTGCCGAGCTGCATTCAACCTGGTCTCTGTGTGCCACCCCAATGCCTTGGGAAATTGCTGCAATTTTACAAGCTGGTTCATTCAGCAAGGGTTACCCAGCTTTCTGTGAAAACACTACAAGGATGTCACAGAATATGTTTGTAAATTGCTGTTCACTTCAGACTAAGGAAAATGATGAGCTTGGGTTTGGAAACTGAATTGCTTTTCTCTGTTTTAACTCAGCGGCAAAGGCAGATTTCAGAAGACAGCTGAAATGCCAAAGTTCTGGTGAGCATAGCCTCAATTTTTGCTTAGCCGAAGTCAGGAACAAAGGCAGAATAATGTTTGACTGCTCTGAGGAGAGTTGCTGATTCCACATTTCACGTGCATTGTTGTAGAGTCTCGTTCTGTTATTATGGCATTAACAGAAGGTTGTTGGGATCCCTACACTTACTTGTATTTGCTTTCCCGGGATGAGAAGCTGGAGGGCTGGGGGAGGCTTGGGGAAGTAAAGGCCCAACAAGAGATTACACATAAGGAAAAGACAATATTACAAAGGAAATATCTTCAATTTTTTTCCACTCTGTTGCCAAGGAACCTTGGACCAAGCCTACACAGGAACCTTCCTTGGATCTATTTCTTGTAATAATCCTAATTGCAGCACAGTTGGTGTGTGCAAAAATCCTTCTCCCCATTTAGCAAAATGAAAGGTTCCATCAGAGCAAGCACATCTGCATGTGCTAAAAATGGAAATGCAAGAGCGATGCAAAATCTATTAAACAAATATCTTTTTTGGGGGAGGGGCAGGAATCCAAGAATGCCAGGCCTGATCCACATAAAAACTGAAGCAAGAGGAAAGCCTGCATCAGAAGTTTTCCTTGCCAAAGAGGTGGGCACAATAGTTGAAAGTACATATTATGCTGCATTGTTGTAGTGTAGATCTGGCATTACAAAAAGTTTCCTTTAACTATTTGGTCTGAAAGAAGACACACATGGTTCAGGTTTGAACTAATATGGAAATGTCAAAATACCTGCACACATAGTCCAAAGCCAATGAGAGACTGTAGGAAGAAAATGAAACAAAAAGGAAAGTCACACTTCACTAAATCCCTTTCCTATCAGTCATCCTGGAAGCTGTAAATCAGTTCTTCCAGCTGTACATGATTGGAGTGTGCAATGGGCAGGGCTTTCAGAGCAGTAATTGTGAAAGTCCCCCAAACCATCCAGCCTTCCAAACATTAAGTAAATTCTGCAAGAGAAAAGCCTGAGTACAAGTAAGGTGACTTGAGCTACACCATGACACCAAGAGCCATCCCCCTCCAAGCCTGCAGGTTGCTATTTCGTGTTCACATGTTTCCAGATACTGGGGAAATCCTCTTGCTGCTTCAATACTTACAGTTTGCTAGTGGTGCTACTCTCTCCAGGGTAAATAAGGTCGATTTCTGCAGTTCTGAACTGATCTGCACTAGAAAATCACTTATCCTTAAAACACACAGAAAGTCCAGTTTCTGCAGAGAGCAGAAACCCTTGGAGAAAAGGAGACTGAAAAGTTCAGAAATCCAGTCACTTGATTCCTGATGAGTTTAAATATTTAGAAAAGAGAAATAAACACTCTCATCCTCTTAAAGGCACATCTAGGAATGCTCATGATCAAATTCTTGGTATTTCTCCTATTACTTCTTTTCAAGTGGAAACTGCCTGATCCTGCTGAAGTCTTTAGGGACCAGCTTTTTTCTCCCGCAGTCCTCACCTGCCTGGCCATACCAAGCACTGTGTCCCATATCACCAAGAATCAAATTTGTGACTGATATAAAACAGGTTCAAGATACCATTTAGCTTGAAATGTTTGGAGTTGAACTGCTACGTGCATATTACATTGTATGTGAGAGGCACATCATGTAGGTTGCTCAGTCACATATTTTGGATACCTTCATTTACTCTGCAGTTCATTCAAAAGTGTGGTTGCCTTAGAAACCGAAAAAGTGCAGAATAATCCTAAGGTAAACCCAACTGATAGAATCACTCAGCAGTGGCTCAGAGGTACACAGCCTCTCCATAAATTCAAAAAGAGATATTGCATTAAAGGCAGGGGGAAAAGATCATTTCCTCATTAAAAAATAGGGTTAGAGAGAAGTGGCCAATTGCTCTGCAGAAGATGACAGATCACTGTATCATGTTACGTGTTCAGGCAGCCTTAGCCTGGGAAATGCCCATGGCCATCAGGTTAAGCCTGTGGGAAAGGAGGAGGCTGTAAAGGATGGGGAGAGCTCAGAGTCAGAGCAGGAGTGGTCTTTCAGGCCACAATTTCCTTGCAGCTCTGGGAGGATGAAGAAAAGCAATATGTGTGTCTCCATTTCCAGATGTTCCTTACAGAACAGGCTCCCTCTGCCTACTCCTGCTGGAGGCATTTCCCCAGCCACGTGAAGTGCTTCATTTAGGAAGTATAAATCTGCTCCCCTTCCCTGCCCCCCCTTTTCTCAGTGCCGAAATGCTGAGACTTGTCTGCACCAAGGTGATGATTTCCTATCTGAAGAGCATAAAGCCAGCTCCCGAATGGAATGTGATCTCTTCCAGCTAGTAAAAGTTTTATAACCAAGGACAAAAAACCCCTATAAAAATAAAATAAAATGAAATCAGGCACCTCAGCTGGTGTAAATCAGCACTGCCTAACTCCAGCAGAGCTTGCCTTAGGCAGGGGTGGAAATTTTGAGGTATTTCCAGTACATGGATGGCAGGTTTATTGGAAGTCATTAAAACTGAAGTTTTATTCAAAAAAAAAAAAAAAAAAAAAAAGAGAGAGAAAAGTAAATATTTCAGACCAGCCTCCACCAAGATCCCTTCAGTCAATCACTGGAAGTGCTTTGACAGGGACACTGCTAGGACTCATTTTTGGTTTATTTGAGTACATTAGCAAATAAGTTACACCCATCGTGGCTAATATCTGGTTTAACAGGAATAAATGTGAATTATCCTTTCTGATCCTTTTTCTATATTGCTCCTTCCCATTTGTGCTACATGCTTGCTTTCAGCTGCCAGAACTTACTGCTTTCAGGCATCACTGATATGTCATACTTGGGGCAAGAAATTAAAAAGTATCCCTTGGAGGGGAGTGAAGGTCCCCAGTTTCTCTCAGCTTTATGGCATGGGTTCTGCTGTGATGCTTCCAGTGCAGCCACACTGCCTTAACAGCCACCAGAGGCACTGCCATGTGCTGGATCACACCCATGGCATTTCCAGCAGGGAGCAAAACTCACCGACACACTCAGATGACTTGGAAAAAACTGGTTTTGTTCAGAGCAATGTCTGCCTTCGTTCCTGCATTGCAAGCAGATTGATGAACCTGGTGCTGAGAGGTAGCAGGAGTGGGGGGATATTGGGAACAGGGCACTGTAGCTCCAAGACATGTAAAATCTGATTTATTTCTTTAACACAGTTTCTGCACCTTGGGTCCTGCTTTAATCAGCCAGAGAAGAAATCCAGTGTGGCAAAATGACAGCTCATCCGTGGCTTGAAGGCTGCACATCAAGAAGAGATGCCTGTCCTCAGGGATGTGCTAGCTGGGTTAGGTTTTTTGAGTGCAGCACCCTCAGCATCCAGTTTTACTGGACACTTGAGCAGAGATCCTTATGATCCCTTCTGAGCTAAACAGCAAAAGAACCTCTGTAGATGCCCAGATCTGTTTGACTAATGACAGTAACTTGCTTGGCTATTGTGAACATTAAGCCTTAATAACTACAGAAAAGTCAAAGCAATATATATATAAGCGAAGGAGCCACTTGTAAAAAAGGTTAAGAGAATTCAAACAGTGCTTTATTTAATATAAACAAAGGAGCTGATCCTTCTCTTTGATCTCATCCACCCTTCCCTCCCCTAGAAAATAGAGAAGCAGAATACAAAGACCCAAGCCTTCGAAGTAGGGGAGGGAAAAAAAAAAAAGCCAGATCACTAAAGTAAATGATTGACTATGAGCTATTCACTTCACAGCCTGCTAAGTTTTGTGTGGGGATCCTCCCCATCTGAGACAGCTTCTTCAAAGATCCCAAAGCCTCCTGTGCCCATTTCACATCCCCTGACCTGCTGCCAACGCTGAGGAAAGAGCCATGCAGCTTCACACTCAGACCGAAGAAAAATGAAGTATGAGCAGAAACAGAAAGGCTGCAATAACAATCCTTAGGAAAGGGCTGGAGAGTGAGAAATATTCCCCATAAGGGAGATGGCTTGGCAGGATAAAAGATGTCATGGATCCACTTATATGTGAAGTCCTTCTGCCAATCAGATAGTGTCTAGAGGTGTAGCGTGCCCCCCTGGGGGAATCTAATTTCAGACACGAGATCACTGGATTTCCTTTTTCCTCAGAGCAGGCTGTATCTGGAGATCAAAGCCCTGCCGGGAGCTGGTATATAGAATATTCTCACTTGGATGGAACTGTAGCTCCTGTGAATGCAAACATGGCAAGAGGAGAATACATCCTTTATGTGACATTTCCCGTGTTTTTCTGACCATTCACATTGCTGGCCAGGAGAAACAGATTTAAAGGGCAGATTTAGTCAAATTCTGCTCTTTGTGCTTTTTCCTCTGCTATTATGCTGCTTTATTAAGGGTGATGAGGGATCTATTCCTTTGCTGCCCCACCCACCCCAGTCATCCTCCAGACCAGGTAATATATAACTCCATTCATTGTGATGCTAACGAGTTCTATTTAGCTGTATTTAACTGGATATCATGACTCCACACGATGACCTTTCACCCCTGGGAAGTAGTTTTAAATTTGATCCACAGCAAAGGAAAATCCCTCCAATTCATTGGCTGTGAAAGGTCACAAGTGAAATGTGTTTTGATGGTATCTGCCTGTGGTTTAGTTCTCAGTATACCTGAGCATCAAGCTGGTCTGAATCAGCTTTTGTGCTGGCAGTCTGAGTACCAAACACCCTGAGAAAGCACTGTGGAAAAGGCAGCCAAACCTCCGGCAGTGCCAGCTGGTGTAGGCAGTGCTTGGAGAGGACCTGTCCCATTGAACCCAAGGCAAGTGCTTCCCAGGATGAAACACAGAGACCCCACTTAGCTTGATTTGATATTTTGACATTCCAGTTACAGACAAGATATTTCTGAAGATATTAAAAAATGCAATTAAAATTCAACATTAGGTAGAAACACACAAAGATCTCATATAAACATCGGACGGTGATGCCACGGAATAGACTTGTAAATATGACTTCCAGGACAGAAATGCATAGGGAGAAAAAGAAAGGACTAAAACTGTGTTAACATCGTGGTGTTAAAACTTCACTGACACCTCTTCTCCCCTTGGCTAGCAAGTTCATGCAAGCCATTCAGCTTGGAATTGCAAAATAAAAGGCTGCCAAATCAATTCATCTTGTCTTTCCTCCCTTCTTTGTGGCCATTCCCCATGCAGAAGTGTAGGGGCTTGTTTAGCTCTTCTCATAAAAAAAAACCTCTTGGCACTGTGATATGGTGTACCATATACAGGGTGGGAAGGAGTATTGTTTTACTAATTTCTCATTACCTAATGTTGGCATTATAGCAAAAACTATCAGTCAAAAAGACCAATCAAACAAGCCACCCCATCAAAACAGTAAGAAGATTATCCTTCTAAAATCTTTCAGTTAAATGGGGAAGGGGAAAGTACTGTCAGTCCACTTTTACAGCAAGATTAAGGGAGATACAGGTGGCTGAAGAAAATTCCTCTCTCACACCAGCTTGTGGCAAAGCTCAGATCCCAACTTGGACACTCCCAGTCTGAGTCACTCTTCCAAATCATAACAGGTGTCACATGCAACAGAAACCAGAACTTAAAATCAATAAAAAAACCCCAACAAAACCAACCTTACAAAGGAAAAGCTTAGTTACAAAGTTGTGGCAGAAAAGCAACTGTTTTTGTGGTGGCTCTGGTGACATTTGTACAGCTGTGAGCCTACTGCTAAGGTATTACATGAGGTCTCGCTGTATTTAAACACCAAGGAGTGCCCTGAAAGTCAGTCTGAAAAGACCTTTCCCTTCCATAAAGTCTTAATGCGTTTGCAAACCCCTGCTCAGACTAGGGTGTTTGAAGTCACATTAGCCAACATGAGGAAAAAGAACAGCCTTTTACACCTGCTGGCTATACAGCATATCCTGGCTGTACAGCAAAACTAAGCCAGGCTCAGAAAGTGAATATTGTCAGTCACTGAAACCCCCTGCTGATTTCTGTGAAAGTACAGAAAAAACATGCAAGCAAATGCCAAGCCTGCCAGAGGCACTGAGCGGCCTCAGGGTCAGAATTAAAGGTGTTGCTGCCACTAGGGTGTTGTAGTTAAGGTAAGTCTCAGGACGGTGAGCAACCAACCTCTGTCGGCATCAGCAGGTGGAACGTCTCCTTACTGAGGGAGCAATGACAGCTACAGGGACAGGACATGGAGCTGAAGGCTTCCCCAAAACACACTCAATTCCCAGTGAGCTCCCTGGGCTTGTCCAAGGAGGGAGCACAGGTGGGAGATGTCACAGAAGATGGTCCCTCAGCAAGATACACCAGAGTCCTGTATTCACCACACATAACAGCTTTGTCCAGAGCACAGTGCAGAGAATGAATCCTTTACTACTGCTATTAACTGATAGCCAGAGGGTGACTGGCACCCAGCACAGGAGAGGCAAAAATAAGGATGCTACATGTGTTCTCAGATCAAAATTCGGTGTGACTCTAACCCATGGTTTTGGTACAACACTGGGGAAGGAAGTACAGCCTGTATTCCTACCTTGACACCTCCACTGGAGAAGAAGAAGGAGCTGTGCACAGCAGAACAACTCTAGCTGAGAACTCTCAATATTCTCAAGTTCAGCCAAGTTTCAGGTTTTAATGCTGTAAAAAAAAAAAACCCAAACAAAAACCCCCAAAAACCCAAAACAAAAACCACCACCAAAAAAACCCTAAACAAAACAAAAGCACAACAAGGGCTAGTTCAAAGGTGACCCTGCCTTTGTTCTGCAGTCAGAATAAAACATAAGTAGACCAGAGACACCCAGCCCTTGAAGGTTCTGACCTAAAATGCAGAAGAAACACCCAGGGAGGTGAGTTAATAAAGCACACCTGCAATAACTTCTTTTGGAAACATGCCTCAGCTGAGGTACTTGGCTTTACTCCCAACACTTAGCAACAATCCCCAAATGTCAGGGACTGCTGTTTAACAGACAGCACCATTTCCAGGGGGTCCTAAGAAAACCTGAACTGACAGGCTTCATTTTTTGAAACACTGTTAACTTATAAAGCTGTCAGAGTGGGGTTTTATTATTATTATTATTATTTAAAACATACTCCTATGTAAGTCCTTGTCTGACAAATTTTAGCCAGCAGGTAATTTTTACAGTCAAGTGATAAACTCCAGAAAGCTGAGAATACATAGAAGCTCTGACACAGCTTTAATTAGAGGGTCATAACCAGGTACAGGTAAATTAGTAAAATGTGTTGTTTAGAGGCACTTCACTGTTGAAAAATCCCTAACACCTCTGCTATGTTTTTCCTAAAATGCTTTTATGCAGATGAATAGATACATCTTCCTAATATGAAGTTCAAAAGTAAAATCATTCTAAGGAGTCCTTATCTGCCTTTTGTGCCCCTTTGCCCTTAAATAGTACTGAAGGTTAATTAGGTGTGATTAAACTGTAGTTCTTCCTTCCGAGGAGAAAGTCAAAACACAAAATACAGTTGTGACTCTCCTCACAAAGCTACTTTTGATCAGTTTTGACATAAATGGCCAATGCCAGAAGAGTCTGCGGATCCAACTAAACTGCAAGTCGCCTTTGCCTCGGGGCCTTTCCCCTCTGAATAAATATAATTATGTACCTGCAATTAGAAGCTGCTGCTGAGGTTCCTGTTTCAAATATTCCTGTCATTGCTGCTTTTGCACAACTTTTTAATTCCTCACTGCTCTATCTCAGGTATTTCTAGAGACCCGCACAAACCATTCTGATTGATCTCATCTTTCCCTTGAAATAGGTTTTCATTTAATTCTTTCCTAGTGAATTCCAAATCTTGTCTCACTTCTGATGTATAACCCTCATAAAGGAAGTCTTAGTCTGTCTTGGGTTATAGATTAAGAAATAGTCAGATGTAGGTAAAACTAAAGATTAAAAAAAAGAAAAGGGCTTTACTTGTTGTTTATCTTTAGAGAAGCTTTCCTAATCCTTAAAGATGTCTTTTGTTTTCACTTCTGTCAAGTACTTTAATTTTCCTATTTAATTTAAAACCCCAAAGTCTAAATAGAATAATGAATGGAGAAAAGAAGTACTGAATTCTTAGGATATGTCCGGCCTGTAACATAGTGCAGAGGTATCTGAGTCAGCCTGAATACCAGAAATGATGTGCACACCTGGCCACTGGTACCTGAACTACCTCTACAATCACATACACATCTTTAAATTTTCATCTCCATGCCTTCACCTTGTCCAGGAACAGCCCCTGGATCTGCAGGTCCAAACTGGGACTGTAGCCATCCTGAGCCAGGGCCTCATCCCTGCGAGGTGCTCAGCACCACAACACAGAGCAACTTTAAGAGGAGCTGAAGGGGCTCAGCACCCTGCTGGGTTGAGCTCAGGCTGACTGATGTCGTGGGTGGATGCTTCCTGAAGTGCTGGTAAATTCTCTGAGGCTTGGGTTTTCTGCCAAATAAACGCCAGCTGAGGAAGTTATGGCTGCCTGGGGGTTTCTTCAGTGTACATGTTCTACTTAAAAAAAAAAAATTCTACTGTAAGTTTTGCATTCATAAACTGATGTTCTCCTTTTTCTTCCTCTTTTGCCCTCTCTGACTTCTGCCCTCCCTACTCAGCTGCCAAGAAAGTGCCCCTTTGTGTGCGGAAATGCCCAGCAGTTCACAGAAGTTAACTAGAAAAGACACATTCAGGCACTTTCTGTCAAAATGCCTTGACACTCTCTTTCTGTCCAAAAGACCCTTTTGCTTTGGAAAGGCCCCCATTGAACACCTCCCCCCTTTCACCTCCCTCTTGAACTTACCCTGCAACAACAATGCAAAATAAATAAGTAAAAGAGTCACCCTTCTCCCCTGCCCCCAGCCTTTGCTGCAGTACTTTTCTGTTGCAATCTTCACTATAAATTTTATGCGGGACACTCACAAAGTCCAAACCAGTGCAAACCGCTGCCTCTTGGAGTTAATTCACAGACATTCTATTCCGCTTTCATGACTTTTTGCTTTTTGCCTCGATGTTGGTTTTTTTTTTTTCCATGGCTTGTTTCTTTGGCTGTGGGAAGAGATCCTACCGTGCACCCTGTGGGTCTGTGTCAGAGGGAGGGACCGTGTCACACGCGGACGAGCGCAGTCAGGAGCGCTGCTCTCCGGCCGCCCCTCGCCCCCAGCACCGAGCGCTCCCGGGGCACAGCCAGCACGGTCCAGAACAGAAACTCAAGGCTGCTCTTTTGGGTTGAGAACAAGTAAGTAGCAGATGAACTATCTATCTCCAAATCGAAACACAGCACTGAAAGCACAGACTGCATCATTTTGATCAAGGTTTCAAAGTCCTTTGGATGCCCATCTCTGCTCAAGGATACTGAGTGTCTGGTGTGACTTCTGTTAATCTTTGGTATGTTAAGACAAGCACTAATGCTGCTGTTTAATTAAACCTTGGTTTTCTCTGCGGTATAAAACTTTCTGAGACAGGCCCAAGAATAAGTCCTGCAATGGGTAAAACAAACATGTTGACTCAGATCCAGTGTTAATGGGTGAATTTATTTCTGGACCCACTTTGGCCCGAAATTAAGGGGCTCTGCGCAATGTGTATCAGATGGCTAGAAATTACTGGAGGTTTTACAGGAGGATGGGCTCTTTGGAATTTGTAGCTATGTATTTTTAATACTGTCAATAAACTACTTCCTTGAGACACAGAAGGGCAATAATGGGAGCTGTTAACAAAGTGTGAAAAGAAACGGGCAAGCAAAGGTTAATCACATGGCTGTCCACTAATGACCTCTCCAGCCCCGAATTTAAACCCTCCGCTACTTGTAAAGACCAATCACGTGAATAATTTCCTGTCTGAGGTAGTCTTTATGGTTAAGAATAAAAGCTGAGCTTATTGTGAAAAGAAAGTGCTCAGCAGGGGAGAAGGTTATTATTTTTAAGCTGATCTAAACACCTGGGTTTCTCAGTAGACCCTATTAAACTTCCTCCATTATGTCTAAAGATTTCAATCATTCCTACCACAGTAGTAAATTAGTGTATTACTGCTTAAAGCAGATAAGCCGTAGTGATGGGGACATCCTAAGCTGATGCTGCTCACCCACCCTGAAGAGAGACCTATGCAGCCGGTTTCTTCACCATAAATAAGGCAACAAGGCCTGATGCCATCCCAGAATGTTGTCTCCTTTCAGTGAGCTGAGGTGTGAGAGGAACATTGACTCCTGCTGCTAACAGGGCCACGGCACAGACTGTGGGGCATGGGAAGGTGCCTGTAAGCAGGTTGCTCTTGGAGCAAGGCTGTGCAAAGCTGTATGGCACAGGAGAGCAGATGGAAAAGCTTGCTGCCATCTCTTCTAGATACCTTCAGTGACACCCACGGAGAAAGCAGAAAATACAGAAATGTGAGATACCCCTGCTTGAAGGTTTAGCTTTTGTAGCAACAGGAGTTCTGTGAGTGAGAAAAATAATGCTGTCCTAGCCAGTGGCTCTCTGCCCTCATTCTCTCTTCCTTCTCCTCTCACCACCGCATTATTCACGAGATTGGTTTTTTTTCTGCCTTGGAGTTATGATCCTGGAAAATGCCTGGACATCAGACTGTGCACAGAGGGAGTAAGCAGCCTCCCTTCCTCCCAGCACAGCTTGCTGCTGCTGGGATCCCCACAGCTCACCAGCACATCCCCTCCGATGCAGCGCTGGCCAGGTGCTGTCCCTGTCCCCCCAGCCCTCCCAGGGCTCTTTAGTGAGGGTAACAGAGCCCAACCCCTGGCCAAGCAGCCCTCCTGAGGCTTCACACAACGTGTGTGCTGTCCTGACTGTGGTTTGTTTATGGGCTTGTATATAAAGAATGCCAGATCCTCAGCCAAGTCCAATTTATCTCAGGGTAAACTGCACTTATGCCATTTATTTCAGTCCTGATTTACACACGTCAAACAAAATACCTGCAGATCTTTTCCCTTCTCAACTTCCCCAAAACGACTCCTCTGGCACATTTAAACCAAGACAGTCTGCAAGAGTTGTAAAATGAGTGTGAAATTTTAACTCAGGTCAACTTAAAGTGCCCACCTTACAGTCTCTGGAGGGAATGATATTATGCCTTATTAACCTGTTTAAAATGCTGCCTAGAGACTGTTTGATATTGCATGGGTGGTGGCATTGCTTTTTCTGCTTAATAAATGGAGCCCTTGAGTTTTCCAAGCGAGCGCGAGAGAGAAACTCTTCTGTTCTGTAAACAACTGTGTGTCCAGTTTCCATGCACGGATACCCAATTTGTGCATGCAACTGTAGTTATTGTGCATTCAAATGGGGCACACCACTAGTCACGGGCCTGGGCTTCTTGCCAGTTTAAAAGTCAGCCCTTCTGTATGTGGAAAGAGAAAGCAGTATCCAATAGAAACAGTGCTCTGCATGCACTCACAGCTCTTATTCAAGGCTCTCAGAACAATGTCTAACTGTTAATCTTCCCAACACTGCCGTGAGGCAGGGAATATTTTATCTACATTTTACAGTCAGAGGAAACTGAGGTTAAGTGACTTGCCCAAGGTCAAAAGACAGATTTAATGACAGGCTCAGGATTTAGCCATGAGAATAGGCTGCCCTGACACTGGCTGCTACACCTTGGGGTGGTTGAGGAGTAAATGTGTCCTTCCCGCAACATCCGAGCAGTGCCGTTTGCTAAAGGTCTAATCCAAGGAAGCGCAAACAAAAATCTGCAGTGGTGCCAAGATTAGGGAAATATCTCCTCTGTGGTTGGGCTCTTTTTGTGTTGTAAATGCAGAGGCTGAAATTTCCAGAGATGTGGATGCCCAATTTCCGCTAACATTAATAAGCTGATGTGTCCAAATCCTGTAGGCAGCTTTGAAAGCCTGTTTGTGCTTTCCCTCTTCCTACTATTCAAGCACAGAGTAAGGTCAGGGCTTTCCCATACCCTCTCCCTTCTCTGCCGGTGGAAAAATTCTGGCCATACCTTCACTTACTCTGCAGTGAATGGATAATGTCACTGGGGATTGATTGATCTAATACCCACAAAAGGCCAGAGGAGAGATTCCCTTGGTTGCCACAGATACTGGATCAGGACCTTATCTTTTTATGGCACTCATATCTCTCTCACTATTTTAATATCTGAACATCTCGTGGTTTATAATATATTCCACTTCCTAACTCGCCCATGAGATACAGAGGTAGCATTAATCACTTAATCCCATTTTACAGATGATGAACTGAAGCACATCAGACTCCACACTCATTTCAGTCTGAACTACTCTGAGACACTCTTGGCATAGGCAAGAGGACGAGATAAGCACCTGCAGCCAGAGATTTAGACACTGTCTTAGGAGGGGATGGTGCAGCAAGAATGAGCGGCCCTTTGGAAAGTGCCTTTTTTTTACGTTTACAGCAAAGGGAGCCTGGATGACGAGGTAGTTAAAATCCCTCCCTTTGAGACAGCTACTGCTAGGTCAGGTGAATCCCCTCCTAAATGACTTGCCCAGTGCCATGGAGGAAGGTTGTGGCAAAGGAAGAAATTGCATCCCAGGCACAATCACGACTATTTTCCTTGGACTGAGCTTTGATTTCGGGGAGAGGATTTTTTTCTTTAAGGCAGGAAAAATAGGAGTAAGTTTAAAACTATCAGCTTTGCTTGGATTAGGCACTGGGAAACTCAGCAGCCGAGCTCTTGAGCTCTGGCCTCTTTGACTTTCGTATGTTTAGATGTTCAGGCCCTAATGAGTTGATCTCGTTGATCTTTAGGTATCTATTCATATGCAAATCCTGGCATTCTACTTTTGCTAAATAGTCTTTGTATTAACACATGAAATAAATTTTTAAAAAAGAAAGTCAGGCTGTGGTAAATCCTCATACTTAGGTTTGTTTGCATTTGGATAAATGATCATGGTCCCTCTTTATATGATCTTGCTGTACCCCTGTTAGGAAAAGGCGGGGGGGAGGTGTGGGTGGGTATTGAGAAATCCAACTTTGAATCTCTTCCACATCACTGTAAAATGTTTTGTCAAACTAAAAAATTGTCCAAGAACCAAGAGACAAAGATGCAGAAATATGTTAATGCCTCAGCTTCCTCTTTGGCCAGATTTTTAAAATTAATACAGGTGTCCCCATCCAAATGTTCCTTGGTGGTTAGTATACTAAAAAGACCAGACCTGTCTTCTAAGGCTCCAAAAATCATGGCTTGCCACAGGGAGGATGCCTTTTCACATGACATTTTGCAAGTTCTCAGTGCATGTGTGTGTGTGTGAGAGACATGTACCTCACTGTGCCATGCCAGAGCACACTCGAGAGATTCTGAGCATGAATCCTGACCCCAGTAGTGAATAAAAAGCACTCAATGACTTCAAAGGGTCCCGGATTTCACCCATCGTTTTTCAGACTCCGAAGCTTGCAATCATTAGTGGTTTGCTCTAAAAGTGGTGGTTGCAGTGCTGTAAAGTCATATGGGAATCTCATTCAACTCTGCAACAAACTTCTACTATCTCTGTTTAAACCCTGGGTATGATGCAGTTATGCATATAGTGCCTACAGTACTGTTATATATATTTAACTAGGTTAGTCACAGAGAATAATCTGAAGTGCAGAAAGACAAGAAACTGTTGCAGGGCCTTGAAACCTACCCTGGGCACTACATATCTGCATGTATGTATTTACAGATGTGTGTATGCACTTAAAACTTTCCCAAAAAATCTCAGCCTTAATTTGAACAACTTGCTTGGATTTGTAGCTGAGTTTCATTTGCTAAAGAAAAGCTGCTTGGGAGCAAATGCAGGTTGCAACAAAATGTTAGGAACAAACTGTCCAGGATCTTCTTTCACAACAATCCCACGCGCTTACAAATCTCCCTTTAAGAATAAAGTGGTAGTGCAAATACCTAATTAAAAAAACGGCTTGTATTCAGAGTTACTAATTAAAAATCCTCATGTTCCCCCGACTTTTTCCCCCCTCTGTGGAAATCTGCAAGTTATTTAATTGAAGTCCCATTTTGTCGGTGCAGATGCACGAAGTGTCTGAATCATCAAACAGATTTAGGGTGTTTTGATTGTTGTGTGTGCCTCATTGCTATTCCCAGAATGTCGAGCTGAGCTTATGCTGATCGGCAGGACTTAGAAGCATGAAACAGTAAAAGAGTCCTTTCTTCTCATCCCAGCCCCATCCCCCTTGCCCCCCTGGATTTACATTGAAACTTTGCCAATCTCAGATCGCACTCTGTCTGCTGCCTCTGCATTAAAATGGAGCCGCTTGCCTGTTTCTTTGGCCCCACACTCGATCTTCAGATTCCCCTTGGCTGCCCTAAGACGCCCCTCATGTTGCTTCAGTGAAACTTCTTTAGGAAAACAATTTCATTTTCTCTCCCTCTTTTTTTTTTTTCTCCTTTTTTTAATTTTTTTTTTAAATAAAAATCCTTCTCTGTTTTTACGTTTGTGCTCTGTGTGAAAAGAAAGGAGACAGAGGAGGAGAGAGAAGCCTGTTTTCGTCTAGAGGTGAAAACAGCCTGGTGAGCAGCAGGTGCAAAGCCCCAAAGCAGCTGCTTACTGCTCTCAAGTTGAAGCGCCTTGGTCCCCCACCCTCCACGCCAAGAGCACTTCATATAATCCTCTCATGCAATTCACACTGCAATTGCAGATATCCAGACTGCTAGGGCTCATTTTATTATTATTTTTACTGATAACAAGATCTGCAAACAGGGGACCAGTCCTAGTAATTAGTTGTGTGTCGCTAGGCAGCTTCTGCTGAAGCAACTTGGATTCTTTTCCGTTCTTTTTCATTCTTTTTTTTGGCAGGGGAGGGCACGACTGCATTGTCCCCTCCTACCTTCTTTTTACCCCCTTGATGGCCACTCAAAGTAGCACATGGGGAACTTTCCTGCTGGCTCTGTAGGTCCTTTTATTATCTTGCCTGCCTCTTTCACTCCTTGAGACGCAGGCTGTTGGATGGGTGCTAGCAATGAAGATTATTGTCTTGAGGACCAGCTTGTTTTCTCAAGGCTCTGCTTGTTACATTGCTAATTATGGGTCTATGGGATCCTTTTCTGATATTTGACTAAGTGGCATGGATTACTGTGTAATCATTTCCCACTGGGGAGGGGGATCTTTTTTATTATTATTATTATATACCTCGGGACAACTTTTCAGTTGCTTTTATTTAGGTAATTGCTCTTCCCTGTAATCCAGGAATTCTTATTTTTTTAATCATATTATGGATTTCACCAAACACTAGTTAACATGTTAATTACTGGTAAATACACACTTCTTTTTCCCTTCTGTTCAGAGTGAATACAGATCCTATGAATGTGTTGTTTGTCATCTGTACCCCTTATGTGTTATCTCTGTCTAATAGGACACTGTTGTTTACAGAATGAAAAGACAGAACATGAACATTTGGCTCTAAACTTTTGTTTTAGATTAGGGCTTAATGAGTTTATGCTTTTTTTTCTCAGCTTTATTTTTCAAGCCAAAATATAAAGGAATAAAAATCAGTTTGATGACATAATTATTTTTAATAACCTGAACAGATTTTGCGGTGCTGAGACACTATGAAAAAGCCTGGAAAATGGGATCCTTTATTTAGTTGAAGAAAGCTTGATCCATCTGCCATGAAGTCAAGGCAAATTTTCCACTGAGTCAGAGAAACTCACATCAGTCTGGAAGACCAGACGAGTTTCTTCCACAGTGTCCTGGTAACACACCGGGGTCCAAACAGACAAGTATGGTTCAGGCAGAGGGGAGCAGAGGGAGGAGGAGATTCTGGTATGATTCAGTTATTAGAAATGCTTTCATTTTGCCCTAAAAATGGCTTATTTTCCTGGCTTACTACAACTGTGTTTTTTTGCAAAACTATAAGTTACTGAGATCTTTCTGTTGTGCTGCATTTCCAAGTTTTGTTAAACTATTGCTACACTGACAATTTAAAACCAAAATAGTCTAAAGACTCAAAAGTTCCAATTACCTCACTGCAAGAGTGCTGCTAGGAAAATGGTGCTTGTCTACAGTGCCTTTATAGGGAGCCCCCGGTGGCCTAGTGGTTAAGACGCAGGGCTGGTACCCTTGAGACCGCGGGTTCGATTCCCGGTCAGGG
>JAWWES010000011.1:7666714-7741893 GCA_035583135.1 Lophotriccus pileatus | reverse complement strand
AAAAATCCACTGCGCAGGCTCGAAGGCCTTGTCTGCATATGCGGGTAAAGACCTTCCCCGGCTCTTCGTTCGCGAAGGCGGGCCATTATATTATTTATTTACAGTGCCTTTCAGAAACTTCAAGACAGACTGACACAGAACTAGAATACCCTATTTTGGGGACTGGGTGAGTGAATTCTGAGCAAGGTGTAAATGAGAACATTCTAAGGCTGATTTAATCGTGCTATCTAGGATGTCAAAGGCTCATTCTGGCCATGAGGAACACCCAAAGCACTGGTGCTCTCTGGGGACACCTGCTTCTCATGGGCCACGGCTCATATGTCAGGATGTTGAGTTTCACATTTTTTGTGGCTTTTTCAGTCCCTCCAAAATTGGTATGGCAAAAACTTTCAGCTGAAATATGCAGGCCAACTGCAGCATTAGAGTGTTGTCAGCCCCAGTGTCACCATGGACAATAATCCAGCCCAAACACAGCCGAAAGAGCTGCTGAACTTGGAGTAAAGTAAACACAGTCCATTACCAATTCTCAGCAGTCAGTCCTAAAGTGCTTTTCTCTGGGGGGGCCAACAGGGATGTCCACAAAGTTTCAAAATAAACATAATTCAAGGTGACACTGGCACACCAGGACTTGCATTAAGGATATGTCAGAAGAAGTAAATTGCAAACTGGCAGAGTGGGAGAGAGCAGGTCAAGTGATATGGTGAAAAATCCCTTTGTTACTTCCTATAAAACTTTCAAGCAGTTCAATTGGTTCAGGGTAAATGCTGTTAGCTGCACAACTACTGTGAATTTAATCTGTAATGTCAAAAGAGTTTGCATTCTTTCCCATTAGAAATGTTAACATCTTAGAGACTCTCCTGAAGATGAGATTTATTAGGCTAAAAAGTGACAACGCCTGAATATTTCCTTGTGAAACGTATTATTCCATCTCAACTAAAATTAAAACAGGTCAAGTAAACAACTCCAAAAGCTGGAAAACTCCATTTCTTGCCCATCCAATTATGCCTAGCTAGACCAGCCTGTACAATTTTCCATTATGACTGTTATGAACTGTGTGTGGTCCCCTGACTGTACCATACGAGCTGGAGCACTGGAGCACAATAAGGCATATTAGGGGCTGTCAGCGTGTTTTAGGATCTCCTAATTCTTGTTCGCTGTAATCATACCGCTGTATACAATATAGCATTTGAGATGACCCTTTGAGCAAAAAATTCTGCTTTACATCCCCAGACTTTGGAAAAGTTCAGGTTGAGAGATAAAAAATGTTAATTAATTTTTTTATTAGATAAAATCAAAACCTTGAATGCCAATATATGAGCTTTCTTCTTGGTCCTGGGCTGTGGCCATAACTGTGCTTTCAAATTCCTCTTTTCATCCATTTTTATTTTTTTGTTGGTTTTTTTTGTTCTTTTTTTTTTTTTTTTTTTTTTTTTTTTTTGCTTTGGTTTGGTTTGGTTTGGTTTTTTTGGTTTTTTTTTTTAGTATTGGCCTGCTTTGTGCCATGACCACCTATCCTGCATTCTGGTTGCTTTACTGTAATTAATTTGTTTACTGTTTCAGTGCTGCTTGGGTAGAACGTCATGAAATCTTCTTACACACCAAAGAACCTCCAGCT
This sequence comes from Lophotriccus pileatus, assembly GCA_035583135.1. NCBI lineage: Eukaryota > Metazoa > Chordata > Aves > Passeriformes > Tyrannidae > Lophotriccus > Lophotriccus pileatus. The sequence continues at coordinate 7,740,278 of JAWWES010000011.1, read as the reverse complement.
CTTATAGAAGAATCTCTTTTTTTATTTAAATAAAGCAATAAAATCCAACCAACTTTTCTTTCAGCTTTCTTTCAGCTCTTCCTCCTCCCAATGCACACGCTCCAGCAGTTGCAGAACTATATAGCCACCCTACAGAAAAGAGCTTATATTTTCATCTCAGCACTTACCAGCTTTTTTAATAGTGCAGATGGGCTGCGAGAACAATCCTTCCACAGCAAATCGGGAAGTTACAGCCCTGGTTTGGGAGACCGGTGACATGGAGCAGCAACACAAGCAGGACTTTCAGAAGGTGAGAAATCCCCCCCCACACCTGCAGGGGTATGGAAGGTATTTCAGAAAGGCCAGCAATGAAGGAAGAGTAAATGTCTAGTTTTGGCACAGTCCCAACTTGGTGCCAAGGGTCTGTGAGAGGCAATGTGCTCAGGCTGGGAGCAGGGTGGGATGTACTAACTACTGAGAGATTTCTACAGTGGTGGGAAAGGTGTAGAAGGCCTTGGGTGGGCATGTCTCATTTTGGGACACCACTGCATAAAAGGACAGGGCTTCATGTTGAGAGTTTGGGCTCAGAGAAGGTGGCATGAGTCCTGGAAGGCAGGAACGGCATCCACAGTCACATTAATTACCATCACTGAAATATCATTTGGGAATAAGAAAAGCTGTGTATTCCGCTGTGTACACCTCTGTGCTGCCATCAGCCCTTCCCCTGCAGGTTAGCAGCACTGTGGGTTGCGGGTCTATGTGGACTTTACGAGGGAGGATTTTCTCTCTTTTCCTCTCCTTTAACTCTACCCTGGGGGAGTCAAGGTCAGGTACCTCAAGAAGTTTACTCACATGCCAGCTGAGATTTAAGTGCTTCCTTCATAACTGGTCCCTTCTCCCCATATCACTCTCTCATCACATGGCCAACCCAGCTCCAGGTCAACTCTGGTCATTGTGATGATTTCAAACAAAAATATCTCTGGCTATGCCTCTCACTTGGGAGGATACCATCTGCAAAAATTCTCCCACCAAACAACTTAAAAGGGTGGGCAATAACTTGCTCACTGGTGTGCTGCCCCCAACCTCAGCCTGCTGCTGAGGAGAGCTCTGGTGTTCCCACACCTGCCTGCACTCTCTGCTGTCTCCTGCACCACTATAGCCTCAGGGAAAACTGGTGCTTGCACAAGTCCTGCTCTGTGCCTACAGCTCTTAGATTCCATAATATTGCTACAAGATGTAACATAAACTTAAAAAAGAGGGAGGGAGACACTGGCCAGTAATTTGCACGTGCAAATACTTGTACCAAATTTAAAGGTTGCTTGTGAAACTAAGGCTGTAAGTATTGCTGAGGCTTGAAAGCAGTAAAACCCACCATTAAAGCAGTCTATTAAAGCACAATTACATTCAACAATAACACATCTAACTGCTGTGGACCCAATATAGCACAGCCAAACTGGTCTGAGGGATTTCTGATATCTGATATCTGGAGATATGGCAGACTGCAGATTTGGTGCAATTGTGCTATGCTGGTTTTATCTCTGCTTGTATCAGAGCAACGCTGGGAAAAAAGCCAAGCCACCAGACAAAACTAGGGCCCCATCCTGGTAGACAGCATAAAATGCCATAGGAAGAGATAGTTATCTTCATCTCAACAAATTTAAATAGACAAAAAAATTGAGGCCAAAATGTGGGAAAGGAAACAAAAATGGGTGAAGGGACTTGCCAGAGATTATAAATGAAGTCAATACCAAGGCTTTAGACTGCTGGCTCAGTGACACATCCACTGCACAGCCCTGCCTCACGCTGACCCAAACACTGGGAGTTTGGTTTCCTCCCGTCTACACAACCCTTACAACACCTACTAATTTTCTATTCTCACTAGCAATGAGGACAAAGGGCAGATGACTGGATTTTGTTCCTCTGTGGCTGCCAGCTTTTCACAGCCCTTCCACGAGCTTCAATAACACATGTAGCATCTGGAGTGCTGAGGGCCATATTTTAAAGTGCTCAGCGCCCGGCAGTACCTCTAGGAATGCTGGCTGGAAGCAACCGCCAGCCAGATGTTCCAAATAGCACAGTACCAACTTGCTGAGATCTTGGGCCACTTATACTGGGGGCTGAGAGAGAAGAGAACAATTTTGAAAGTCTGCAAAATGTAGCTTGCTGGCTATTTTTAATATAAATGTGCTTCAGGATCTTGAACTTATAAGCCAAATATTTAAGGAGCATTGGTGTCTGAGCTTTGGGGTATCTGGTTATAAAGCTCACCTGTCTATGGAAGAGTAACTGTTTTTCTTTACCGAGTGCACAAATATGTGTATAAGAAAAGGTGCCATAAGAAGAAGGCTTTTTAAGTGTTTGCAAGTAGTAATAATTTTTAGAGACAAGTAAAAGACCCATTGTTAAGCATCATTCCCCCAAATTTTTGCAAAGGTATCCCATTCCTTGGAATCACAGAATTATTTAGGTGGGAAAAGATCTGTAAAATCATAGAGTTCAATTGTTAACCCAGCACTGCCAAGTCCACCTATAAATCATATCCCTAAGCACCTCCTCTACATGTCTTATAAATACCTCCAGGGACAGTGACTCCACCACTTCCCTGGGCAGCCTGTTTCAATGCTTGAACAACCCTTTTAGTAAAGAAATTGTTCCTAATATCTAATCTAAACATCCCCTGGTGCAACTTGAGGCCATTTCCTCTTGTCCCATCACTTGTTCCTTGGGAGAAGAGACCAACGCCCGCCTGGCTATAACCTCCTTTCAGGTAGCTGTAGAGAGCAATAAAGTCTCCCCTGAGCCTCCTTTTCTCCAGGCTGAACATTCCCAGCTCCCTCAGCCACTCCTCATAGGAGTTGTCCTCCAGACCCTTCCCCAGCTCTGTTGCCCTTCTCTGGACATGCTCCAGCACCTCAATGTCTTTCTTGAACTGGGGGGCCCAGAACTGGACACAGTACTCCAGGTGTGACCTCACCAGTGCTGAGTACAGGGGGATGATCCCTTCCCTGGTCCTGCTGGCCATGCTGTCATGGTATAAGCCAGGATGCCATTGGCCTTCTTGGCCACCTGGCCACACTGCTGGCTGGTTCTTAGCCATAAGCACTCAACCCTATTGTCACCATCATTAAGCTCTAGACAGTTGAACCTCTCCCTAAAAAACAGGGCTCCCCAAGGCCTGTCCTTCCTCACCTGTCCCTTCTGGAGAGTTTGTAGCCATTCATTGCAGCACTCCAGTTGTGTGAGTCATCCCACCACCATATTTCTCTGCTGGTGACTATGTCATGGTTTTCCAGCTGCACCATGGCTTCCAGTTCCTCCTGTCTGTTGCCCATGGTGCCTGCACTGATATCCCTCCAACATTTGTGTGCTTGCCTCAGGCTTAATTCTAGTGAGTCTGGGGGCTTGCACCCTTCTCTCTCCTGTATCAAACACAAGGGTTGCTCTCAATGTTAGTAGTGCCTACATTCACTTCCCCCTGGTCAGAGCCAAGCTCTGTAGCTTTTAAGTGCTTTTATTCATTTTTATAAGCCAAGAGGGACTTGTTCAACAGAGTTCATCGCGGTTCTATTTCCCCACAACCCCCACATTTAATTACAAGAGTGGGCCAGCCCCAATATTTGAAACTCCTGCTCCATTTCTTTTCATTCTCTTTTTCTTCCTTCCTTCCTTCCCCCTCGCCCCCTCCCTCCATCTCCTACTCTGTCCCCTTCAGAAGCCCCCAGGATGACACCGCTCATTGATGCTTCTCCTTCATTAGCATTTCAGCAACTTGGCTCAGTAGTTTCAGAGACAATCCGTCATGAGAAAACTGAAGAATGTGCCCCATTTGCATGATTCTGTGCCAGAATGCAACTTTTTCTCAGCTGTTCATTGTGTAATTTCCCCTTGAGCCTTCAACTTTCCCATGAAGTCCCAGAAATCATATTGTAGAATTCCAGACCAGCTGCAATGCTCCAAAGATTAGTTTTATGGACATTTTAACCAACCTCACAGCTCTACAAAGAGAATCACATACATAAGAAACACAGTTTTACTTTCTGTTGTTAGGAAAGGCAATGTGCCTAGTTGAATAAAGTCCTTTAAAACTACAAGAAGGAATTTATGCCCCATGATGTGAATGATCCAATAACTGAATTCTTAGGCATATTTTTAACTTCCACTTGTCCTTCCTTAATTATTTTATTCCTCTTACAATTAAATGTTTGTAATCCATTTTGAGAGTCTTTCCGAAGTGAATGGATATGCAAACAACTTGATTGAAATGCTCAGTGCATATGACTAAAAGTTACTGGCTCTCACACATCAGCAGAACAAATCAAGCTTTTGGTTAGTTGGTTTTAGAAATCAAAAAGTGGTTTATAAAAAAGACAGGCAGATAAAACCTGCTTCTAATTGCTTTCTAGAGGGCATCTGAGTTTGTAGAAATAAAAGAGTTTATTATATTAAAAGTAAGCAAAAAACTGAAAATTGGTGTGAAGCAATCAAACTACTTTGTCAATTAAAATGTATCCCATTAGGAAAATTAGACACCTGTTCCACAAAAGTTAGACAATGGAGCATGGGAGGAGAACACTGCATTTTAACAATCTGGTTGCTAATTAAATTCTTTACTTTTTCCTATGTACACCAATAACTATCATTTTTCCCATGTCATTTTTAACCTACTGAAACAGAACTTGCTGTTAATTATTCTGCCTCTTAAACACACCAGATTTCCTCCATGTTTTCAGAGCCATTGCACATAAAATGCAAACATTTAGATAAATATTTTAAATACAGTCTGGATACTTTTTAATACAGATTTTTGCTGTTCCTCCCCCTTCCCCATGCCAGTGGGGTTGGCTGTGTGAAAAGCATCCTTGCTGACTCAGGTAAATATATGAAACAAACACAGAGACACACTCACACTATGTGAGTATGTACTTGTATACACACTTGCATACATATATATATGTATATATATGGTGCTAAAATCCCATGGAATTAAAACTTGCCAAGATTAGGACTTCATAAACAGACAAATTAGGGTTCTTCCGCTGCAAAAGATAGGGGTTTTTTTGGTGAGAAGCTCACACGGTGATTAGAGTGAGGTTGTGGAAGATTTCATTAATTATAGGTGACTGGTTTTCCTCTCAGAGGACAGCTCAGGTCCCCCAGCTCCCCCTTGGCAGCTCATCTTAAATTGTTGTCTAACCTTTCCCTTAATTCAGCTCATCTTGAGCTGATGGGAACTGCTTTCATTCCACCTCTTGTGGAGGTAATGAAACAATCTTCTTATTCACTTGGTTCCTCTGAGCCGGTGACACACAACAAAAAACCCAGGGCCCTGATTAATGGCCGCTAATTAGCAATGTTAATGACCAGGTGTCCAAGAGCATGGCCAGCTTCTCTCAGCATGGAGTGATCCCTCAATGAGGGCCCTGCAAATCCAGCCCCAGTGACCCTTCCCCTCAGCTGCCAGTAATGAAGCTGAGCTCTCTCATTACACCCAGGAGAGGCTCAGGGGGAGGCCCAGGCCTTGAGAGCCAAACCTTTTCCTTCGGCTCTAGTGGGCCTTCCATTAATTAAGGTCAGCATTTTTGCTCTCCACCCCCCCCCCCCGCCGCCAGCCTCAGCTTTTTCCCTCTTAAAAAAAAAATCCACCAAAAAACCCCCCAGCCCTCAAAGGTAAAAGATTTGGACGAAGGGAGGCTTAGCTCTTTCAGCTTTTTCTGCTTTCCCAGTGATAAAGATGCTGTTTCCCAGTGTGTTGGCTGGTGGAGCCCCTTCTTTTCCCCCTCAGATCCAGTTATTCACTGTGGGAAATCTCTGTTGGCTGCAGAGTCCACTCCCTGTCAAACCCTACCTGCTGCCTCCTGGAGCAAAGGTACTTGGAAGAACACGGAGGTGGAGAGATGCTTGTGCCAGCAAAGCAACAAAGTCATGTATATCAGCTGAAAAGCCAAATGCACATCTCCAAAGGCTGGACTGGCCACACAGAAATGTATTTATATATTATTTCTCATCAATACTTATTTATATTTATTATTTTTAATGTTAGACACATAAAACCTCACCTTCAACATAAATATCAAAATATGCCACTTCAGCACTTTACTTGGCTGCACTTTGTAATGCCTTTCCTCCAGCAGCACGAGGTGGAGGTGTGCTCTGCTTTCTGCCTGTGGATTTGGGAAAGCAGGAAGGGGAGCTGGCCCTGTCCAGCTGTGTTCCCGGCACAGGCAGGAGCTGCCTGGGCTGGCTCCGATCATCATGGCACAGCCCCTGCCTGTCAGTACGGGCTGTGGGCGATGACAGTAGTTCATGAGTTTTAGAAATTGATCTTGTTTTTTGCGGGAGGGAATTTTTAACGATGGGGGGATATCACGTCAGTGTGCATGCAGCATATGGCTACAAAAAAGGTGAATGTTTAAAGAAATAGAGAACTGCTTTATTTTTTCTCTGTTAACTTAGCAAATGTAGTGATATATGAGTGAGAAAATACTCTGTAGTGCACCTGCCTACAGCCTGTGTGGTAAGGCTGTGTGCTCCTTAATATCTGAAGTTTTTGGAAATTTTAAATTGGCTTTATTAACTTTAACTTTGGCAGTGCAAAGTTTTTTAAAAAATCTTTTAATTGGAAGAATCTTACTTAGAAGTTATATTTTTTGTCCTGTTGTGCACTGTGAAATGAAGGCACAAAATTAACATGCAATGAAAGGGACTAGTTAAGGGAGCTGATGGGATGATAGAAAGCCTTTTACTCTAGGTCACATCTTGAGCTGGAAGTGACAGAAAGTTAATACTGAAAGAATGCCATTTGGTGGCTGTTCCAAGATAAGGGGGAGCCTAGCTTAAACTTTAATGTGTTAATGCCTTCACAAACGCATTAGCAGTAGTTGGGGAGGTAGCTGGACACCATACTGCACCAATTGTTTTCCTGTAAATCCTTAAAGGGGTGATTTCCATCTAACTGTGTAATACTGTCTCCTCTCAAGTGACAATTATTCCCTGCTCTCTTGACTGTCTGGGCATTACAACAGTGACTAACATGGCAAATTAATATCAGGATGATAATGCATTTGAATTTTTCTAGTAAAATTTAATGAATGACAGAAAGGGTGCTGCCTTTTGACATGACTGAGAGCTCAGGCACAGGAGGTGATGCTCCACTGATAAGGCTGCACTTCAGCTACTGGACTTCTGTGCATAAGTAGACTTTTCATTTTTACCTCTTTAGACTATTTTACTGGCACCCAACTTGACTAGAGAAAAATCTTGCAAGATGTACTAGTTCGTTCCCAGTCGATTATTCACTCTCCATGGGATCATTGGACTTTCTAAGGGCACGCAGCCTTGAAACTGTGCTGCTTTCACCTGGCACACAGCAGGTTATTCGGTAAGGATCTGCTCTGGCTTGCTTCACCTGAAACTGTAATCCTGCAGTAGCTCAGCTGATTTTTAAAAGGTGGTTTTGAACCGGACATGGATTTTGAAGGAAGGTTTACGTCTATTCCCTGTTTAGGGCGCTGCATTGATTGGCATTACAAATGGTTCAGTTCCCACCAATCCCAGTGACCTCCTCAGAGATTTCTGGGCAAGTTACTTGGGCCAATGAGGGCCACAGTGATGGTGAAGCATCAAAAATAAAAATTAATTAAAAAAGCTGATTAAAAACCTCCTGACCCAAACCCCCAAAAAAACCCCAGAATAAGAATTACCCTCATCCTCTTGCCTCAGCTCCCTGTGTATAGAACAGGCATAACAGTATTGCCTTTATTTTCCCCCATCAAGAGAGACTGAAGCAATGACTGACCCTTCACATGTATTTCTGTGGCATCTTTCCTATGGGAAACCAGTGGCAATTGAGGACTTTAGCTACATCACATAAAGAAGAACAACTTGGTTCTCAAAATATATTCACTCCTTGTAACACCGTTTCTAGCACCGTGCTGTTCATACCACCATGAAGAGCAAAGCAACTCCTGAAAACTGTAAGAGCTTTTGTAACTCCATCCTACGCATCTAATTGATCAGCTATGCCAAAAAGAACAAAAGTCTTTCTATAGCTATAGTTATTCTATTACAGGTTATGCAGATAAGGTTACAACTAGAGCCAGACACATTTTTTTTTTTTCCAGATAAACCTTTTCCACTGACAAATACACATTATGATCACAAACTTTTCATGAATGGGTATTGAGCTGATCTCTTTCCTAACTAAGAGTCTGAAACTGTTTTTGATCTAAATTTACTTGTAGTTCATCAGAAACATCTAAGAAGCTTCAAACTGTGAAACATGGAGTATTTTTACAGTGTTCTAGTTCATCAAAATTTTGCACAAAATTTCACTTCAGGCCTTTACCTCTGTTATTGCATACACACCCCTGTTACCTGAACAGCGTCTCTAGGCTCCTCTCTGCCTGTTGTAAGCTTCTCCTTTCAGGCACTGGCTGTAATGCCTTTGAAATGTGTCATCAAAAATACTTTCTCCCCTTCATTAGAGTGTTACAGAAGCCATTGCTTAAATAAAACACCCAGTACTGTGACTGCTCATTACATATTGGTGATCCATTTATGAAGACCTTAGGCATCAAAAGCAAATTTTTGCCTGGTTCCAAACTTTCACAGACATTTGTAGACAGCTTCTGTTCTGTGTCCTACAGGGAAGGAAGACATGAGAAACACTTGAGGGCAGTGACCATCACGTGGGCCAAATCCCAGTCACTGATGCCAAGGAAGTTCTGACACTGGCTTCTGTAGCAGCAAGAGGAAAAAGCCTTGGAAGATAAGAGACCTGCATGGAGTTGTGAAATCAACTGACAGTAAAGATGCTCATTTTCCTTAATCCTGTATGGTCCCCGTTACATGGAGTATTCTATTTAGCAAACTCTAGAGCAACAACAAAAATAAATCTCCAAAACTACTGAAATCTTCTTGGCACTGGCAACACTTTGTCTTTATACCTTCTAGGTTTATGCCCTTATAAACTCTCAAGAAGGATAAACCTGAGGACTGCACAGCAAACGTAGAGTTTGGGATAAATATTTGATTAGTGGGTTAAATTCCAGGTTTATCTGGCAATTTACTTTACAACTACAGTTTATCAATATTTAATGGATAATTTTTCATTAGATTTTCATTTCTAATCCTTTTGCGTTACAATCCTTTGCCTCAGTTTCCCCCACTGAAAAATGGATGTGGCATTTACCTTTTCAGCAAGACAAGGTGAAACTTCATTTGCTAATGTTTGTGAAGCAATTTGCAATGATTGTTTTGTAGCTCTGCTAAATACAACGCACAATTAATGAAGTAATTAAATAAAAATAAATAAGGACGGAATTATGTGGATTCTGATAAAAGGCAACTGGTGACAGGGAAAGAATTTTGCCCATTATTGGAGCACATAGCTCCATAGGCAAATTAAAACAAGGGCTCTGTCCTCAGAGTTTTGGGCAATCCAGGCTACATAATTGATTTGAGAAGAGCTACTCCAGGCTACTGTGTAATTACAGAAGTATTCACTCTTCTGGCTCCCACTCTCCTTGTCATGTTCTACCTCATTGCCCTTTATGCTAAAGCCTTTGTTGATGAGGGAACGGAAGCAGTAAGGACAAATAAAGCAATTAGCAGGTAGGGGGAATGCTACCACTGTTTAAGGATAACACACAGCTTTTATTGGGACATTTACTAAGTAGAAGTCTAGAGCCAGCAGGTCAGAAGGAAAATACAGGTAGTCCAGAAAAGCAAACAAATTTTTAAAAAGACCCTTTCTTGTATGTATGTAGCATTGAAGAAATCTTGGCAGAAGGAAAACTTTTAAAAATGGTCTATATAAAAAATATGATGGTTTTACTTTATATATTTTTAGTGAGATTAGCTTCCAACTTTTTAATATTTTCTTTCTTTTTAAACCAGAGTCTCAACACTAGAGTGCTCTTCTCTCTTGTTTCAAGTGTGCACTGGCAGTAAGCAAACACTAATTTTTGAAGGGGTAAAATCTCATTTAAAGTTGCTGCAAAGCCCGCCAGGAGAGGGAGCCAAGACCTTGAACAAACCTTTCTTCCTGGCTCTCTGACGCCCTGGGAAGGAAGCTGAGCCATTTTGGCCAGGGTTCCACTGTGCTGACAGGACTTGTGTGAATGCATTGCATGAAGAAGGGACAAAAGGTGACTGGGATAATATGGAGTCCCCAAGCATCAGATGTTGGATGACTCGTGGTGTAAGGGAAAGAAGAAGGCAAAAAGATAAATGAGGACTAGTGGAAACAAGCAGTACTGTAGTTTCTTGCTTTTGATGCTTCCATCGCTCATTAAGAGACTATAAGAGATTGTTATAACCTGTGGACTTGGGTTCCCTTCATAACTCCCTATCAGCTGAATTTGAGAGAGGTATGAAGAAAAGAATAGATTTTCTGCCGAGTGTGGTAGACTGGAGATCGTGGCAGATCTAAACTTGAATCAGAACTGCAACATCAGGCACTGCAATGCACAGAAGTGCTGCTGCTCCTCCACTGTTTGGGTGGAGCTTGAGTTCTGATCTCCAGAAATAAGTCTAAGCTACCCTTTATCTCCATAAAACACCAATCCAAGGTGCAAGGAAATTGCTAAGATGCAAGAAAATTACTAAGATGCAAGGAAATTACTAAGATTATTGTGAAAGAAAAAGAAAAAAGAAGAAAACGGAGAGCATGAATAATGTAAGAGAAAAAACAACCATGTTTTAAATTTTTAACAGAAGAGATATTAGAAATTAAAGGGACAACTTCATTCAAGGCCATTTGTCATATATTTCTAGCTGAAAATCTAGAAGAAAGGAGAAGATCCTGAGTCCAATTTTATGTTCTTAATTTTTTCCATTTCCAAGCTTTCAATATTTGTAAAAATCATTTCTCTTCCTTTTCCTCTAGTGGGAAGAAAACAAGTAAAAGATATTGAGAGCAGTGTATAATGGAGAAAGCAATAATCAGGAAAATTTTAAAAGTTATTTTTGCTAACTAAACTGAAAACTGTATTTCAAACTAAACTTAGGAAAAAATGGCTTAATTTTTACTCTTTTGTTTTGAAACGTCACTCTGAAATGATAAAAATGTAAAAGTTGAAGTGGATACTTTAGGGTTTTTCCCTATAAATCTATAGGATTTTTCCCCCCCAAACATTTTAGCTAACTTTAATTATTGTGATCTGTTACAATCCTTTATTTGTAGGCTCAGATAACAAATTACTTACTTACGACTGTATTAATTTTTTACTGTATTGTTTTGGATTCTTTTTCCCCATTGTGCAGGTAGCAACTTCTCAGAAGTGCATCCAAAATAAACTAATGATGAATAATGACAAACTGAATTGAAAACAAAAAGAACTTTTTGTTATTTCTTAACTATTCTTATCTTACAGATCAAAGTATTTGGATTGGAGGCATTATATTTTATTTGCTGAACTATTTTCTCTTTACAGAAGCCTGGCAGTGTTTCTTTAGGCACTTCACTCAAGCTATGAGACTGTGAGTTTATCCAACAGGGAGTGAGGCATCAGCTTGGAGGTTTTTCAGAACGGCAGCCCCAAGAATAGAAATCAGCGGAGAAACTTCTCACGACTCTTTTCATGCAGCTCAGGGGAATCATCTTAATATCTGTGCCTAAATTTAGGTGCCAGGAGTGTTTTTTTACTCCTTTTGGTCTCTACAGAGCAAGGTCTTCCTCAGGCAACACTGACAGCAATCTGCAGAAGAGAAAACTAAGGCACATGGAGAAGGAACTCTGCACAGAAATGGTAGCTGGAGACCTGAACCAAATCTCTGAAATCCCATTTTGATGCTCTCTCATTGAGCCATGCTGTGCTGTGGTGCAGGGAAATCTGCCTTGCCACAATTATCATGTTTCCAACAAGTGGGAATAAAGGGCAGAGCTTGCTATTTGAACCTGTCAGTGGCTGTGTGGCAGCATCAGAAGCATTAGAATGAATCCCCAGATTCTTATGTAAATCTTCATTAAAGTCAAGGGGAGTTTCATGTCTGTTATTAAATGTTCAATTACACTCTGCAAGCAACAACAGAAGCTAATTGATAAAAATATGGTAGGAGACAATAGCTTTCAAGCAAAGGAGACCACTAAAATATGTTTGTGAAGAGAGCCTGAAATGATATGAATAATGAACAAATTTGTAAAAATCAAAGTCTGTTTGCAGGTGAATAATAAACAGAGGAAAGGGCAGAACTGGTTGAATGAATTATGCATTATGAATCATTTAACAAGCGCTGATATTTATAAAGATGATGGTTCTAATGTAAATAACAAGCCTTTAATATTTATGCAGTCTTAAGAGTCTGGAGTCTGAAATGATAAGTAAAAATTAAACCATCTCTTCAGTGATTTTTGGTGGAAAACGGATTTATCACAGCATCAGAAACCCAAAGCAGTATTACTTCATGCTAGGTTTGATACACCTTTACTCCATTTGGGACCCTTTCTGCCCTAATGTTGGATTCTGGATAGAACCAACACCTCTAATTGACAGTAATGCCATGGAATTAAAATCAGTGCCTTCTGATATTACAGAATATCCCTAGATATTACAGAGCACTCAGTGACAAAACTGGAGATTTCACTTTCCTTTCTGCTTTGAGATAAGGATCTCTGCACCGACTTAGTGCAATCACCGCAGCCAGAGGAGAAAGGAAATGAAAAGCCCCTTCCCCTCCCCGACAAGCACGGAGTTCTGTGTGGGAAAAGGAGAGAGGCCGTGGAAAGCCCTCTGCAATCGCAGCTGGGCTGTTAATTGCTTGGCCCTGTGCACAGTCACACCTTGTCGCTCCTCTGCCCTAAGAAGGGCCAGCCAGCCCAGCAGTCCCAAGGCAAAGGAGGAAGGTTTCTGTATCCACCCCAGTTGTTCTCATCTCACCGAAGTGCCCCTGTTTATCACGGGCAGGACACTGTCCCGGCGCCCAGGGATGACAGCAGTACTGAAAGTCAGGATTGGTCGTGTGACTGAGAAAGGATTGGGTTTCTCAACCCCCTTTTAATCAAATCGAGGGTACACCAAAGGAAAAATCATCGGTTCACAGAAGCAAAAGCAGCCAAATGCAGTGCCACACACCCAGCCACTGATCACAGCAGCAGAGGGCCCAGCTGCTGGAAAAAAACAGACTTTCCCAACAAATCTGTCTCTTTCAGAGCTAGTACCTTATTACTAAAACCTTTTCATATGTACCTTGGGGAGACAAGGTTGCCTTGTCCATTTTCCTTCTGTGTGGTCATGGATTTCTGCAAAACCTACTTACTTGGAGGTCTGATCTGGTACAATTCCCTGGCTTTTAATTCAGATGCAAAACTGGCACATACTAAGTGTGACACTATATTGAATTGCACAGAGCCTGCAAAATATGTTGTGTTTTTTTAAAAAATAAATTAACTTGACCTGGAGGATATTGATATAGTGGCAACTACCCCTGCAGGATATAAAACTGGCACCAACTATAAGAGCTTCCATTAGGGTCGTAGGTTTCTAGTCCTAGTAATGGTCATTTCATCTGAACATGTGGAAATAAAACCAAACCATAATAGGACTTAAAAAGCATTCAGTGCATATTTGTCCATAAACACATCATATAAATAAAAGCTCTTTAAAAAAAAATGTGTCAAATGAATCAACGTGTGTTCTATTACAGAATAATAATATCCCATACCACATGTGCTGCTGAAGCAAATAACTTTAGCTGGTATAATAGTATTTTCCATTTTGTGGTACAGCTTATATTTTGATCTGTTGATTAAGGACCTGCCCCTGAGGAAGTCAATGACAAGAGTTCCCCAGGCTTAAAAGGAGAAGGGAAAATGTGTAAACGATTTGGCTGCAAATAAGGAAACAAATGTATTTCCCCCCCCTTTCTCCTAGCGTGAGGGAACACTGAATACAAAGCCAGTTGAAGACAGTGGAAAGATTTGCTCTTTGCTTCATCAGCTTTGGATCTGGCCCTAAGAATGTATGTGTGAGATAAATTTTGGCACTACTGGAAACCCCACCTCATACCTCCCACTGTGAATATGTCATCTTTCTATGTGCTCATGCATGCCAAAGCTTTATCTCTTTTGAAGGATTGCCCAGAATCAAGCTATGTTTACTTAAGTAATAGGGAGATTCACTTATATGCAATAATTTCTTCAATGGAGAGGCTGTCTTTCCACTGTTCTACTTTGGACTTTGTTCCTAGTTTAGCTTCTGTTTTTCTAACTTGATGGTTTTATCCAGGTTTGACAACAGGGTTGGATTTTTGTTAGGTGGTTGTTTTTTTTTTTTTTTTGAAGTTACACACCTGGAATTAGCTATTTCTGCCAAGAATTACAGTGCACCTGGAAGTACTAAATCATTTTAATCTGTTTTTTAGTGGTTTTGCACAATGGAATTGCATCTCTTTAAATCTTTAAATCTTTCTTACCTTTGACAAAACTAAAATGTAGCTCTGGACAGAGAATTTTATGACTATGTAGATACTGATATAATGAGATAACTGTGTCCTACTAGTGTCTGCCTTTACTCTAGATGAACTTACTACTAGAATTAGTTAGCTGAGAACTACGTCTCAGGGTTTCTTTCCTCTACAGTGGCTCTGCTTACCTACATAACATATGGAAATGTGAGCATACACTTACAGCAGATTGTTTGCTATGTTTACACCAGTTCTAACACTAATCCCCATTAATGTTTGATATTGCTCCCAAAGAGTTTAAATAGATGTCAGGCCTCAGATCCATTGCATACGCACTAGGCATCATATAAACTTCAGATGGAAAGATACTAAAATGCTGTAGGATGTCCTTTTTTTAACATTACTTTTACTGACTGGATTAACCACATCGAGTGTATGCAAAGCCCTTCCACTTTCATGATTTCTGTCATCACATTTAAGAGTAATATTTTCAAGAAAAACATAAGCCAGTTTCACATCCAATGTCTCGCTTCTGCTCTTGGTTTCTTCCATTTATCAAACATGTCTATGAGTGCAAAGTGAAAGAACAGCCAGATGCATGCAAACTAACATAAAACTTTCTTCCTCTTTGTTGAAGAATTTCAGACACAGCCATGCTAGCTGTGTTTTGCTGCAGAACAATAATCACCAGGGTCATGGCAAGGTTGGCCCCAGGCTCTGTAGCCCATCCAGCAGCAGCCTGGGTGCCCCAACTTGTTAGAATATATTTAAATGCTATGCAGAGAGATGTGGTCCCTTCTGCAAGGGCAGATGGGAATAGCCTGAGAAGCACAGAAATGACAAGTGCCAGGCATGTCCCCAGCTCAAGCTGCTCCTTTGCTCGGTATGAGCTGTGTGTACTTTCTGTGATTTTGTGTTTTGGTAGAGAGAAGTCTTCATTCATTGCCCGCCATGAGGAGCTGGTCAGGTCTCCTCCATGCCAGGTGCTCTCTTTCCCCAGTCATTTTAATTATTTTACATGAGGCTGTTTCTCAGGTTGATGGTTTTAAAAATCACAGTCTCAGAGGCTGCAAAGCTTTCCTATCCAATAAACCTCCTCTGTCAGAGGTATTTGGGATGCAACCACTTTGCATTTAGAGGACTGTTTCTCAATTATAGGCTTATATAGTGCCCAGTTAAACAGGACCCTGACCTTAGCTGGAGCCTTTCTGAATCCCTAGTAGTGTCATACAGGCAATAACAACAACATTCAGCTACAAAAGTCATCAGCACAAACAAGCAACACTGTGTGAGAGCGCGTGGGGACAGCTTACCGTCAAGAGCAGAAAGTGGTTTTTGAGACAGGTTTGTAATTGAACTGAGCTGATCTGCTTCTTTAGGCTACAGACAACTAATTCTCACTTCAGTCAACCACAGAAAAGCTAAATAAAGGCTGTAGACATATCTCTTAAAACACAGAGTTGGTTAGTAACAAAAATAATTGGAGTTCACAAGTTAGTGTGTTTCACGGCAGGGGATAATTTTATGTTAAATGACTAAGCTGTGTCTCAACCTTTGCTGGGCTCATTATATCCTTTAAGTAGTTCAAGTTTCCAGATAACCAGCAGCAGAACCAGGTAAGCAGGCAAAATTAGTGTGGCTGGGAAAATTTGTATCTGTCACACAGGTCTGGTTCCCACACACTCTGGTTACATCATTACTTAGTCTGTTAACTAGGAAACCAATTAGGCCAGAGAGCTACTGTCAGGTGACCAAAACACGAAAATGCACAAGAAACCCTACCCGAAAGATGGGATTTCAGCAGAGGCCCGCAGATAGCTGACTCCTCTTCTGCTGCACTGCAATTTTCGTATTTCGTTTCACCTTTGCTTTCAGGCTGAGCTCTGAGGTCCCACAGATTGATGGTTGAAGAAGCCTTGTTTCTCCCCCCAACAGGTGCACTGAGAAAATTGTTTCCTGCATCAAAAAATTACACAAAATTATGCAATAATTTATCTCATTCATTCTGGAAAATTTCCTTCTCTTTCACACTTTTTAATTTACAAGGTGAGAACAAGGCAGTAGGTGCAGAACTGAATGCTGCACTGTGGGTAACAGTATGCTCATCTAAAAGGAAAATGGTGTGTAAGACTGGGGCACAGTTAAAATTCAGGCCACAAACACCTTTAGCAACTATTGTTTGCTTTCTGTAAATGTTGAAGACATTTCTTCCTGCACAGAGGAAGCACAAGGGTTGCTGGGGTCAACCTCAGGAGAAAAGCATGCATGGGCGGAGGAGGCCAGCATGGGGCACTGGGAGGACAGGTGAAAGCCAGTTTCCTGTAAAGCATGCATAAGAATGGCATGTATGTATGAATAAATACACCAGTCTTTATGCTACATCATTGATCTGGCTAAAATACATCTTACATGACTATAATATTTTTTTCTATGCGCATATTGTGGACACGCACTCATTATATATAAGTGTATATGTTTTGCATACTACAAATGACGCAGATTTTTTCTAAGTTACACATCTTTCCCGGTTCTGGAATCACCTGAAGAGCTCACTGACTTAAGTCCTTACTCAAATCTACAGAAAACCTGCAAACAGCTCCAGTACTTTTGCTGTAGGCCAAGAGCACTAACAAGCCACTTGCTCTTTCTCTATATTCTCATTCAGATTTGTTTTCTATTAGGACAATGAGAAAGAGGGAAAGAGTTGATTAAGCCTCACCTGAAAAGCCTCAAGAAGAGACTTCATGAACAAGGTGAGGGCAGGCTGAGGGCACGGGGGGTCCTCTCCCTGTGGAGGATGATGCTCAGGTACCAGCACTGCTGCTGTTTGACGCTAGTACAGTGCCATTGGTTTAAAGAGTTCCCCCTGCAGCGTGGCCCCTACATTTCTGATGGCCTGTCATCTTTGGTTTTTTGTTTTGTTTTTTTTTTTTTGAAAATAATCATCAGAGGAGGCAAACTAATCAGAAATACTTTCCTTCCCAATGATTTTGTTGAGCAGATGATTTGATCCCTGCGTAGAGAAGAGCAAAGCAGTCTCTGCCGGACGCCTGCCAGCTCAGGGAACCAGGCTCTCGCATGTTTTCCAGCACAAGCACCTCATTATTAATTTATGCTCCAGGTCCTCTGTACATGCTGTTACTAATATTATGTTTCAACAGAGTAATGAGCAACAGCAATAGACTGACTATCTTAATATATTTTAAATAATGTTTGAAATATTAAATTTGAGTTTGGTTTTTTAATTAGAGCCTGAGCAGGGTATTGACAATCTTCCTACTGTTTTGCAGCCAGCAAGCAAATAAGATAGGGATTGTTCTGATCGGAACACTGAAAGCCAGTCTGATTTAGGGGATGGATCTGAAATACAACACCAAACTTTAAAGCATGAGGGAAGTTTGGCTCTGACCCATCCCTCAACTGAAAAAAGGACTTTTGATATGGGACTGTAGTAAAAGTAAACAGTTGTGAGACCAGCTCTTATGGATATGTTCTGTAACACCCTGTCAGTGAGATGTCCAGGGACAGTTTGACTCTCAAGGACACCCCTGGTATTAAATAAAGGGGATGTGGTGTAGGTGGGCATAGAGAAAAGGGGTTGTTATGGTATAAGTATAAATATATAGTATAAATTGATACCATAAGGATATATACAGTAGAAAAAAATTAAGGCAGGCAAACTGTGGGCCCAAAACCCTGCAGGGCTTCAAAGCCCTTCCCACTGTTGTGCTTCAAACAGGAGCATAGGTCAGCATCTCTTCCTTGGTTGGATATATACATATTAAAGAACTCATGTAAAATTTTAGCTAGGTAAAGAGCTAGAGCCATTTTTTCTATGAGTGTGCTGTGCACATTTCTGAGTGTGCTCTCTTTGAGAGGGAATTTGCAATGAAGAATTTGCTGTTCTGGAACTCACTCCTCCCATTTGGTCTGTTGGAGTCTGAATACATTGACCTATGGGGCACATTGCGAAGCCTAACTATTTTCCCAGGATTTTTCTGAATGAATGACTTGAGTAGGTAGAGAGAAGAACGTTTCATTTGTACAGTACGTGGAGGCTTTTAATTAATAATGTTCCCATTTGAATGCCTATTGTATTTTTAAATGTGCTTTGTACATAGGCCTAGAGCATCGGATAACTGCAGGGGTTTTTTTCCAATTAAAACAAAAAAGAAATCCCACAACCACGTGACATTGCTGCCACATGTCTTTTTGTGATATCTTATACAATGTCTAGAACAGTGGCCCCTGATCTGGACCATGACTTCTCGGTGCTGGCAACACCCAAACTACAGCAGGTCTCAAGGAGATGAAGTTTCACACCAGTTGGAAAGTTTGACACTGCTTATTATTATTGTAGGGTTGAGGATGTTCTACAGTCCATCAGTGACGTTAGAAGTGCCTAGGCTTCTCGTGGGGGTTTTACCTTCTTCCTTTATGGATTTGGAGCTCTTGAGAGATTAGGTCTTTTCTTGGGTATATTGGGCATTTCCTACTTTTTTTAATGAAAGAATCAGCCTGGTGAGTTGTCTCATAGCAGAGGGGGTTTGTTTGTTGAAAAGAAAGGTCTTAATAGGAAGTGAAGTTGGTTCGGGTTCCAGTTTGAGTAAGAATTTTTAAATGTATGTAGTTGTTATTGTAAAAAACCTTCCTTGGTAAAAAGATACTCAGTTTTCATACCACAAATGTGCAGTATTTTTTTCTGCTTTGTACTTCTCCAAACACTCCGACATAGCCTGAAGATAAACATTTTATTTTTTAATTTTAAAATGTCTCCAAATTTAAAAATTTCCTGTGATGATATTTATTTCGCTGTTTGGTCCAGCTGGTGGTCTGTGGGTCAAATATGACTCAGGGAAATGCCTTTATATGGTCAAATTCTTTCTCCCTCTGGGAGGTGCAGGCAGCTTTACTGTAGAACGTGCCTCCAAAGCATGAGAGTACATCCTTTTGTGCCTGGTCACACCTGCCCTGGACATGTTCGTGCAGAAGAGGTCACCTTCCCCTGTGGGTTTGTGTGTGTGGAGCAGGCACAGAGCACTCAGCATCACCCCATCAGCATAACCCATCAGCAACATTTTTCTGATTTCAGTTTGCTGACTATTACTTTTTCCTTTTTTTTTTTTTTAAATTTACACCTGGACCAGTGTCAAATATTTTGTGAAGACAGATGAGGGCGCTGCCACCAAACTGGAGTACTATTGCACAACTTACTGTATTTGAGATGTTTTCTTGGTGAAGGAGCTGTTGTGCCAAGACAAGCATCCAACAGGCTTTTTCCACACACTGCATTTGTCCTTGTTGTTTTAGTTCTCTCTCTGTTTTGCTGCTGTTTTTTGAATTACAGGTGAAAAACACTACCCTTCCTGAAAACCTTAAAAAACCCCTCCTGCCACCTCTGCTTTTTTATTCCTTTTCACTGAGCAGGCTGCCAAAATTGATTTTTGATTATTTATTGCAACATGCCATGGGACTTTCCCTCGCTGATCAGGCAAGCACAGGGCAAAGGACCAGGTGAACTCAAACCTGGATCCAGAGTCTTAATGCAGAGCTCCTTTGAGAAACACCATGGACAGCCACACTGTTTTTCTTCCTCTCTTAAAACTCTGTGAGAATCTTACAATTAAATCAGGTATTGTACAAGCTTCTGTGTGCAGCTCTGTCAGTGCACCACAACCCTGACCTGCACTACTCTTGTATTTCTATCCACCTCAGGAAAGACATCATCGTTTGTACTGAACTGTGAGTAGAGCTCATATTTGTACAAATTCTGCCTTTACATGAGGATACACAAAGGCCAGTTACAAGGTGGGGGCTGGATTTAGCTTTAAGCCAAGAAAAAATATGACTTCACAGAAGAAAAGAGCTGATGAGATGCATTATTTCACAGAATAATCTATTGCAGGTACAATGACCAGCATCTTATTCTATTTCTTTACTTTAATTTACATGATGCATGTTCTGCGGAATTAAGGAATTAACTTTCCATTGCTTTTGCAATCTGTGGAATCCTAAAAATATTTTGACTGGAAAAAAAAACATACTTTGCAACATGAGTGATGGCAAGTCCAAACACATATATAAGAGGAATAAACAGTTTCAGCCCTAAAAGCCCTTCCTATATATAAAATGAGTTTTAAAAACTGACTCACAACAAACTGCTCTCAGTTTACATCCAAAGGAATGAGGTACAATCACATATTTAAACTATCCAACACTTCATATAGTTGTATAGTTGTTCAGCTGTGCTTGATGATGATGGCAATGAGATGCCACCAAGCAAAAGAATAGTTTATTGCAATTGTCTTTCTCTGAAGGATTCCTCTTGGAAAACACTTATCTGAATACATGCTGGGAGGAGAATGTTATGACTGAATTATTCAATCTATTTTGCAGTTAGAAATTTGTACACAAAGTCTGAGAAATGTGACGGCCAATCCCTGCTCTTCTTGAGTGTGAGGAGGTCTGGGATACAACCAGGAAAGAACAGGAGGAATTACTGACTCCCAAGTCCACAGCGGACAACATCATGTAGAGTCCCCTCTTCAAAGTAAGCCACACAGGTAGTGATAACGTGACAGATACCTATCTCCTGACAGTAGAAAAATAAAGTGATAATGTTGGGAAATGTTTACAATGGCTTACCATGGGTGTTTATAACAGCCAAAAGCAGATCATTATCCTCCAGCTAAGCTGGACTGCAGTTTTAGTGTTCTGAGGTCCATAGTATCATGGATATTTAGATATCAGCTGTGGCTTGCTATGTCCACTTCCATCTCATCTGGCTGTGAGGTGGCAAGATCTGTATCACATCGCTATGAGCTGCACAAATGCTGCTTCCAGATTCAGCTGCTGCAAAACATTTTACATGAGTCTGAACAAAGAGATTCCAGCTGGTCCAGGCTGAAGCAACATGTTTGCTTCCTTCTCCCTTTCATCTCTAAGCTCATTCATGCTGAGAGCGGATATAATTGCTCTCTATAAATACATTCAGGTTAGGCACTAAAGCGAGAGAAAAGATACTTAAGCAAATGGACAATGATGACACAAGAACAAATGATTACTAATGAGCAATGAATAAATTCAACCTGTAAATTAAAGTTTCTGATTTTCAGAAGACTGAAGTTCTGAAACACTTTTCCACTAAAACTAGGTAGAAAAAAAATATATTTTTTTATTTTTGAAGGTCAATAAATGTATAGACTATGAGATACTGTTGCTTACAGCAGCAGAGGAATGGACTTGGTAATCTAGAAGATCCCTTCCATTCCTATGCAAAAAGTGAACACAAAATATCTGCCTGGAGTTTATATTAGTCTTGTGTTTTGCTTTTATTCCAGGCCCTTTAGAATCTGACTTTTTTAAAGTTTAACCAAAGTTGCTCTTGCAAAATGTCTTACAGGTTCTTGTTAACACCAACACCGTTTTTCTGTCTGGTTTGTCAGATATCTACTACTTGAGCATGAGCAACCAGAGGCTTATCTTCCACAACTTTGGTGACTGTCTATGAAGGACTTCCTTCATGTTCTTTTTTCTGCTCAAGAAATTCTGCAAGTTCTGTTGTGATTCTTTTCTTAAGTTTCTACGCCTGACCTGAAAATGTACCCCTTCACAGACACCAGATATATCACAGACACCATTCTATTCCATCCATCCATCCATCCAGAATGTTGCTGCAAGAAACATTTTCTTAGCCAATTGTCTGATCACATCACCCTTTTTTAGATGTCCCTCAGCTATATTTCCTTTTTTTTTAATCAGCTGGCACAGGATTTTGCCTTTACTCACAAACTCATTTTACCCACCTACAGCATCATTTCAGCCCCTAGATGTGAGCTTCCCCTTGCAATCCACCCATGCAATGACCCCTTGCCCCCACCTACTTGCTTGATTATCAGTTCTGTTTATATTCTGTTCTAGCCACCATCTCTGGGAGCAGCTCTCTGGTAACATCAAATAATCTCATTATCCTTATTCCAAATGCTAATGTAAACTCTTCTTTCACAATATCTGCACAAAATTGGACCATAATCTCCAAGTTATGTTTCTATGATTTTTGTTTATTATTGTGATCAGTAGAGTTCACCTGTTCCTTTGTACCTCCTCCTACCTTGTCTCGTACATACTTTGTAAATGGTCCAAGGCAATGGCTGGCCTCTTAATCTGTGTTTATACAGGACTTAGTTCAGTGGTATTCTGGCTCTTGACAAAGGTCTGTGCTGATGTTCAGCTGTAACAGAAAAAATAACTCTGTTATGTCAGAAACACTGTTCGTTCTTCTGTTCAAGCGACTGTCATTCCCTGTCCAACAGCGAATACTGTTGAGGTGCTTCTGGTCTTTATTTTTTATACTGGCCCTTTGGGACTCCTTCTGCTTTGCTGACAGTCCTCATAATGATTTTTTCTCTGGAAGAACAGAACTATCAATATATTGGATTAAGAAGTAGGATATCTTTAGTGAGAAGACCATGGAGGTAAGTTCAGGTCATCCAAAGAGCAAACCGAGCATCTGACTGCTTGTAGGGATCGTAAAATAGAAAGGAAACCTGTGGAGCTGTGGTTTATTCCCAGGTCTCTTATGGCTACTTTACTGGTGAGGTTGAAATACTTAACACTTTTGGGAGTCCACTTCCATTTGTGTTTTGATGGACTTCCAGATTTCAACTGAAAGCTTCCAAGGGAAGCGACAGTAACATAAAGTTTTGAACTCCCCAGCACAAACACTTACAGGTGCTTCTGTGACCTCCTGTACCACCATCTTTCTTACAACTCAGCTAACGCAATTAGACCCTGAAAAGTGGCCAGTCAAAACCTCCCTCTTTCTAAGGGGAAAACTGAGCCTCCGTTTTGGAAAGAGAGATATATCACAGAGCTGGAAGTAGCAGCTCCCATGGAGATGGTGGGAAAGGGCAGGCAGCAGTCAGAAAGGCATTAGAGGGGACAGAAAGAAGGATTTCCTGTAGCCTGGACAGAACTAACTGCAACCAAAAGTCCCCAAGTCAACTCTTACCAGGTATGGAAGCAAGGACCTGCCTGCCTGCCCGGATTTTGCAGGCAGGGATATTGCTGTACATGACTCATTTCGATTTTAGTTCTTACCTAGTAACTTTGTATTTCCTCTCCTGAAAAGATTACTCTTCTTGTTTGTGCTCTACACAACCTGGCTTTGTGAGTTTAAAGCCTGACAGACTTCTCTGGGGAGCTCGCTATAGGAAAAGGTCTAGAAGGCAGCTCCATCTCAAAGCTCTGGCCAAACCAGAGTCATGTCACACCTCCACAGTTACAAAATCCTTAATCTAACACTTTTCTTCCTTTCCATATGGCGTAGTAAGAAGGAAGAAGTGGAAAATATATTAAATATACAAGAGTATTGATCTTGGTGATACTGTACCCCATCTACCAAAAGCACTTTAGTGCCATAATGACTACATTTGCAGAGAATAAGTTAAATGAGAAAATGCAGGCATGTGCCAACCAGTTCAACAGAAGAGGTTTCAAGTCTGCCAACAGGGTGCAGAGACTCCTTCTGAGCTCTTTTCCTTGCCCACTATAGCCCTCAGGTAAATGTTTGCAGGAAATTCAAATACTTGTGAGCTGGCAGAGTTGCTGCTTCCCCAGCCCCGACAAACGTAAACACTTCTGTTCCAGCACATCTGCCATCGCAATGCCTACAGCTTTTCCAGAACCAAAGGATTAACTTTATTATGCGTTCGCTCTGCAGATCTGGTAACACAATATTGTACTTCTAAGCGGACAGATTACCCACAAGTTTCTGGATGCTACATCTTTAGAAAACTCGTTCTACTTAAAGATAAGTGTTGAATCTTGCAATCCCAGAAACATCCAACTGATGTGAAAACCAGCTATACCAATGGCCAGATGGATGCTATTTTTCCTCAGGTTATTTGGATATTCCAAAGTAATGGTTCTATTATTATTTTTTGCACTTTAATATTAAACAGATGCAGCTTGTTTGTAAAGACTGCTATGAGCCATTTTTTCTTTAGATTTATAAAATAAAACAAAAAAAGATGTAAGGAGTTAGAAGGTTTTTTTTGTATTACTTTATCATAAAAGCGAAAGAGAGACATTACATCAATACAGATAATTACATGGGATTTATATGATATGTATATTAAAGAGCATTTTATGAACCTGTACAGAGAGCTTCATTCAACATTTCTAAAAACCAGGCATAATGCCACAGACATTAATTAAGTTATTTTATTTTGGATAAGGGTAGGCTCAAATCTAGACAAGACGTGTGTCCGTGTGTGCAGCTGAGCACATCAGACACACTTTAGCATATACTGAGAAACTTAAAGAAGAGGTTTCCTGGAAAGTAAGGTGCCATCTTATCTTCTGGCTTATTTTTCAGGGTGGCCATCATTCTGTCCCAGTCTAGGGACTAATCATGGAAAGTGCTGAGATCTCCCAATTTCCACCTGACCCCATGACAGCTGAGAGCTCTGCCCTGCTGGACTAGTACTAACAAGAGACCAAAAATAAACATGCTTTTATATCAAGGGAAGCAACATGTGATTGACAACCCTCAGATTAATTTGCCTGCTAATCAGTTGGGAAGTTTCTCCCATAACCCTGGTCTCCCCTCTCAGTTGACCTCTTCTGTGGAGTGTTTCGCCCTTTGACCTAAGGAAAATCTGAGCCTCCAAGTGACTATATTTAACAAAAATCTGTACTGTACATGGCTGATTTGTTTACACAGACGTGAAGCAGTCTAATTGCAAAACCTTGGAGATAAACTGCCTCCCTAAAGTAGATGTGCAGTGAGGATGTCCACTTGGTGGAAGGCATTCCTTTCCTCACAACCAAGGGAAATTGGCCAAACTGATGAGCTATTTAAGTGTTTTGTAAATAAGCATCCTTGAAATGTGAAATATTTAATCACAAGGAGTATTGCTATTGCTGCTATTTATTGCACTTTGTCTCCAGTTACTTTATCTTAATAGAATATGAGGATCTCTTCTCAATCAGATTATAAAGCATCCTACATTTTAAAACCTTAGGTTCAGATACCAATAATTTTTTTAAACATTCATTTTGTCTGATAATTGCTATGCTGAGTTCCCATTCAAAAGCAATATTATTATTATTATTGTTAAAATTCAAACATTAAGATTTCAAACACTATGGAGTGTTAACCTTAGTTTTAACCTTAGTTCTAACAAGTACTGTGCAGCCAACATGGAATAGATCCTTTCTATTCTAGTGTGGAAATAATCTTAACTGAGGAATTAGCACTTAGTCTTGCTGTGAAGGAAACTGAGTTTAATTGACTGAGTTCTGAGAGTTTAAAAATCCAACCTCTGAGCCTGTTAGGTACATAAATGAAATGGACTTTAGAGTCCATGTTACCAACATGTTGAATATCTTCCCTTCCCAGGGGCTTTAACAGGACTGAGGCTGCTGAGCACTTCTCAGAAGTTTGCTCTGCATTGCAGAATTGTGTCCACAAGATCAGTGGATTGTATGTGTGGGTAAAGATTACTTTGCCATGCCATCACTGACTAGTCCTAACAGTGGTTGGCTTGAACTTCAAAGTCTTAGAATAAAAGGATGTTCTGCATTCAGGTGATGCCATGTGACTTTTAGAACAGTATCATAACACAGTCCCTTGCTGCTTTTACTGAAATTTGTTTGTCAGTTCTCTCTCCTGCCCTGACAAAATCCTTCCCTGAAAACCTAATTTGCCATTGAAGCAAAAGATCCACAGTTCTGGATGCAGACACTTCACTGACTCAGTAGGGATTAACAGTCAAACATGCTTTTAAAAGAGCTGAAGATACAGTCAGGCTGAGTGGTCCAGATCTGAGCTTCTCTAGACCAGCCTCAATATTAACACCTCTATAATGAGCATGTAGACAGTTCATAATCTGCATCTGTGTGACCATATGTAATTTGGTTGGACAGGAGTTTGCCTGAAGCAGTATGGAAAAACCCCAGTAGCATATATACAAAATAGAAACTAGTCAAGATGACTCTGAGTTTCATGGTTGCCCAATGGCATGGTTTTGGGCAGGGGACCAAAATAGGCTTTGTGGATAATCAGCACTGTCACCCTGGAATTACTATACATGGTGTTACTGTCTGAAAAATGATCCCCTCCTTCCCTGCCAGGGGGACACTGAATATACCTGGTCCGTTCACTGCAAGGATGAACACGGTAAAGATTAGCCCATCTTGTACAATATGGGAGACTTGGGTTGGGGTACAATTCCTATCAAAGGCAGCAGCTGTGAGTTTAAATAACCGATAGCCCTTCTTCCTACCAGGAGCTGGGGAAGGCAACAACACAGACAGAGGTGACATTTGGGGATGTGCTCATCGTGTGAGCATCAACCCCTAAATTCAAGAGCATGATTGTGTTGGTGCCTGCTGGACCCTTACTCCTCATGCATTCAGAGGAGAGGATTTATATTTGTTGCATCAGAATGGACCAGTCAACACAGGATAAGTTCACTCTCAACTTCAAAGGGTATTTAAAGTTAAGATCAAGCCAGGCCATCTGCCAGGTACCATGGCAAAACATCTTCACTAGCTGTGAGGGAGCCAAGGTTCTGTACATTTCCACAGCAGATACTCCAAGAGGTCTCTTCAAGTTAGGTGGATAATACAAAAGATGACTGTTATAGACCTTGATGAAGTGGGCACTATGGATACTGAAGAGAGAGAAGGTCTCAATTGCTAAAAGCTGCCAAGCACTTAATTTTACTTCACTGTTCCATTATCTTGCATTTTTTCCTATGACCATATTTGGCAGAGTTTTTCTACTGATTCTCTGGACTACTTGTCCTCTCTCTTTGTCAAAATTATTATTTAGGACTACAGACCCAGTTCTGCATTAATATTTCACCTCTGGATATAATAATCACACTAATAAATATCTTCTATTCCAATAGCATTTATCCACAATCAAGATGGAAACCTAACATGCCCAGCTGAGAGCACAGTGACTTACCATTAGTTTTATAAAAGTACTTGATAGAGATATGAACCTGTTTTTCACTGTTGGGTTTTTTCTTCTGGAAGAAAAAAAATTTCAAGATCAACCTCTGTGCCAAAAAATGTGGACAATGAAAACAGATGTGAGCACTGAATTTTCTGGCCCTGCATTTGTGAAAGTGCTCCAAGAAACAGAGCTCTTCAAGGAAAAATTAAAATTATAATAAACTCCTGTTGAAAAAAAATAAAACCCAACCCAAACCAAGCCTCTTCATCTGATTCATAGTTTGGATGATTAAAAACCATTTTTTCCCCACTTGAACTTCAGATTCAGACTAAGGTAGTGGGGTTTTCCATGACACAACAAAATAAGCAAAATGTGTAGTGACAACCAACACCAAAGAAAGCCTCCACAGAGTTCTTACAGAAGCAGAATGAAAATCAAAACTGCTTCAGAGAAATACAAATACTGCAACAGCCAAAGCTTTATGCTGGCTTGAAGGCTCTACCTGCTGAAAAGCAGCTGCTTCAGGTACTTCTGTGGCCTCTTTACCATAACATCTTAAAACCTGACACCTTCTAAATGATCACATTCTCAGAGAGGCACTATTTATCTCAATTTTGCACAAAAGGAGTTGAAGCAAACGCAAAGTTTAAAGGCTTTTTCACCAAGGTGTTTAGGTACTTATATCCTGATTGCTTTCAAAGGAAAGGTAGGAGCCTGAGTACCTTCAGATTTTCCAGGTCTGTGTGACCCTCTGAAGGCCACAGGGCAATTATGCAGCAGAAGAGAAGAATTTCAGCAGAGAATTTTATCCAAATTTATTTTTAACTCTGTTCTTCCAACTACTGGTAATACCCAATCAACTAGATCACCTTCCCTGTGGTTCACATCCTCCTTATTTCTTAGTCCTGCCCTACCTCTCTATGCAGATACAGCAAAAATTCTCTTTATACCCCTTTTCAAGTTACAGACACCTGTCACATCAATGCTGCCACACACATTGCGACTCTATAAAAGATTTCAACATAAATTGTTGAGACTGTTCATCAGTTTTCATATTAACCCAAGGGCTTGTTGACACAGCAATTGGTAAGGACACAGGGCACAGTGAACTGCATTAGAGAAAGTAGTTGCCACCTGTAACAGTTTAAAGGCTTTAAAGTGAGACACAAATTTGCACTAATTTCTGCATCATGGTGTCACCTGGGACAAAAGCCCACAGAGTACTTTTCTGTCATATCCAATGTGATGTTGAATCTACTTTTTTTCCAAAGTATTTTCTGTTTTCATTTTGTATAACATGCAAAATAAAGAGATTTATACAGCCAACATTTAAATTATTGTACTAACTACTACAACAGTAAAACTAGTATGTGTAATAATGGCAAGCTGAATGAATGTACAGTTTGCACAGAGTATTTTAATTCTATAATCTCACGTGCTTTAGCTTTTGGATGGACAAGGAGACAGATTACTTATATTAACAGTCTTTATCCCTTTTTTTATATTCTGTTCTACTCAGTTTACCAGCAGAATACTGAATTTAAAAGGCTTATTCTTCTTTTTTACTTCTGTTGATCCACACTGTTGGAAACCATAAATTTCCAGAAACCTGTAGACCCCAGGATAAAAGCTATTAACTTACATGCTTAAAATTAAGCAGTGTTTTTGTTGAATCAGCAAATACAGGCTTACATTAGTTATTTGATGAAATTAATATTAATTTTTTTAATAACTCCTTTGATGAGCGTAAATTGGTTGTAATTGTAAACTTGGCTCTATTTCACGTCAGTACTTTTTGCTTGGGTAATGTGTGCTTTGAGATTGTTTTCATTTTACCACCCCAGTAATGTGCACTAATCATGTTTTATCTTGTTGTAAGTAAATAGCTGGGATATTGCACAGAACTGTTTGATCAGTATAGCATGATTTAAGAGAATGGTTATGCCTCTATTTATGTCATAATCCTGCTTAACATCTGTATGAATCATTATAGTAAGGTGCGTGTTAATAAGAGCTCCTCGTATACATTTATATATACAAAAGCTAAAATATTAGCTGCCTTTTATTTCAGTAGATTTAAAGGGTCACTGTTCTTTTCCATTGAACCAAAATACTGACAATATTTCACTTATCATTTGTGTTTTCTGCTTCCATCCACTTTTGTCTTGCTTCTTGGGTGATACTACCCTATGCCACGTGATTTGAAAATCGTGAGCCTTCAGGTCTTTAAACCCTCATGTGACAGAAAGGCCACGTTTGTAAGCTTCTTTCTGACAATATCCCTAAAGAAATCTCTCGGGACGAGGAAGGTATTTTGAAAACGAACAACACCAATTCCGTTTCAAATCTTGTGAGGCCACAGCCCAAGCTGTCTCTTTGCACACCTGATGTATGCATGGACTGTGTACCAGCGGATTTCCTGCACACTGCCCCCCCAGCCACGTCCCCTTCAAAGCTGGGGGGCACTGGGGAAGAGAGATGGCCACGTCTTACAAGAACATTGCATGATTCCATCTTTTCTTTACCATTTCCTATCTTTGTTCTTCTATAGATTCCAAAAAAAAAAAAATAAAAATTAGCCCCATGTTAATGTAACTGTTCCGTCCTTATGGCTCGATGAGATGCAAGCATTTTATTTTGCAGCAGGCCAGTCAGAATTTGGTTTGCCAGGCTTTGCAGGGAAAGAGACACTAAACACCCATGAATTCTTCCTTCCTCTCTGCTGTGTCAGGGACTACAAACTGAAAGGCAGCAATACTGTGTCTTCACTCGATGCCAGTTTTTACGACCTCTTTGCTGGCTTTTTGCCACAGCAGATTGCACAGATTGGCACTTCTCAGCAGACCACACAGGAGTTACACACTGTTACACAACCCTGCTGCTCCACAGTGTAAACACCTCTCTCCAGCATTTCAGTCACCGTCTCACTTCCCTTGTATTTGGTTTGAATGTGCTAATCTTGGATTTGAAAGCTTCCAAGAACTAGTTGCAACCTTGAATATGAAGGTGCAAAAGGGAGAGGAGAGTCATGACTACAAAAGAAGAGGGGCATACTGTAGGCAAATCTAACATGAACATGATGCAAATGCACAAGTACCTCACATTTGAGAATTGTTATATGCATCAGTATCTTCTATGCAGATGATGCTGTTTTTCAACAAACTAAATGAAAACTCCTTTTTGTGCATTGACACAGGAAGCAATTGTTAAGAGAATGGCTTTCTTGTTTTGGCTCACACTGCTCTCGGACTGGGGAGACGACACTTGTGATCTTTTTCATTTACTGATTATAAAACCTGATAAGAAAAGAGAAAAAGCTTTTAATGAGGTGAAAGCAAAATCCCTTCTTGAGCCACTGGGTAATTTAACTCACATTGCTAATGCAGGTAGTTATCATATGTTTCTTTCCTTTAGGATGGGAATTCAAAATGGAATTGCAAGGTGATTACATGATTTGAAAAGAGCTCCTAAGTAGTATTTACAGGATATCCTTGCTGAGTAACAAACATTCATTCAGAAGACAAAGTGCCATAGGGAATATACAGACATGCAGATTAGGAACAGACAGATTAGAGATACTAATTAAGTTTGTGAAAAATATCACTTAGGAAAAGAGTGTCAAATGAAGAGATCAGTATAAACAAAAATGGTAAAACACAAACAAAAAAAGACTCAAGATATGAGAGACAAAGATTTGTCCAGGAAGACGTTTTTGGACAATGAGGTAGCAAAAGAGTGAAGAGAGAGGATCCAAGATGGCACTGGAAGAGAGGAACTCTGCTAATGACAGCACTGGACACATTTGAGAACTTTGAAAGAGATCTTGCAGTGCTGGAGATAAAACTAAGGGACAACTTTGGAGGACAGCAGAGACCAAAAATATCTGCATTTTTAGAAGAAGGAGCCAGAAAAGAAGGCTAATTAAAATGGTGGTTAGATGAAAACAGGGGCAAGAAAACAGAGACAGCAAAGAACAGTAAATACTTCAAATGTATCTGAGTTAGCTCCCAAATGAAAAAAGTCAGGAAGCCACAATGATGGTCACAAAGAGGGACAGTCATCAAGAGGGAGTCAGAAAAGATGGACATCAGCGGATGTTGTTTTCTTTGAAGAGGATGGCAAAATCGTCCTTGGAGATCAAAGGAAGGGAAAAGATTTATAGACTGAGTGTCATCCTCAGCTCATACACTTACACACCTCAAACTAGAAAATAAGTGAAATTCTTGGTCTTACATAATATTTCAGATAAGTACAAGCAGAATGTTAGCTCAGAGAAGATCCACAAGAGTATCTAACAATATATTTCTTAAAACTCCTACAAAACAACAAAAGAAATTTCCTTAGGATGCCAAAGAAGGTCATTTTACATATACTGTGGGAAATAATTACAAAAAGTGTTATTTGAGAAGAACTTAAACGTTGGAGCAAAGTTGAAAAGGAAAAAGATTAACTTTTTATGTGGGTAAGTTTGAGCCCTTCTGTGATAACTTTACTGATATTTGAGATCAAACAATGGATTTCACTTTTGTAACAGTTCTGCCTGGAGTTTTAGTGAAACCACAATCCTGTGTCTTACTCATTTCCACACAATTTATCACATCATAAATGCACAACTTCAGCAAACAGACAAACTATACCTGAAAAGAGTCTTCTCTGCATTTGGAAGGTCTCTAGTGTATTTAGAGATTTCCTTAACTGAGAAATCATTACCATGATATCCTATATTGCAACAACAAAATGAAGGTATTTTCTTCAGTAGAACTTTTCTGCATGGCAATACAATCCAAGGATCATAGGGAATATGTTGCTATACCAGATCCATGCACAAGTGGGCTTTCTGCAAGAGTTATGTCTGTAACAGCATTATCTGTGCTACATTTATATCCAGCCCCAGGGAGGATTTATTAAGCTAAACATCATAGACGTAAAATGCCAAGGTGGAGTTTCTGCCCCAGAGGGCTCAGTCGGTGGGAAACTCAACAAAGAAGATATATAGAAAATAGGGATGAAATGAAGTTTTTAAGGTCCTGCAACGAATCAGATTTTCTAGGAAGACAGTGGGGACACGGCAACTTTGGTACCATTTTCTAACAGGGTACCATCCTCCAGGCTGATGGAATTAAAGGAGGATCCCCCAGTGTTTGCCACAGCAGCATTCGTTCTTCAAAGTGCTTTCCTTCAGTCAAATCTCTCATCTGTTTCCCTCTTTCTGTTGCTCAGGTCTCTCTCTTTCCTTCTCTTCATCATTGCTTTATATCCTCTCTTGTACCCTTCACCACTCAATTCTGGAGCAGGGAAAAGCAGGAGAGAGAGAGATTCCCTTCTTGGTAACAGCTTATCCCTAGTGAGACAGTATCTCCAGGGCAAAGAAAAGCACCAAGCTCGTGTTCACAGAAACATCTCACTGGACAATTGCACTTGCACAGGCAACTTGTTCCCTCATAACCAGGAAAACTATTTGTATGAAGTAGCTGCCCTATTATGGGGATGGAAATCAGCACTGCAGTGATTTGTTTATTTAGTTTTCCTTAAGAAAAACTGTGTCAGCTTTCATATACATTCCTGACACTTCTCTTACATTGCCAACCATCAGTAAGTAAAGTTAGTGATTGTCATTAGCAAAAGAATCAAACACTGACTGACAGTAAAAGCCAGTAAAATATTCACTTGTCAGTAAAAATGGCAAGATAATTTAGAACTTTTCATTGCTTTGGCATAAGTTTCTGGACTATTTGAGTATTTTTAATATCAAAGGGCTTTATTTATCATAGTTGAAATGATGGGCTCTATAAAAATTGACATATATGACCATAAACAGTAGTAGTAAGAATCTCAAATTGCCTTGAAAAATGTATGCCAAATCTCAGAAGTTAAATCAAAATTCAAACTCTGAATATGTGTGGAAAGACAGAATGCAAATGGAACAGGTTTCCCAGAGAAGCTATGGATGCCCCACTCCTGGAAATGTTCAAGTCCAGTTTGGATGGGGCTCTGAGCAACCTGATCCAGTGGAAAGTGTCCCTGCCCATGGCAGGGGAGTTGGAAGTGGATGAGCTTTAGGGTTCCTTCCAACCCAAACCACTCTATGATTTTATGGGTTTGAAAAATGTCATTGCTTAAAGTGAGTCAATATTTTGATGAGTGTATTTTCCTCCTCCCCACTGAGGATCATTTTCAAAATAAAAATGAACTTCTGTCCTGGATCCTTTGAGAATGCACTTTCTAATATTAAAGCATTGGTTGCACAGGCTAAAGCACAGTGGTGATTGCTTCTAGGCATCAGTGCCTGTATTCCCTGTGACCACCACATGAATTAACAAGGCAAAGTTCATTTTCAACACCACTGTTTGACTCATTACTGAAGCCCTCCTAGTAAGTGAGGTGTTTCACCAGGGACCTGTAAAACAGCTGCCCTCTGGGTGTCTTGTTTTGGCGGCCTTTCCCATCTGTTTTACCTGTCTCCCCTTCTGAATAATTTATTTCACCGTCTCCCTAAGTAGAACACCTGGCCTAGGGCTAACTCTTTCACCTAAATTATTCAGAGCTGAAAACTCTTTGGTTTATACTCAGATAATGTAATGACTTAACAGGACAAAACCCTTAACTTTGGAGCAACTGTGAATGTTTCTGGGCTCTGGACTGTTAGCAATTTGAAAGGTTGGCTGTGTAAACTATGTACAAAAGCACCACGGAAATCCTTCACTTTCAAACATCTCCAAAGCCTCTTTCCGCAGTTAAAACTTTCCAAAGCAGGGTTGTTTTGCCTTGATGCCTCTCTGCCACATCTCAGTCCCACGGGAAGCCATAGGATGCCTTCGTGTGTGTGCACTGCAGCTGGCTTGTCCCTAGTCTTTATGCAGGAAAAGACACTGAAAACTGACTGCAGGGCTCGACTTTTTATCCTCATAAGCAGGTTTTATTTCAGAAGCACTGAAAACCACCCCTGTGCAGAGCTCTCATCCATGTTCCATACTCCACTGTCTTTATCTCATGAACTGCAGTTAAAATAATTCCTTCCTGCCTCTGTTCATAATAGCATGGAGAACTGCCACACTGCAGCAGAAAGGGGCTGTACAAGATCCTTGGCTTGGATGCCACAAAATCTCTGCTCTCAGAATGAAAACTCAATGGTAATTTTGGGTGCAACTTTGACTGCCCCTGTCTGTATTGATGCGACTAAGGCAAAGTTTCAGCTTGTTTTTAGGCACCTGTTCCATTTGTTTTCCCACAACAGCACCACTGTTTTTACCCTTTTAATTATGCTCAAAAAGTCTATGAGTAGCAGTTTTCCCATTATTTTTGAAAACCTGAAGCTGTTTAGAAGACAATCAATAGAAGATGATCTGTCTTACAAGATACTAGCTTCAGCAAGTGTCTTTATCACTTGAAGAAGTATTGCTTTAAAAAGCTATGGTATCAAGGCCATAATTTGAGATTCCAGACCAAGGGATATGTTAAGGCCTTCCCCACTTCAGGTTAAAGGAATGATAAATTATCCTTGGTGAAAAAAGAATGAACAGAATATTCATAAATGAACGAGCAGTTTTTGAGGAGGCTGCTTCCAAATGGCCTTGCAGTAAAACATTAAAAAGTTAATTAGGACAATTTCTAGGTGAGTTACTCCAGATTTACCTCAGATTCACAAAGACAGTCATGGAGAAAGAAAAAGAATTGTTAAAATTAAATCAGTTTTGAAAAATCAGTGCCTCATCACTTCTGCAGTCAAGAAATCCCAAATATTTTTCATATTCATTTCCAGGAACCAGCAGAGATGCTGTATTGTAGAATAAAAAGAACATACAGTAATCTTTATCATATCCTACCCAGACAAAGCTAAAGTTATTGTCAGTTGGATTTTTGTCTGCATAAGTACCAAAGAATTTGACACATTTTGCAGCAACCAGCATTGTCTGTAGGGATATCCATAATGCCCATCTCTGTAGCTCTTACAGGCACTATATGAACTGTTTCATTTTCCTCTGAGAAGTTTATCAAGTATCAGGTATTTGCTTTTTGCTCCAGCTCGGGAAATCAGGGTCATGGATTTCAAATGCAGTGCTTTGTACTCTCCAAGGGCAGTGAGAAAACACAATAGTACAGACAAAATCTAATCAAAGTATTTTGGCTTTCTGCCTCCTTTTTATTCTACAATGGGAAAAAAAAATTCAAGGTGCGACTTGAATCCCTTCAGGAGTTCCCTTCCTGTGCGCGCCGTCTCTCGCCAGAAACGCGAGACTGACAGAATGATAAAATGTGCTGCCAGGTCCTCTTGCCCATTCAAAGACCCTCCCTCAGGTATCAGGTGCCTTGCCTGAGCTTTGAGGTCAACCGGACACCTCCCCTGAGGCTTACCTGGGCTGAAGGATCCATCTACCCGAAAATCCGCTCAGGTAGAGCAGCTGTTATCTGAGCTAGGATCAAAGTCCCCCTCTGCACTCCAGAAAAACATCTTCCAAGCTGGTCTTCTTTCTCCATGATTCGAATGAATGTTGAATGAGTCTCTGGGGACAACAGTTGTTGTGCTGAGGAGCGAGTTGTCAGAAATACTTTATCATGAAAGTTCAGTTCCTTTCAGGGCCTTTTATTATTAATAGTCATCACTGCAGGAGAGCATTAAACACAGACCCTATTTACTGTACTAATTGACATATTATAAACCACAAAAGCCATCCTAGTGCTTTGCTACTTTACCTTCCTTTTCAGCATGCTAGCACAAGGGAATCTTTAACCTTTGTGCTGCTAGAACACAGACAGTGAATTTTGGTTTGGCATGGCCAGGCTGGACTGCTCAGAGCAGCTGATTTTTTGAGGGTCATCGTCTTGAGGAGTGGGTGGAGGAATATGATATCTATACCGTATGAAAGGTAAGACATTGTGCACCATAGTGACACTGGGTTCGTCTGCACAACAAATCCAAGGCATTTATCCTTCTCTGAAGAGGCCACAAGATGTGTCCTACAATAGCTTATGGTTTTGTACCGTATTTCTAGTAGCCTCCACAGCTTTCTGCTGCCTGCTAAGGGCATTGCAGCTTATGCAAAAGATGGGCATCTTATCTGAAGGTACCTATATATAGATGGATTTCTTCAGCAGTAGCATGGGATAGAGGTGAGGAAATAGCTGCTATGTAGCATAAGAAAACATGGCAAGATAAGTCCCAGCTGTGAGCAGAACCCAGCCCTGCTCCAGCACACCATACCTGTGGGCAGAAGAGATTTTATGAGGTCAGTTTGCAATGCAATATTGGATTTTAGCAGCCTGGCAGAAAACTCTCAGAAACAAACTATAGAAGAACCAGTAGAAACAAAACCCAGCAGGACAGACAGGACTTGCCCAGAGGCAGGGCAAGTGATAAACAAAAAAATACCAGGTTAAAAAAAGACAGTCTATTGCACTTGGTAGCAGACAGGCCCTTGGCTTTGTGCTTTCTGTCCTCTGCACTTTGGAATCAATCTTAAAATACCTCCCAGCCTTCTTGATAAAGTTAAAATCATGCTGAGGAGAGACAGTGCTCTCCCACAGTCCCCTGCAAGCAGCCAAGGGGTGGATCTGTCACAAAAACACAACTTGGCGAGTTGCAAAGTCGTGATTCTACGAGTGGCACCTGAGCAAGCTGCAATTTCATGAGTCATGAAGCATCGATTCAGTGAGCCCTGGTGTCATCACACAGCAAACCACGGGGCTAACAGAGGTGACACAGCCAGCCCAGAGGTGCTGAGCCAGCAAGTCACAAAGCACCTCCTCAGCAAGACACGAAAGCAGAAAGTCACAAGGGTGACTCTGCAATTTTCAACAGCTAAAAGCAGTTCTGGATATCAGTTCAAATGCAATGCAACCACGCCAAAGAGGCAGCACTGCATGGCAGACAGTGTGGGGCCCCTGAGATGTGCCTCAGAGGGTTCACAGGCCAGTTCCCAGCAAGGGAGGCTGTATCTCTAAACTCAACTTCACAACTGTCACAAACTGATAGTACCAGAAGAGGGAATGGGAGGGATGTGATGGTTCCATTGCTCCTGCGCTCCCTGAAGTGACGTCCCTGGAACAGGTTTAAGGCACAACCCCAGGGAGGGTGGATTGGTGATCCATCGAGCAGCTGCTCTGTGTGGAGAGGGCGTTGTTCTCTGAGGCTGTTGATCTGGTCTCTCTCATGAATATTGTATTCTGTGCAGAAAGCCAGACAGCAAGGGGGTGGAAACGGCTGCTTTTTAAAGTACAGAACATGTACCCAAAAGGAATGTTCAGAAGTGCTTCTTCCAGCCCACAGTATGCTAAAGATTGGTGCTCTGTACATTTAAAGGATGACAAAAAAAAAAAATCACACCACTCAAGTATAGCTCTGACTATTTTCAATTAAAGAGGTACTGACATCCAAAAATGTTACGTGTGCTTCTGACTAATGTCCTTAATAACAACTGAAACTGTCACAAACTTGAGCCTTTTCTTTTAGATAGAGAGCATTCTTAGTATCCTCTTGTTACAGTCAAAAAAACCAAACCAAACCAAACCAAAACAACCCTGTACTTTTGTAACCAGACTTGGACTAACTTCTGAGAAGGACCACACACCAGATTAGATTATTTAGATTTGTTGTGAGAGTAGCTGACATGTGTTCCTTTCCCATTCTCTGTCTAATCTTTCTTGTAAAAGTGGACTCATGTTGTGCCAGTTCAGATTAATATTATAACATGAAAGGGCTCTAGGTTTGTATCAATTTCCATGCTAGTTACATTCACTGATGTGGGAATAGAGTTATATTCTACCTGAGCCACTTTTTGTTTTATGGCCAGGATTAATAGCACACAAATACCTCACAGTCCTAGGTGGGGATAGCACCTGCCTCTTGGCATCAAATATGGGAGTGTCAAAGTATTTAAAACTTTCTTTCAGGCCGTGAAATATCCTTCAGGTTACTCTAGAAGATCTTGGCATGTTCTTTACCCTGACACCTCTTTTGCTCTTTTCTTAACAGAACAAGGTCCATGAGTACTTTCTCTGCCAAAAATCCCCCCGAGAATATGCTCTGTTCCTTCCATTCAAGACTCTATTCAACTCAACGTATTCCTTTGACCATCACTGTCATTGGATATAGAATTTGTTATGAAATTTAACAACAGTTTTAATGAACCTACACTTTGTAGTTCCTTGTAGTTACCACTGCTCATTGGACACACCACCTTATTAACATGAAATAATCCTCCATCCCACAGCCATAATTTCAAATATTTCCACAGTGTTCAGATAGATGATGCTATTTGTAAAACTAATTATTAGAGAATTTCATTATTTTCACATGCTACTTTTAAAAACTAATTCTTTGCAAGTACTATTGCAGTGCAGTTTATTCATTAAAATCAAAACTAATGTTTTATGTATTTTAGGTGTAATTTGAACTCAGAAAACAGCAAATTATTTACATTTATACAAGCCCTTGGAAACCATTTCAAAATGATATAACAGAAAAACAGTTGATACAATGGTAAGATAACATCAAAGGGTGGTTTGGGAACACAAACCATGATCCTTGTGAAAACTGATTCCTGAAGAATTAGCCAAGAGAGTTCCAAGTGCATTTCTTCCTATTTGCTGAACTATAATGTTTGTTCTCATTCTTCAGGTAGAACCTGACGAGTCCGTATTTGCACTTGTTGATCTTTCCCAACATAAATCTCTCCATTGTAGTCATGTCAACAATTACTTTAGTAATAAAATTTCTTGTAACACATGCTCTTTTAGGCTCTGTGTGCAGTATTTATAAGGTTACTGAGCTTACAGTTACAGGGCATTTCAGTATAACATGCAAAGGACAGTGAAGCCTTGCACAGGTGTAAGATCTCTCTGATCTTCTTTTGCCATCATTTAAAACCAGCCTTCTTGTATAAGAGCTCTCTGATCTTTTTTTGCCACCTACTAAAAAGAATGTGAGCATTATTGAAATATGACCTAATAAGCAGAATGGTACACCCTTAACCATGAGGCATACACTGCTCTTACAACCTTTTTAATATAATCAGTTAAGAGAACTAATCTAGCATTTTTTTCTGGAATAATGCCTGGATACATGACTGCTCCTACTCTGTAATGAATACTGTAATTTCCTTGATGAAACATCAGCAAAGCTTGGGACACTAATCTTCTTATATGTAACTTTTAATTTAAGAACATATTAGGCAAGTTTTTAGGGGAAGAATTGAATATGAGCTCCCCATTTTTAGGAAAAAAATAATATCTGTAAAGCTTGCTCCAAAGTTGAGATGGCATCAGCTGGGATGCATTTGGACAGATGCAGCTTTACTGAGGATCTCACAGATTTAGCCTGACCCCATTAGGTATGCTAAGTTTGATTGGGGTTTGCTACATAACCAAACAGGAATAAAAAAAATAAATCACAAACTTCAGTAATTCCTGAGTTACATACTCGAGAAACAAAATTCACCTCCAGATATGAGCAGGAAGTGCTTCTGGCAAAAATATCGACCAGTCTATATGGGGGGTTTAGAATCTCTCATGCAAATAATGAATATTCTTCCAGATGGGTGGAGAGTTACCTTTCAAAGGAAAAGTATTAGAAAGTACCCCAGTAAGGGTTATTACTCATATTTTGATAGTGCCAACAATGCAGCTGACACTGTCTAGTTGACACAAGAAAAGGTCTTACATGAAGATCTTGCCATCTAAAAAGATAATCAAATTGTGAAGGAGACGAAACCACTATATACTGCTTCAGAAGTAACAACAAATACCACATATACCTCACTGAAGAGCTTATTTTGTACCC
Source organism: Lophotriccus pileatus (assembly GCA_035583135.1). NCBI lineage: Eukaryota > Metazoa > Chordata > Aves > Passeriformes > Tyrannidae > Lophotriccus > Lophotriccus pileatus. Next base: position 7,700,151 of record JAWWES010000011.1, on the reverse strand, counting down.
AGTAACACAGTAATAGGTATTTATCTCAAATAAGCTATTTAATTATTTACTCTTTTTGCTCTTGACAGAAAGTGTATGTCCGTGCACATTTCATAACATATTCAGAACGCACCAGTGGTCTAAAAAATATTTTTTAAATAATCATCGAATTATGCTTTTGGAAAATTGAATATGAAACTCGAAATGTGAAACAAACAAATAAGACAATTTAGCAAAGATTAAAAGCAATTGTTCCGTTACCTTGGCAACACAATCGAGGTGCAGCCAATCAGCAAAGTTGATGTATTGTTTTGACATACATGCACATATTTCTAACATAAATAGCAACAGAGACTTAATAACAATAGGTTTTAAAACTAGGAACTGATGTCATTTTAATGTGTCAATCAAAGAGAACCTATGAAAGTGTTTCTTCTTTCAAACTGACAGTAAGTATATGCTGAAATGGCTTTATAAGAGATAGCAGACTTCTGACAGGTCATACAGGAGATGCAAAATCTGTAATTACATTCTAGTTTTTTAGATTGTGTCCTTTAGTATGTCTAAAAAACTTTGAGAAGAAAATAAAACTTGCAGGCTATGATATATCATTCATTTCTGTAAACAAGTAAAAAAAAAAAAAAGGCAGCATATCTGGGAAAGGAGATGAAATATCAGCCTGAAAGAATCTGCCTAGCCCTCAAAATAGATGCACTTAAACTTCTTGTCTTTTTTTATGATTGACTGGTGCCAGTGAGGTTTTGCAGTGTAAGTTTTCAAGGACACTAAAAATTAACAATAGAAGAAATGTTCAGAGGAAGATTGCTAATGGGATACAGAGCCTTTCACCTCTCAGTCTTTGGTTTGAATCTGGCCTGTGTCAGCAGTAACAGGAAACCATTACTTTTTGACAGGTGTCAGAAGTCTGTATGGAAGGAGTGCATCAACCATCCTACTCCAGACCCTGATTGGATGTGTGCCCAAAAACAACCCTCAAACCCAGAATTCTTCTTGACAGCCAAAAAAAGAAAACTGGTGTCTCCTCCCTTTGCCATAAAGCCTCGTCCCAGCCAACTCTCAGAAGTGCTCAGCCACTCTAAGACCACACTGCCATGGACTGGCCTTTGAATCAACACTGGGGTTAGAGAAAGAACTTCATTTCTTATTGAGCAACATTTTCAAATCCCATTCTTGACTAAATTACATTTTAACACATTTGTACATTTCTTCATGGGATCAATATCTTTTAGGAAAGCTAGGGTTGTACCAGCCTTAAATCTTCCCTCTTCCAAAAGCCCAACTTTAACAACAACAACAGCAACAAAAGGCAGCACTGACAAATGATTCACACATTCATAAAACTCTCAGATACAGAAACAAGCACCTTATTCTGTCATTCAGTGGGATTAAGTTACCCATTCTGGCACATCATCTTTTTTCTTTTACTTTTTCCAGATTTATATGACTCTCATCATAGCAAATGCTCAGAGTGAGGAATTTCCAACTGGAATGCATTGAAAATAGAAAGGAAATAACTCACTATAAACAGCACTGAGGAGAAATAAGTGAACATGCAGGGTAGATCTTGCTTCTTTGTCAGAATATGAGTGGTGTACTTCTGTCTTGAACCTATTATCTTTCCTTAAGAAATACTGACTTTTACTTGGAATTTTAATCTACATTTTGATTGATTTCTTTTTCAGGGTATAAGAAGAGTGATGGAAAGGACTGGGGATAAGGACAAAGAAGAGTAGAACAAGATAAAAAGTTTCTGGCCAAGCTGTCAGTTTTGGTGAAAACATCCTGATGATTAACTGTTTCAGTGTTCTGGAACCTGCATGTTAATGAGGCAAAAGAGATGGAAAATTTCCTTGTGCATCAAACTCCTGAGCTTTAAGTTGACAGCCTTGTGGCAGAATCTCCCTGCCCAAAACACTGCTGAAGTGGGGACACTGACAACCACAGTCAAGACTTGACAGCAGACAAAGACTGCAAAAACATAGTCCTTAAAACAAACATTTTATCAATAAATTATCACTTCCCATTAGTGTTATTTGACTTTCTGCAACATATTTTAAGGAGCCTGAGGTAAGGCAATGCCAACCTATGACACAAAGTGAATCTATTGCATCAAAACACCTTTATCAAACTGTCCACTTGTTAGAATTTGACTGTCAGGTCAGCTTGGACCTGAGACCTGAGCTTTATGTGCTGTGCAAAATGTTTCTCCACAAACAACATGCTCCCTAATGCAGGTGCATTATCTAGAGAAGTCCAGGCTCTTGTGATCAGGGTTTGATTCTGTCCCCTGGTCTTGCTGCTTGAAAGTCAAGTAGCAACACTCCTCTCCTTCCTTCTGATTAAATATTTTTATAACCCCTTTGCACACTGTTTCTATCAAGTATTTGTTCTACAAATGGATTGGAGCACATGGAGTCAGAGATTTCCATAGAGAACTAAGCCCTGGGACTGGTGGAGATAAATTGTATAATTTTGTAACTGGAAACAGAAAAGTAAATTCCTTTAGCTAGAAGTGGGGCAGAGTACTGTCCATGGCAGCCTGATCACCTTTGTCTTAGAAGCCAATAATCACACATTGCAATTACTAGAAAGAGATACCAAGACTCGATTTAAGAAGTTGCCATGGCAGAGAATCCAACGTCTCCAGGTATCACAGGTTAATTATCCTTCTTAAAATATACTTGATTCTATTATGAACGTCTTTGGTTTCCACTTTCAAGCCATATATCTTTGTATCTTTTTCTTTTAAGCTTAAAAAGTTAACTAATAGGAAAAAATCTCTACACTGTTTAATGCCTATAGTCACCTCTTAAGCTAGTCAGAGAGTGATATATAGCAGGCCCAGTGAGGAGGAGGTGGATATGATGAGGAATGTGTATGAGGCAGCAGGAATTCAGTAATTGGACTAGATCATTAACATTTTTCATAACCTATAAAAAGAGGGATTTCTTTTTACCGAACTCTTGTACATGTATTTGCTTGTTTTATCAAACATTTCAAAAATCTAAATGAGTGATGACTTATATTTCTATAAACCTAGTTAGAATTTACATCTTCTACAGTCTCCTCCCCTACATTTAAATCTCCATCCCACACTTTAATATCTTCTGTTTCCTTTTTTTCCTTTTACCCATTATTTTCATATTAAGAAACAATGATGGATCTAGCAGAGCTCTCTGTGACTGAACTGATCAGTCTTTTCCTCTAGAAAATTACTCTTGTAATTGCTCAAAAAGCAAAGCCTCCAGAAATGATGACTCAATACAGGAGGTCGGACCAAACAGCGCTGCTGAGCTGCAAAAGATGGAGCTGGGTGTTCTAACAGCAGCTCTGAGTGCCAGCAGAGTCAAACATGCTGATTAACAGCTACAATAAGCACAAGGATGCCAAGTTCAGCCTTGTTGTCTCTGTCCTGAGCCTCATCTTCAGTAAAGGATATTGAACTGCTGAGCTGAATATTCTGCAGGTATTACCTCCTGCTACTGAGCAAAAAAACCCTTCCATTCCACAGTTTCAACAGCTTAAGCTTTGCCAGCCTGTGCACATGAATTCCTGGGAATCCATTGCTGGGCTGCTTACTAGTTATTTCCATTATGAAATCCCTCAAGAGGTTCCAGCAAGGAATGAAATCTCCTTGGGCTGATTAAACTACCTGGGAACTCCCAAAGGTGAAAGAGGTAGTTCTAGTCCTATCAGGTTCAAGGCAAATTTTGAACTTGGACATCAAGGATGTCAGGCCTTTATTGCTATTTAAATATAACAGTATGGAAAAAGAAATCTTCCTGGAAAAGTGAGTGTAAAGATGCTCAGACAGGAGAGAAAGCTTTAACACAGTACTTAAAGGCGGATTTAGTGCATGCTGGCTGCTATTCTGTTAGTAACATTTTTTGTAATCAAATCAGAGCCAGAACAAAATGCTACATCTTCTACTATGAATGAATTAGTAAAGGAAATAGCATAAAGAAATCTGAAGAAAAAGTTTCCCAAACAACAGTGAACTAAAGTCCTTAAACCACATAAATGCCCATGAAATTTGCACAGGGTTGTATCTTGTACACAACCCTAAGCCAAACATAAAGAAAAGGGAAAGATATGTACCTATGCTGCCGTGCAGGGGTTATCCCCTGTCTTTCACAAGCCAAAAAAAACCCCAACTTTAACTTGTGGATCTTTCATTGAATTATTCCAGAAGTACAAAGACAACACAATGCCTGAGTCATTTGTCCATAGCAATGTTGCTCAGTGTTTAGAAACTGTATTTTCTTTCTATTTGAGACTGAAATAGTTTGCAAACACTGACTAAGCCTTGCAAACCCTTTACCAAGAGCTCTTTTAGACCCATTGCTCAGCAGAAAGGACAGACAGACAATACACATCCAATGGGGACAGGTAAGGAGACAGGTTCAGATCTGCCACAGGCTTCCACTTTCACCTCAGGCAGAGCAGTGAATTTCTTTGGCCAAAGATGTCACAGTAGTTCTTTGATTAATTACAGCAAGAGGAAATTGGATAAATTTGGTGATATATGCCTGAATTCCTGCCTGTTAATGGGAACAACACAACAGTGACTGTAGAGCTAGAAACATCCAGAGTCATTATCTGCATTGAGATTCCTGGTAGTTAGACCCATTCTTTAAAACATCAAATCTTATAATTTATGATATTACTGTAAAATAGTTAATTTCCTAAGCTGAAACATATCTTAATATTATGAACATAAAGTTCTTACTGATGTAATTTGCCTTTTCTATAAATCAAAATGAAACAATGTATAATAGTCATAATTATGCTGTGAAAAAATGAAAAGACCTAAAAGAACAATAGATCTCTTAAACTGTTTTCTACCCCTAATTGTAATCTCACCTAAACTAAGGAACAAAGTATTCTACATACAGTGGTGAGCAAGTGCCTGTTACATTTTTGGCTGCATATTCTTTACACTTTTCCTTCTCAAACTAATTTATGACATCCTGCAAAACCCTATCTTTCCATAAAGTTGAGTACTGTGTTACATGAGACATAGTCCAACAGAAATGTAGATCGATTTTTAACTGTTTTTCCTTGAAATGGAGTGGGCTTGCATTTTACATGCAAAGGGCCACAGAGGAAAAAATAAACTGTGCCTAATAGTCTTTACAAGTCTGCTAGGCCTGTTAGCTTTAAAGCTTCCAATATGGAAATAATGGGACCTCCTAAATCATGTAAAACAGAACAGAAATGATGAGAGAAAATGAGTCTGAGAAGAGTGAAGGGTCAGGGAGTCACCGAAGGGTGCTGAAAAAGCCCTTTCAGGATAGGTGGGGTGAGTGCAAAAAGAGAGAAAATGAAAAAGATTTCCCATAGCTGGGCTAAAGAGGGGATTACACAGATAAATAAGCTCTTCATAGTAAGCAGTCCCCATGGCCCAGGGTGTCTGACCCACCACTTGGTCTCTCCTTCCTTTTATAGGCCCTCCTGATGGAGCAGTTTGCTCCAACTGAGCCCTGCATACCTGGGCTCCCTGTAATCCCTGAATGAGGGCAGACACCTGTGGTAGCTCAGGGACAAAATATTAACCTGTTCTTTTCCAGGCTCTGGGGGAGTTGTACTTCTAAAGTAGAAGTCAAAAAGCTGGAGAAGAGGAATTGGCTTTTGAGCTACTGCTCTAAGACTGGCTCATGTAAAAAAGTGCTTTCACAGATACAATTTCAGAGCTGATATTTTGGTTACCAGAGAATTTTAGCCACTTTAGCTACCAAAGAATTCTCATTAAGTCTGAGTTACCTACCAAGACACAACACCTGCTGAGCAAAGCAAAAACAATATCTCCACCAAATGGCAAACTTAATTATTCAGTCAAGTTTTGGGACAAATACTCCATTCAGTCAACACAGAGCACAAAGGCAATTATCAAAGAGGTTAACAAAATCCTCTGTCATCTCCAGGACTGTAGCAAGGAAGGGAACATTTCTTTTTTTTTTTGCAAATACCCAACATGACAAAGTATGACAGAGAGCTGACCATTAATTCTTTCTAAATGATCAAAATCCATCTATCCCATGCAAGCACACTCCCCTCCTCCCCAGTTTCTCAACTGGCACGTATTTAATTTAACCAAAATAAATCACAAAAGGCAAAACAATTGTCAGGAACTTCTGTCTGCCTTACTGGAGGTTCTGCACCTGCAAGCTGACAGCAGAGTGACAAGCTGTGCTTCTGCAGGTCTGAAACCCCAAAGTGCATCAGGTACCTGAGGGATTGTCTGACAAAGGCAAGAGGAGACAAAAGGGGCAGTTCAGGGGGCACACCTGGTAGGGAGCTCCCTGCCTTAAATCTGAGGCTGTGAGAATTCAAACTTGGCTACAGCACCAGGCCAGACTTCCCAAATTAGCTGTCTTCAGAGACAGCAAAAACACTGCCCCATCCCTTTAGTGAAGTTCTCTGCCTGGCTGGGGAACTGGGAGCCTGGCTGTTCAGGGAGAGCTGAAATGCACAGGCATCCATGTGCAAGGACTTCTTCAGTAGGAGGGCTTCGGAGAACAAGAATAGTTGTTTTCCCTCTTTCTTGAGGGAAATTAAAATATAGTCTGTGTGTCAGCGTGGTGGACAAGAGTTTGGCCACTCAGGCCATGTGTTGCCCTGCTGGGGAGAGTCTCCTCCGTGGAGGAAACTACTGTCCACGTGACTGGCAGCAGTTTAGTGATTTCTGGCAACTGACCCAAGACCCCATCACAGGGTCTGACTTTCAGAAAGTGCAGAGGATCTAACACACTGAAAATCAGGTCATATAAAAATAACTCAGAATTAGATCTCCCAAATCACCAGCTCCTCCTGAAAGTGGAAATCCCAATCTCCTGGTTACACTTTCTGTCTCATTGTTTCTGTGACATCTCTCAACACCTTCACCTGAAACAAAGCCCTGGCTTCAAAATCCACACCGGCTCTGTGAGATGCATATGGTGAACCTCTGGGGATGAATCAGATGAAAGAAAGATCAATTGTTTCTTCCAGGACTTCGGGGTGTTTGGAATCCATGCCCCTCTGTATTCAGGACATATTTATTCAGCCTTTTCAAAATGCAAGTCATATTCCTTTGATTTCTGGGAGGGGTTGCTGCAGCCAGGAACTGAAGCCTCCCTTTTATTGTTGCATAAAATCTAAAGGAATAGTAACAATTAATAACACCAAAGGGTTGAAAGGAAACCGTTTCATCTGAACCCATAGGTGAGGTTAGGTGGATGAGTCTCTTTAGCTGCAGGGTCAAGTTTAGGACACCATTAAGGCTGGCACTGGGGCAGGTTTGCAGTGTTGCACCTGGTCTGCAGCACTGTGGTGGAGGAGCACAGGCAGTAAATGGAGTTCTTGGCTTGTGCCCTGGCAGCATCTCACTACAAAGAGCATCTTTCACTGATGCTCCCTCAAACATTGTGACCAACATCACAAAGCAGGTTGGGGGCAGAGCTGGGCTTGGAGCCCTGGTGTTGTGCTCCCATCCCACAGCCCTCCATTTGCAACAGGAACTCTGGGGTGAGTAGGTTTGGGCAAGCAAGTTTTCCCACTGTGCCAGTGATGCTACAAACTGTAAGAATGAGAACCTGGCTACTAATTTCTCTAAAAGACTGATGAACTGGAATTTGGATACCTGCTCCAAAGGGCGAGTTTACATTCAGAATTTTTATTCCTGGATGCCCCGTTTTATCAATTAAAACTTAGCCTCTTTTAAGATGAGGCTCACATTCAGAGATGAGAAATTCCAGCAGCTGGCATTTAAATAAAGTCAGTGAATTACATGCATGTACTTGTATTGAGATGTTAACCCCTTTTGTAAGTAGGCCCAGTTGAAAACAGCAGCCAATTTGTTTAAGTTTCCTGTTTTTCTGGTAGCTTTGACTAGAAGTGACACCACTATATGTTTCATTTCCTGATATGAAGCTCCTGAAACCACCCCTTCAGTTTAATGTTCCCTCTCTTCTTCAGTTCTTTCTTCATCCATCTCTTGCAGGCACCTTCAAAGGTGGTCCCCTGCCAGCTAAATGCTGCTTTGAACTCTCAAAATCTTACAATAGTCCCTGGAAATACTTAACTTTCACATGATCTGCATTAGTTCTGTGTGAATTGCTGTCCGTCATTGTCAGCTTCATTTTTTAATTACTTCTAAAAGGCATGTGGCCTTTCAAGAGCTTCTCTCTTTAAACCACTGACTACTGTAGAGAGAGCAAATATGCAACGACTTTTGAAAACCTCCAGAACAAGGACCACTGCCTGATTACCCAGCTCCAAGTGCTTTGCTAATTCCAGAAGTCATATTTTGGTATCTCTAGATTCTTCCCTAAAGCTAAATCTGATCTTGACACACAGCAAATATCAGCAACCTCTCTGTGAATTTCTCATGACTCTCATCCCATCACAGCCATTAGAGTGCTTACAGCTCAACCATAACACATTTTGACCAAAATGCTGTCTTTTTAGGATAAAATTTAGGATTTGTTGATTTGGATATTAGATATTCTGCTCTAAAAAAAAAAATTAAATTCAAGTCCAGAGTGTTTTTCAGAATACTTGGATTTTACCCTAAAAGAATAAAGTTTTTTCTTCCACTTTATTTTAGATAGCCTGGGAAAAGCAATCAGTAACTAACTCATTGAATTATCATCTAGAAATCTTCTTGTAAGAGCACAAGTTCATGTAATACTCCCTTTGGGCTGCATTTTTGCATTATTTTTGCTTAGTTGTTTGTGAAAGGATTAAAAGAGGTTAGATTTGGATCATTCTCATTTTTCTTCAAAGTACCAATCTATATTGGAGACTCTTGCCCATTCCCAAATAAAACAAAAATCTTGGCCTCAAAGGTCTTCACTTTCAAGTGACTTTCCCAAACTTATACACCCCACGTGTTAAACCAGAAGACTAACACCAGATGTTATAACATTAAGCCCAATGCCTTAACTGGATGAAGATCTTAAGTAGTTTGAAATTATAAGGTCTTTTTATTCTATAAGGTCTTTTTATTCTATTATCAGTTGCTGGGTATGCTCAGTAAATTATTTTGCTAGTTATTAAACAGATAGGTTTGTTTTTCATGATTTTTCCATCCATTTTATAGAGACCACAATGTATCTCCAAAAAATTATGGAAAACTACAGAAAGAGATCGGCTTTGGAGGACCCAGGGAATGCCTGAATCTCTCCATGTTTAAGCTTGGCAGTTAAAGTAAGTCCTTCAAACTTTTAAACTCGTTCCAAATTTTCAGAACTGCACAGCATGCAACTGAGAGAATGATTTGACCGCAAAGATCAAGATGTTGTAAGTATTGTTCAAGAAAAATCCAGTTGAAAAAGATTCTAAAAAAGTATCAGGGACACTTTTAAAGTCTCTCTTTAAAAATAAAAATCATAAAACTACCTCTGTTGACTCCTGCTGTTCATATGCTTTTATTCAGGCGTTTGGAAACAATATTACTTTGCAGAGCAGACAGCAACTGTCAAGGGCAGTTTTCTCATCTGTGGTCACTTGTTATGTACTGTGAGTTTGAGAACTAATGATGTGCATGCTTCAAGATGGTAGAGAAAACAGGCCCCTGACTGCACAAAGAGGAAAAATAATTCAAAATAGTTGGTAACTTTGATGCTTTTGAAAATTTTAGTGAGGGAACTTTTAATTAAAGCTTGAAATAAACGTTTAACTTGTCTTGCCATATGAAGTTGCTTCACAGACACTTATCAGCGCACATATATTTAGCAGCTGCCATTCAGTGTAACATCTGTGTCTATCATTGTCTTCTCGAAGTGCTTTTCATGCACTTCAACTGTATTATGAAAGAGCAATTTCCTTATTAACGAGCAAACTCTGATTAAGTTACTTAAGCAATCGACCCAGTAAGTACTGAAGCCAGAGGACAGACTGTGCAATGACCCCAACTCAAAAGCACAATTGAGAAGGACAAGTGAAATTGTTAGGCTAGGCAGGGAAAGCTGGTACTCAGTCCCTCTTCCATCAGAAAAGGTTCAGTTCACCCTTTTTGCTGTCCTGCAATGGATGCATACATCTTCAGCCCCATGCTATCCCTAGGAATGTATATGTGTGGGTAAGGATGAGCCCTCTGAAAAGCATTTACTCACTGGGCTTATTCTTAACATGCATCAAAAATTATGATACCATATAAGCTTTCTAAAAATTTTTTTTCATCCTAGTTGCAGTTTCTAGCAGTAGAAAAATTACTGTATAACAGAGTCTTTGGCTTGGCATAACTTGCTCACAGTTACATTTTGCTTTTCTGTTTCTGTTACAATTGCATTTCTGTTTCCAAATGTGGAAGAAATCCACATCATTAGCATTATTCCATATATGCCATGGATGTTGTTAAAGGTCAATTTGTTTAAAGAAATAATTTAATTGAGGATTAATTATGACACTGTTTTGACCTCTCTGACCTTGATGAGCAGGAATGTACTTTTCAAGCATCCAGAGCCCCTCTTCACAATTTGTCTAATCCCACATCTCCCCTGCCCTTGCAGGCTATTTGCTGTTAGTGGCCACAATAGACAACCAATAGTACCATTATAGGCTTCTCTAACAAAAGACTTTCATGATCATTTTCTAGTGCCTTGAAGATTGACAAGATCCCCTCCTGTTACCCAGATGCATTTTCCCCTCCTTCCCGGTGATTTCTTTTCTTGTTTCCAAGGAGGAAAGTGCCTCCCTGAGTAGCGACCTCTCTCTCTGCAGAAAGACCTGCTAGAAACAACAAACATTGCATGTTAAACCTCCTCCGAGAGGGCATTATGTTCAAATGGAGTGGCAGTTCTTCTTTGATAAGGTGTACACCCGTGGCACAACTTAAGAATCAATTCAATTATAAAGACACAAAAATGCCTTTTGAAGAAGGTTCCTGAGTGAGTCAGAGGCAGAGAGCACAGCATATATATGAGTCTGACTTTGCCAAAGTTATTTCAAGGCAAGAAGTTGCACAGAATTGCTCCAGCAGCCTGATTAACTAACTGGCCACTCATCTGTTGGTGAAATCCTGAGTGTGAAAATTAAAGCTCTCCCACTGACTTTATCACATCAGCTGTCCTTCAGTGCACTCAGAATTTCTCTTTTCTGCAGCTTTTGCCTGCTTGCTGTACAGAAACTGAGCTGTCTGAATAGCGTGTTTATTTTCCAGATATGCAGAACATTTGTACCTCTCACTGGTACGTGAGAATGTATCTGATAATAAAGCCCTCTATCACTCAGGCTGGATACTCAGAAAGTGAGATGCCCTTTCTCTGCCCCAGCCAGTAGCTACTTCGGAAAATTTCAGCTGTGCTGCCTTTGTGCCTCGTTTGTAACATGAGTGGGTAATAATACCAGCCCATGCTAGAATATTTTCTGAGGGTTACAAGTATTTTGAGAACCCTCATAAATAATGGTGCAGATTAAAACAGTAATGCAAATGTTAAGTCTTGTTTGTTGCCTGTGATTCATGTGTGGAAAAAAAAGATAGAAGACCAGTGCTGACCTTTACAAGGTAATATACTTTTTAAGTGTTCGATATACTTTAGCGTACTCTGTGCACTTTGCAGAAATGCCTAAATAACACTTTAATGTTTGCTTTTCATTTACTAAGAATAAACATTCCTCTGTATTGTCATTAGCAGAAGAGGAAGAACAAGAAACCCACAAACAGCATTATTTCAAACCCTGGGATTTCAGTCTCCTCTCTTGCTGTAGAGGCACTGATGTCAGAGGGTGGGGTTGCTGGGTGCCCACAGGGCAAGGATTGCTTGATTCATCCTCTGTTGGAGCGGGAGAGGAAATCAGCAAAGGATTTCACTTAAGACAGGATGAGTAAAGAATATTTTGTTTAGATTTGAATTAGGCTTAATAAGAGATTTTATGAGACACACAGGAGGTCTACACTCAAATTTAGGTTCATGGTTTAGTTTTTTATGTGAAGGTGTGTCCCTAAATTCAGAAAATGCTTGAGCACTGCTGCTGTTCACAGGATTTCCATTACACTGGTTCAATATTTTGTTGTTCATATGACAGTAAAGAGTTGGGCTCACACCAAGAATCTATAACACAGTTAGATCTAAGGATGAGGATTCAGCTTCTACTGAAATTGAAAAACATCCAGATTTTAGGTTGAGTTAAGATCACCATCCTACTTCTTTCCTTTCCTTCATTCGAGCAATTGAATTTATTGAATGGCTCAAGAGACCCACTCTCAATGAAAACCTCAACAATGCACTAAGGTCTAGTAATTACCTAAACAGAATTACAGTGCTGAAGAACAGAACAAACTGAACTGTCCCTAAAACTGCATCTCTTTCCTTAATGCTCTTCATATTGGGACTGCAGTCACAAATTGGGCATTCCCTGGCTTCTCTGCCTCCTCCCACTTACAGCATTTTCCATGGGACCTTTAGCGAGGAAACTTTGGAGATATCTCAAAAGGAATGGTGCAGCATGGGCAAGGATTCAAATTCCACTAGGAAAAAAAAAATCCACCACTCCTTGGAGTCTCCTTCTAGACCTTTAAAATGGGGATACAGTCCTGACTAAGTACTTAGCCCCAAATTAGCAGTTTCCCTCAGCTGCCTAAATGAGTGTTGTTCAGGGGCTCTCCTATGGCTGCCCTGACATTTGCTGTCTCTCAGTTCCTGGGACATGCAGAGCCATGAACACCGAGGGTTTTTGGTCCATTTGCTCTTGGTGCATTACATGGTTCAAGTATTTGTAGGGCATGACCCTAACAGGCAGACTCAGCAATTTTCAACAAAGAGACACATCGCTTATCCTGATAATTGCTGAAGAGTTCTTCAGCTAAAGCATTAAAAACTCCTGATTTTAGAAGAAATGATACATAAGAATGTGTCCACCTCTGTAAAGTTTTAGTCCATGATTTTTGTATGTGCAAAGTCACTGATACTCATAAAATTCCTGAAATATGTACGAAGAGGCCTTATGACTTTATTTATCTTATACAGCTACACTGGTACATGAGGATAAAAACACTTGGAGTATCTCAGAACTACATCCTTTGGGTTTAAATTTATCTATCAGGTTGTGACTGAATATTTTGATACACATGGTGCTTATAAATATTTTGCATTTCCAGTAAGATGCTTTCTGCTAGTCTGAAGGGAAGTGTGTGTGTGCCAGAGCAGGTATGTTTTTTTCTTTTCTTTTCTTAGTGGTTCCAGGCAAAGCAGAGCGCTCTGAGATTCCAGTGTTCTTGCACACATTCTGTGACACCATTCCTTGAGTCAGACAGGTTTGGATAAAATGTTCATGAACTGCTGAGGTCAACTGCATTATTGTTATTTGGCTTTATGCTCTCTAAGGTATTATTGGAAAATTGGATAATTCTGTTCCCAAATTAAGATGATGGTCTTTAAATTAAAAAAAAAGGCTGAGTGCTGACCTCTATCTCTAAGTTATGCAGGAAGAAAAGAATCACAGCATATCAAGGCCCATCTAAAAGTAATGAAAGCAATACTGGATTCATTTGTTCTTACTCCTTTCACAAAGACTGTTTTTACAAGAAGGGTTAAACTAAGGGCAAGGCACCAGAATTTGTCACTGTTTTTTTCCTTTTTCTTTACTCTGTTGATCTCTTCCTCTTACATGCAATTAGTATTATCCTAAACAGTGCCTTTTTATCCACATCCATGGCTTCTCATCCTACTGTTTGCTCATATGATCCTTTCCACCATAAGGACATCAATACACTCAGCAAACTTATTAACCAGCTATAGGCCACACTATTCTGTCTGATGGGGAGGCAACCAAACTGCAAAGAAAGGCATGAGTCACTGCAAGCTGTGAGACACCAAGACTTTGAAGCTGTAGGAAAAACAAGTTGCTTCATGACACAGTTTGTAGAATGTTTGCACAGGAAAAAAATTCTGCCAAAAAGCGTACAGGAAAGTTTATTTAGTGCAGCACAGGAGCTAAAGAGCATCCTGTAGTATGCGATATTTATGCACATAAAACAACTATGAGCTTTCCTTAACAGCAATGATGCCTCTCTGACAGATTTTGATATTCCTTGGATCCTTTTCTAACATGTTGACTGCAAATTACCAAGGACAACCCCAGTCTCTAATCCTTTTTCAGTGCTGTGTTCAGAAGGAACATCTTCAGGTATCAGAGAGAATAGGTTGTTCTCTCCAATAAAACCACGTATTGCCCCTAATCTCTTGACCAGTTCCTTGGTGTCATTTTCCACACAGTCTTGTTGGGCTTTTTTTTCCACCCAATGTCAAAAAGCAGATGAAGGAGTCATGCTGGCTCCTGCAGCATTATCCTGTTGGCAGCATTGTTCCCAGATGGGAAAGCAGACCTGTAAGTAGTGGGAAAGCCTTTCACCAACCTTGTCTTCCCCTGGGCTGAGACATTTCTTTAGCTATCTAACTACATGCAGCTACACTGCACCAATGTGGAAATTTAAGGAGAATACAAGTAAAAAGCCACTGAAATCTTGAAAGGAAGTAGAAAATAATAAATACTCCAGCTTAAATTTGTCCTGGACACAAGTTATTTGGTCTAAGTGCATATTTACATTTCTTTGAAATGTTCCTAAACACTCCCTCTGTCTGAAATTTTCAAAACCATGATGAAAAATCTGGTTCAGATCATGTGTATCGGTTTTAAAACCAGGCATAACATTGCAGCCAGTTCTTTTATCCAGAAAAGGTGCAACTGTCATATCAATTTAGAACTTCAGTCATGTCATTTTAAACCTGCATTAGTAAAACCTATAACAAAACATGTCTCTGTTGTCCACATCTTGCATCTGGAGCAAAGTTATGCTAAAGTCTGATCTCTAAACCCAGTATGGAAATCATATCTGGTATGTTCTGCACTTTGTAACATGGTCCATGTGGACTTTTTCACTGTAGTGATAACACAGCTCTATAGCCCACCTGGTAAAAACATTATACATTAAAAATGACAGTCAAAAGAAGCTGGTGCAAATATATTGGAATTATATATGAAAAGGTTGCAATGTAAGGCTAAAACCAAACATCTACGTTTATAGGCACTATCTGGCACCTTACTTTTATACAAAGGTATCTTATGGTGTCTTTTTAAAGGCTTAGTCCTGGGTTTTCAAGACTGGAAACAGTATAAGACCACTGTACTAAGGAGCTGAAGTTTTGCTGACATTATAGAAGCTCTTGCTAGTTGGTCCCCTAGCACTTGATAATAGTCTACAGATGCTGTGGGAAAACACTATCAAAAGGTAATTCTTATATATAGAACTCTCAAATCACAGCCAAACACGACTTCACCACAAGTAATTCAGGAACTTAGGTAACAAATGGCAGAAGTATTTATAAACCAGGGTTTGAATATAGACAGGTCTCCAGATGAGACTTTCCTGTCACCTTCCCTCTTTGCACCAAGTAAAAGCAGTAAGGGGTCTCACAGTGCTGTAACAGTAGGTGCCTTGTTGGTGCCCACAGTGCCTGATGTAAACATCACACCAGAGATGAGACTCAGGGTAGGCCAACAGTAGCACTGAACCTTATGATTTCTATCCTTCCCCACTTTATCCTAGGAGATGATGGCACAGGGTTTCAGCCCATGCTCTCATGCTTGAAAAAAACAGGGAGCCAAACTGATCTTGTGGTGTGATGCTGGAAACAACATTCTTTCCTAGAATATGTTTCTTCCTTAATTTTATCCCTTCTTCAAAGCAGAGTGAAAGTCCCTGAGACTGAAATACTAGCTAAAACCAAACTGTGCAATGAGCATCTGTAGGACAGGGTGTGAGGTTTCAAAGGAGATACTTCTTCGGATTATTCTTCTTTCAGTAATTCCTGTCATCCCTGGAGCCCAGAGCACTCTTGGGGCTCTGGGCACTGGAGTTTGCCACCAGCCCCAGATGCACTTTGTGCAATGATGCAGCACCCAAAGAGTCTGATAAACCCAAAATTCCTTGCTCCCTTATTACTGAGCCCCAAGGGACTTTAGATTTTTCCTGTAGTGCTGTAAGCATTGCCATATATTACTTTTACCAATTTTCTTGTGAAACACAAAGGGAAATCCTCTACCCGACCAATAAAAACCTCACTTTGATTTTGAGAAAGTTCCCCCCAAACACCTGTGAGAAGATTTTAAAGTTGCACGGTACTGCCTTCAATAACACAGATTCCTGTCCTCAGTTTCTTCCTATCTGAAGGACTACTCATACTGCTAAATGTTTGCAATAGTAGCTATAAATCTACACATTTATTATATGACATATATACAGAAAATACAAACTGAAGTACTTAAAACTGGTAAAAACACCTGACAAATGTTATGACCAATACAGTAAAAAGGATATTTTATAATTTGCTAACAAACAAATTTAGTTTTTCCAGATATGACATATCAGTAATTTCCATATAAGTGGGGGTTTTTTTTGTGTGTAGACCTTGTTTTCATAACTTTAAAACTTTAAGTAGTTGACACGGTGCCAACTTCTGGGGGTAAAGAAATCACCTGTCTTATTTCCAAGCTGACACAACATGTTTTAAGTAGATGAAGGCTCGGTTTCATTACATTAACAGTGTCTCTAGATGCTCTTTGATGCATCCTTCCAGTGCTTAGTAATTTAGTAACAGGTTGGAAATGAGCAGAGGGGTAAAACGAGACTCCGTTGCCAGAGCAACTACTGCACACCTCTAATTTTTGAATCAACAGACAGGAGAAGTTGATCCTTTGCCACAGAGTATGAAGAAATATCTTCCAAAATATTCTGTGAATGCAAACTTGTTTTGTTCAAGGAGTGGCACTTCTAAGAAAACAATTTCCTAAACATAGCCCAGGTCTGCTATTATTAAGCTAAAATGCTAATGGGAATTATTTAACATTATTTTAACCAAAAGTCTGGGCACCTGCTAAAGTGCAAAGCCCTAGGAAATAATTCTCTGAGCTATTTTATCTCCTAAAAGAAAAGAGAAGCACTTTCTAATGATGTTACAGCTCACATTTTGCAGCCGTGTGCGACACAGAAAGGTTAACAACAACAACAAACACCTGGCTTTATTAGCCCAGTGAGTACATAATGCAGAGAAAAAATCAGAGCAAAATGAGTGAGAACCATGTAAGATTTCTGCCATTCCGGTGTTACAGATACCAGAAGGAGCTAAGGTCAGACTCCCTCGAGACACACATCTGACTTACTGTTGCTGGATGACTGGAGACTTTGTGCCTGAAAATATTTCCTTCGAGCAGTTATGCTACTGGGACAACTAGGGAAAACGAAAGGCTTTGCCCTCAATTCCCCAGTGATTCTAATGAAGTGAGCACAGATATGAAATGAGTTGAGGTTGGACCAAATTGGGGCTTTGCTCTTTCGTGAGTTCTGCTTGGTCTTTCTGTTCCTCAACTTCCATACCAATGTATAAACCCTCTCACCTCATGAAAGACTTGGAGGCTTCAGGTGGAAATGTGAGGCCATTGCAGTGGAAATGCAAAGCCATCAGAGCAGGGATATTGTCCCAGCTCTAAGGCAGCCTTTTCTAAACAGCTTCTCTCTTAGCACAGTGATGGAGCCCACCTCAGTAATTAAATCCCATTGGACTTGCTCCACAATACATGGGGATAAAGACTTTAATACCACAGGAAACAGTGTTTTAATGATCTTTACCGTCACTTTAAGTGCTGTTATGAAGTGACTTCTGCCAAAATCCCTTAATTGTACAGAAAACACCATAATTCAAGGTGTCAGAACTCTTGCAACATATTCAAACAGCATTTTTTGTGTATTTCATTTTCACTTAAAAGTGCATTATCATCAATTCTGCTTCAGAAGTTACTCAGAAGTGAAATAGAGGGTTCCTGATGATCTACTGAATTACAGCTGATTTTAAAGTGTGGGTAAATTTTTCTTTTCTCTCACCCCCCATCTCCCCGTCAGGTGCAACAATTCCCAGGACCTACAACAGCTTCCAAAGACAGCCAGAGTTTTGTCATTGCCTACTTAGCTACTGGAAGCTGTTCACTATTGGTATAAAATCTGCCATCCTGAGAGGCTCTTTGCTGCCACTGTGACTGCCTATACAGGGAGTCATCTTTCCTCTTATCAGCCCTTTGGTCTGAGCTACTCTGCTCCTTTTATAATCTGTGGCTGTACAGAGAAAACCTCAGAAAGGGCAGTTCATCACAGCTATTTAGACTAGTATCTTAGGATAGGATGCAGTTCCCTGGAGAGGTATCTGTTTCTCTTCATCAATAAAAAACAACCTCGCTGAGCAGTTTAGACTCCACAGCCAGCTTTCAGGTGCTGGGGATCAATGGGAAGAATCCCACTCAAAACCTGATGCAAAAGGAGTCAAGGCCCTGCAGGGTCAATGGGATCAGACCCCAGTCCCCAGCAGAGCACCCAGAACATGGCAAGCAACAAGCAAATGAATGACCTCTGTGGGTGGAGAACTACATTGCTTTGTAGAGCTGTATTCCAAAGGGTAAATCTGTTTTCGTCTCCCAAGGAAAAGAATGTGTCAGTAGGTATTTGACTAAGGGGAGCTGGGGACAGTGGGCTGAGTAAACTCTGACCTTTCATTCAGGACATCCTTACAAAAGAGTCCTTGCAAACTTGCACCTCTCTATACACACATGTGATGCTCACAGTAAAAATGGCAGCACACAGGCACATTTCATGACAGCCTGAACCAGGGTGCACCAGGCAGTGGTGACCTGCACAATACACAGTCTCAGTGACTGAACTGCAACTCTCCCAAGAACTTCTGATCAGTGCCACAGATGGTCAAAGGAGACAACACTTTCAACATAGAATCCGACAGCTGATGTAATTTTTAAAATATCAGAACATATGGAAATACAGCTCTCCTCCCCTGCTCCCCTACACTCTCCCAGTTTAAACCTGGATTATTGTGCTGCACCAAATGCAGCTATTCTGGCATAAGACTGGAGTCAGTAAAGTAGAATCCAGCCCCTGAGATTTAAAGCATTTGTGAAGAATTTTCAATTATTGCCAGTATCAGCCGAAGTGCTGTAACAACCTGTATAAATCACAGAAAGGAAAACAAAGAACTACTCATACAGATGATCCTTTTGTCAGACTGACTGTGTGAATGTATCTGAGAATCTGCCTGCATACCTTTAACACAAGGACTTAATATCTTAAGAATATAACTCCTTCAAATTCCTTAAATTTCAAGAAGGTTTTACTTTCTACGTTGCCTTTTATGAATGGGATGCATTAATAACAATGTAGGCAGACAAATGCTTCTTTAAGCATTAAACTGTTCTCCAAAGAGGAATTAAAACATGAGATTTACAGAGTATGTTTCCTAATGTATCAGCAGAACAAGAAAAAAAGAGAAAAATAAAAAAGATCAGTGCTGGTACTTTCAAATGCTTCTACTAATGTGTTTTTATGAACAGAGCAGCCACACTTGCTGCCTCACTAACCCCAAGAAGCAGATGCAATTGCACTGCATGCAAACATAAAGAAGCTGGACAAAGAGGACTCGACCATGCAAAATACTCATTGAAACCTGTGGCTACAGTACAGATAAGCAAATCCTAGAACTGTTGAAATCTTTCTCATCCATATTTAAGAGCAATGATAGTATTTAAAAAAATCTATTAAAGGCAGGCATAACCACTGGGCAGTGAGTCAGCAATACTCAAAACTGTTATTTACTGAAGTCAGTCAAATGCACCCTTACCAATTTCTTGGAGTGTTTTGATAGTTCAGGTGGATGATCTCAGTTGTTAGAAAGGCACCATTGATGCTGACATTGCTATGCCATCATACAGCTGTATTTTCTGTGTAGAGCTCAATGCATTTATGCATTCAAGGGTGGTTCAGCTCAGGTGAGTGAAAAGGCATCACACTTGGGGTCATGTTTGTCACAAAGCTGCTTCAGTACAATTTCTCAAACTTAGTGACACCTCCATAAAAACTGTCATATTTTCAGTTAAAAACTATCTTTCTTGCTCCCAATTCAGTTCAGGCTTGGACAACAAATTAATTTATTTGTTTTTTAGACCTGTTAGACCACAACTCATCAAAAGCAAGAGAGAAGGAGATCCAGTGTGTCCCCTCTTGCACAGACTGTTAATACTACTGCATTCAGCCTGGGAAGTCTCTCTGAAAGCAATGGGTGGCACAGTTGTCACTGTGAGTCTAATTTGACCTGTAAAACATTAAATACTGGTGATAATGTGGAACAAGGAAAGATGCCAGCTGGAGCTAGAAGCAGTGGCAATTAGAAACATCTTTGCACCAGCAAAATGAACACATTTGGTGCAAGAAATCAGTGAGAGACAAGCACTGAAGCCCCTGAAGTTACCCTGACATTCCTTTCTTCAAGGAAGAATTATATATTTTTAAAAAATTGTTTATAGATTTTCTTGCGTGGGAAAAAGTCAAGTCCAAAACCAAAGGGTTTGATGTAACACATGAACAGTCACAGCCGGAAGACAGAGATTGGGATGAACTGAACAGCGGAGCCAGTATGACAGAGGGAAGAAGAGCGGTGAAAGATTTCAGTTTTAGTCAGAATTGAGTTTGGCAAAAATTCTCATTCAATTCTCTTCAATCGTATGCTTGAATAAGTTATTCACCCAGGCCAGTAACATCTGTTCAGGAAAGGGGCCAACTCTAAAATGTGTTTTTTCATCCCACAAAACAAAGCGTAATCTAGGCTATAAATATACATGCTTTTACTATGCTGGATAAAGTATCTCATGAAAAAAAAAAATCTTTGGTTTAGGGCTTTTTTGTTTCTAGAGACATTACTCATCTGATCCTGGATCCGTTACATATTCAGGAGTCTCACTGCTTTCAGCAGGATACTTAGGACTGCAGGGATTTTTCCCTGGGTAAGCGGGACCCAACTCAGAAATGTTCTTGCCCTTTTATGAGATCAGAACTGCCTGGGTCCACTCCCCACTGACACATTTTTCACATTGAGCATAGTAAGAGCCATTTAATCTCTCTGATTTGTCGTCACAGACAAGAACCACTCCAAAAGCCTCATTGTCACGTGAAACTAGTGACAAACTTTGAAATAATTCAAAGCAAACAGAAAATAAGACATTTTTCACTATGGATTTTCTTTGAGGTGCTTGATGAGGTCAGTATATTTTAATGAGACACTTTCAAGCAGACACACACACACACTTAATACAAAGACTACAGTGCCTCTAAAAAAATATTTTTAAATGATAGATGATTGTCAGCTTTGCAAAAGGTGACCATGCAGTGGCTTGATAGCACAGAAAGAAAGCAATCTACAGGTGCAAGTCTGTTGCTTTTGGCAGCAGGAGGAATTGCTAATGGATTCATCCTATTCTGTTAGGCCCGAGTGTGAAACAAAAAAAAACCTTCAGGGCTTTATTCATCCAGCTTTCCAGCCATGGAGGTTCTGTGGCTTCGTGCCACTTGTCAGTCATGAAGGTTCTGTGGCTTGGTGCTCCAGATCTCCAATTCTGCTTTCCAAGCACTGACCCCACCATCAGTATAGCCACTGATCATCTTTTCCTGGTTTACTCATCCTGTAACAAGGTCTTACATGGCAGCTGACTGATGGCAACAGATCTTGATCAGCCACGAAAAGCCACAGAAATGCTCCCACCAGTTAAGAGGAAAATTGCTAGAAAATTAATTGCAGCGACCAACAGAGAACTGAAAGGACACTGAAGGAGGAGACTTCCAGCAGGCAAGAAGCAGGGCACCAGAGAAAAAGGAAGAGAAAAAGGCTTATTAGTGCAGAGGCTGTTAAATATGTTTGTACATTACTGTGCACACATATAGGAACAAGGAAAAACACTGACACCAAAAAACAGATCATGCACTTGGGACACTTCATCCACTTCAAGGCAAGAAGCACCTTCGTTTTCTGCCTTCTCAAAAACATCTGAAAATAAACAAGGTGAAACTACAACATCTCATCTTTACTATTTACTTTTTGTAGGGCACTCACATGGTGTCTAATGTGCTTCAGATGAGTATTTTCTTTTTAATACCTTGGAATCAGCAAGGTGGGTATTTTCCTGATGGAAGGATGGAATAAAGAGAAAGGGTCTTGCTGGAAATCACTTCACCATTTACTAGCAAAATACTTTACTGTACAACAGCAATAGTTCATGGCAGGGGCTAAAATTACAGCATTACACTGAAATATGTCATTAACGTTGGCTTGTTGCTGTCATTTTTTCCTTGAAAAAACTGACTCTCTACACAATAATTTATAAGAGATTTCAGACACCCAAAATATTACTTTAACACTACAGAATCATATTTTAGATGTCTTGTTTCACTGATAGTTTCAACAAGGAATGCACAGAATGATCAAACCACATATAGTAGCAGCAATTATTGGTACATTTCAGATGAGCACAGCATGAAGAATAAGTCTAAAGAAAGATTAAGACCCAAATACTAAGGGAGGAAAAAAAAAGAAAAGATGGAGCAAAAAGGCCTGAAAAGCAGGAAAGGACTAGCTGTCTGCAGGAAGCTTGTATTCTTGTGTGAGTGTGAGTGACCCAGTGTAGGCTGGAATGTTATCTCTATGTGATCTACAGAATTTCTCTCTTAACTGTAGCAACTGAAGAAGAGTGAATTAAAGTCTTAGAGAGAAAAAAATCAATAAAGAAAAAAAAAGGAAAATATGACAGAAGTGCCTTTCAATGGCTGTATAAAATGTCACTCAAATAATCATAGGGAGCAACCCAAAATTTTCATGCTTTCAACAGAAATGTGTTGTAAAAACAAACAAAATAAAAAAGAGGATCCTTTTCCATTTGTTTTGAACTATATTTGTCAGTGAGTCTCTCTATTACATCACTAGGGATGACTTATTATGTCATAGAGGGCTTTTCACTGACACTTCTGGCCCCCGAAGTAAACTTCTGCCTGTTCTTCCTTTAGGATCTTGAGTTTTAACTCAGTTTATCTGTTGGAATAGACAATATTTAGCTGGAAACTCCAGTGAAAAAGTCCAAAGGATAATATCTGGGTCCTTTCAGCCTTGCAAGCAATAAAGGTCAGCAGAAAGGTTTACTCCAACCACCCTTTCCTACATTCAGTTTTATCTTTAATAGACAAGTCCTGCTCTCTGTGCATCTAAGAGTCACCCTCTAATAACCTTTGTAGGTTCCTTTGGTTGGAGCTGCACTGAACCCTGCTGTTCAGGCTCTTGCTATAAATCTGTAGCCCCTAAATAGAGCACCTCTCTTCTGAGAGATAAGGCTTTGTATACCTGCTGTCTGCAGCTGGCTGGAGTATTTCCCTTTTCCCTCCAGATTTGTCTTAACCTTTTCTCCACCAGCTGCATGAAATGTGATATATCTTTCATTACAACATGGAGATTAGTTTTTTCTTAATCAGTAGGAATTTGCTATTTGCATTCTGCTGGGTGATCAAGGTCCTTTTGCAAACTCAAGGCTTACGAGGAAAATGGATGAGAAGGTCTTAGGTTCACCACAGCAGTTACTACCACAGTAATCAAAATAAACAGACCAGCATGTCCACGTGTTCCCACTTCTCATCCCTGCTGGCAACTTCAGGAAAGGAAAATCTTTCTAAAATTATCCTTTTTTCAAGCCCTCTACTGAAAAATAAAATATTATTGCACTACAGTGCACAGTCACAAAAATAATGTTCCACTTCCCCCCGCCTGCCAAAACCCCACGGAAGACCAAGAAGCCAAAGTTCAATAGGACAACTGATTTTAGAAAAGCTAAACACACACCTGAGCATTCGAGAATGGCTGCCAAAACAAGAACATCCCTTCCTAAAACCCAGGGAACAGAATTTAACTCTACTTTTTAGGGTTGAGGATACAAGCTAATCAAAAAAGTAAGATGCAGAACTGCCTTTGCTTGTCATTTAATGAAAACAAAAAAAAAGGCAAAAGTGTCTGAGAAGTTTTAACAGAAGAAAGGCTTTGTTTTTAAACAGAGCAAAGGGATTCATGGTATATTCCTTCTCAGCAATAACCAACACCTACCTATCTATTCATGAGGAACTTTTTTATAAAATAAGCAGATTTACAATAAGGTCTATTCTGTATCAATGGAATAATTCCTGTCTACTCAATAACACCGGAACAGCACCACAGACTCACAAATGCCCTCTTGCACCTACAGGCAATTACCTCATCACCCAACCTCCATGCTGGGACTTACCTCACTTCTGTGCCCATTTCTAACAGAGATGAAGTAACTTTGCACTTACTGCCCAGGGTCATACATCTGCTAAATTATTCAAGAATTGAATACAACTCTCAGTGCTTCTCAATAACCCCTCAATGTGTGATAATAGAAGTTTGCCCAAACAAAAATGAAATATATGAGCAAGAAGCAGAAGTGAGAAAGCTGATTTAAAAAAAAAAAAAAAAAAAGGCAGTGTTAAGTGTGTCTCATGTGGCTTTTCTAAACCAACAGTTTAAATACACAAATACTGCTGTTCAAATTTCATCACTCTACAAAGTTCAGGGGTCAAAAGCAGGCCAAATATGAATCACAGGTCCCTATGTTTTATCAG
The DNA here is from genome assembly GCA_035583135.1 of Lophotriccus pileatus. NCBI lineage: Eukaryota > Metazoa > Chordata > Aves > Passeriformes > Tyrannidae > Lophotriccus > Lophotriccus pileatus. The sequence continues at coordinate 7,675,670 of JAWWES010000011.1, read as the reverse complement.
ATGCCTGCATTACCAGGTGCTGAAAAACACTGGGTGTTGGTTTCTTTTCTTAATTCTTTCTTTTGGAATCTCTAGCACATCAGTTTCATAAACTGAGTCAGATGTCATTTTAAATTATAAAATAAAGAAACATTTATTTGTACATTATAAATAGATGTTACCCATATTCTTTTAAGATTTGGCTTGGAAATAGAGACATATTCCCTAAATGCAGCCAGGGTTTACATATAACATACATTCACATTGGTTATGGGTAAATTTCATCTATTTTCCAAAATTGACATTAAGGTATTTGAAGGTCACTAAAAAAGGACAATTATTGTTGGACTTGACTGTTTCTTGAACCTCAGCTACAGGTGTAGTCATTCAATTTCATGAATTACCAAAGTAATTGTAAGCAGAAATATTTTTTTTCATTCATCCAATAATTTTGCTGACAGAGAGCCTCTAAAGAAAAATACTAAGATTTTATAGAGTTGTGAATAAAAAGAAGTCTAAAAGACGTTCAGTGAAAAATTCTTGTCAGTATTTGCCATGTCTTGGAGGTGGGAATGCTGCCAAAAGCTGGTGTGGGAAACAAAGGTCTCTAAGTAGAGGAGAAGACATTATGAGGGCAAACTCTGCTAACAAGTACACCAGGGTGTTTCTTAGAGCTGGATGCTGGGAGTAGGACAACAGATAGCTGATGGATGCTCCAGGTTGATGGAGGCAATGTCTTAATTACCTACTTTGTTTATGACATTGGAAATATTAGTTTGCTGTGAAAAATAAGTATTAATTAGACTGGTTGCCACAACTGCCTGCCTAAGGGTTGATTGACTGGATGGCAGCTCCTCACCCCAGGGCTGTGTGTCACACAGCCAAGCTGAAGGCTTTGTGGCACTGCTGACAAGCCCTTTCTTCTCCCAAATGCTCTATCAATCACTTTAGAAATAAACCCCCCAAGTTAAAACCAAGTCAAATGACACGTGGAGCATGTCTGGTACAAAGATTTCTCTGGTACTCACATTTCTCCCGTGTGAGAGGTAGCAAAGGCAAGGAGTGCAAGTTATTGCTGGTAAAGAGCAGGTTTACCAGATACAAAGTTCAAACAAGTTTGGCAGGTTTTAACATGATCATTTCATATGTCATGACAACCTAAGAGCAAAACAGTCACCACAGCAATTGTTACATCAAGCTGAGGTGGCTACTACATATTGGGCACGGAAGAGCTGTCACATAGAGAAACACAGCTACTAATGATCCGATGTCAGGTATCAGGCTGAGCTGGTATCAGGTCATAAATAAGTAAAAATTATAAGATTTTTAATCCAGCTATGCTCTCCCATAGTGAGAAATTAAATTTCTGTGTTTGAATGCACATATATTGCATTTATCAGGTACAAAGAAGGTAAAATATTAATAACTTAAGGCTGGAAACCAGCAGGCTTCTCAAGGCTCTGTGATTTTGAGACAGCTTCCCCAGAGCAAATACTGGAAGGAATGAGCCTAAAAAGTTCAAAACGGATATTGATATATTTACTAGTTTTCCACTGGAAATTAGGAATTTTCCACTAAAAAATTTCCACCAATTTTAATTTTATTTTTTTAATATATCAATTTTTTTCTTTCTAATTTTCACAGTGAAATGCCGCAGCTACCTGCCCTCTTTGGTGGTGCCCAGGACAGCCCAATAAATCCCTGTGAGCTGAGGGAGAGGTCTGTCACCCAGTCAGGAGTCCAGAAACCGAGAGACACCAGTTGCACAAGAGGGAGTGAGAGCAGTCTTGAAAGTCCCAGCTCCACCCCAGGATGTCAGAGCTGGTGGCTGACTACTGGGAGCCACACCAACTGGCACTGGATCTCCGTCTGGTTTGGTGAGTCTGTCACTGGAACTAGGACTTCTCCATTTTTAAACAAATATGCATGTTCTAGTCAAACCATATCCTATCAAAATATTCCCTCCCCTCTGCGAAAAAGGCTCTCTGAAACTTTGAAGAGATTTTGGGGTGGAGGGAAAATGGGAGGGTGGGTGAGACGTGAGGAGCTAGCCAGTGAGGCATTTAAGGACAGGGGAAAGCTAGAAAACTGCAAGTATGGAAAGGGAGAGAAAGAAAAACCAGTTGAGACATGAGAAGATAGCAGGAGAGCTACACCTGTGGAAACAGTTTGCCAGCAGAAGTAATGGGAATCAAGGAGGGGAGGTTTTTTCTCTTCTCTTACACGGTGCTTTGATTCTTGAGTGCTCTGTCTGTCATTTGAGGGCTGCAGCATGATGGCTTTGCATTTGCTGTACACAAAAGGAGTGGAAGATCCTGTCCCAGTGGGATTACCAGAGTGAAACTGAATTTACAGTCCATAGCAGCTCCTATAGCCAAGGCCAAATCAAACCTCTCCTCTTATGGGTTAGATTTAGCTGGGAGCTCAAGAGCAGGACCACTTCACTATCCCAGCACTAGTTCCCTATCTCAGATCATCATCCTCAGAGCATCTTTCCAGTGAATTACCCTTTCTAGACCCCATCACCTGGACAGAAGCAGGAATACAACCTAAATTAAAAGAAGAGTGATGCCTTCTAGCAAGATATGCTGACCCAATGACAGTCTCTGTCTGTCCCCTGCTAGGAGAAGTAACACCAGCTGCAAAAGAAAGAAGTGAAAGAGGTGTCACACACAGCCTGCTCAGTTGTCTTTTGGATGGTGACACACGAACACAAGCATTGCACCCTCAGTTGTCTGAGCTGGAGCTGGACCTGGAGCTTGGCTCTGCCCTGCCTGGATGGAGAGTCCTGACAGCAAAGAAAGGTGGACACAGCCCTCTAAGTAGCCCAGCCACTCAACATTAGTGAAGCCCTTGGTTTCTAAACACTGAGCTGCACCGAATTTGAATGCTCCACTGATGACTGAACGGGTAAGGAATACAACTGAACAGCAGGCTGAATACCCAGCGAGGTATTGTGGGTAATTAGAGATTAATTACAATCCCATAGTTTGTATCATGGTTCAGGGTCAGCACGGGGTCAGTGCACATGGCAAACTTAGAGAGCTGTGACTGGATGGATGACGCCAGCTCGGAGTGGCTCAGCAAAGTGAAGCGTATAGAAACGAGGAGCCAGCGAGGCTGGGGAGTGGACTCACAGCCGGGGCACTGGCGACAGCAGTGACATGGAGTTGTGGGGCCTTGAGGCACTGAGAAAATGTTAACAAGCAGCAGAGAGAATACAGCTGCACTAACTATCCAACTGCAACCCTGACTTTTCCAATTAACCTTTTCCGGGCTTTCTAAGATTTGGGAAATCTGGGGCACTGTCCTGTTGTCAAAGAAAGCTCTTAAAGAAAGAAAAGTAGTGAGGAAAACTGCCAAAAGAGAGAGAAAAGAGGAAAAGGGAAAAGTAACCTCTGCTATTTAATATGGCTATTAAATTTTTATTTAAGGCTAAATCCAGAAAAATGTTTTGTCAGGCTGCAAAGAGCTTTTCAGTAGATGACATTCACAGGAAATGTGGAATATACGCTTGCAGTTCAAAACCCATTTATCATTAAAACCCTTTCCCTCCCATTGCCAAGAACAATTTGTCATATTTTTATCAACAATCAAGATATGCAAATAGCCTAAGACAGCTGAAAAGGCAAATTCATAACCCCAATATGCAAAATAGACAAGTGATAATGTAGTAAGTGGAAGATACAGAACAGAAGCTTTTGGTGGAGAGAGGAATAAATCAATATAAAACTCCCAAGTGGTCATTTTTGGCAGTTAATTATTTGCAGGAAGTTTTTCTCCTTTAAATAAACCTTTTTTTTTTTTTTTTTTTTTTTTTTTTTTTTTTAAAGATCATTAAACTAAAAAGCTAGCTTGTAGCATTCAGAGGAGGGTGAAGAGGAGAGTGGTTCTTGCAAGGGACAGCTGGTATGTAGAGGATATACCCGTTCTCTTGTGTGCCCCCAGCCGTATCCGCAGGTGGCTACTGCCACTGTGCCTTACTGAATGAGGATCTGTGTAAATTCCCAAACATATGAACATCAGTTCCTTTCTGTACAACAAGGGAGTATTTTCCCTTCTGCCTGGATTTGATTTCCAGAGGCATCTGTGCGTTTGCCCAATTCCTGCCCAGTGCTAGGAAGCATTTCAAATCATTCTTTTTAATTTCGAGGGTGGTAGTAATATCTATGCCACTCAATAATAGACAAAAACATTTTTCATTTTCTTTTTCAGCACTGGCTCTCTGGACATGAGGTGCTTCAGAAGCATAAAGTTCCTGATTACATTGACAAAGTAACACTGTTTTTTTTAGGGTTTCTTTTTTTATTTTTTTTTTCATAAATTGCATCCACACATATCAGAGATTTTAATACAAAAGCAGGTCTCTAGCATTACCTCTGTTGGCAAGTGAAAGCAGTGGAGAAATGAATGGACCTCAGCAATGGAAGATGCAGTAACAGAGAGGAGATTATTACTGATCCTGACTCCTAAACCCCCATCCTTGCCATCAAACTCCAGCAATAACAACCCACAAGAAGCATCATTATTTTTACCTTGCAAAATGCTCAGGATAACCCTAAGGTCTTTCTTCAATATCTAAATCAGAGAAATGAGCCTATAAAAACCTCAGACTCCTGAGTAAGGAGAGGTGGGAATGGCCAGAGAAGCTGACTAGAGAAGCACGAACATAAATGAGAGAATAAAGAGCAGTTCACCTGTCCAGAGGGTTGGGAAAGCCTGAGCCTCCCAGGGGAGAGGTTGGCTGACTGGAGGGAACAGCACAGCTATTGCAGAAGGAGAAATCTTGAAACATAGTAGTTTGAAGACCAGAAGTGGCAGCAATAGTAGCCTGTCTAGCACTTTCCCACTTCTGTGTCAGCTCTCCCCTCGGCATCCAGAGGTCTTCTCACCTTTCAAGTCCAAACAATATTTTCTGCAGTCTGCACCCTCAGTGAGTGCTACACAGTTTACGTAAAGGGACTTCACACCACCAAATAACTAGTATTTGAATTTCCTAGGTAAAAATACCAGTTCACCCTTTCAGCTTTATCAGATGAGCATCACAGTTATATTTATGAGGCTTTCTCTTATGCTTTCCCCAATGACAGATGATTTTGTGTTCTTTCACCCCAGGGTTACCTAGCCCCACGGAGCCATTACAGTCCAAAATCAAAGAGCTATGTTTAACATTCTAAAAATGAATAAAAAGTACATGAAGTGCAATCTGAAATGCTTCCTTTAAAAATGCCTATTTTCTAGTCATGTATAAATATATTTGCACATTTAAACATCCTATCCACGTCTATGGGAATTGGGGATTTCCTGACACTAAGCACTAACTCTAAGTGCATGAGTACTTAACTTTGTAGGAGTGCCTGACCTGCCTGTGCCAAGGGATTAACCCAAATGCCACATTTCTGCTTACCTACAGCACTGAGCTCAGATGTGAGTGAGGGGTGAAGAAACTGCTGGGGGGACATCGGTCTCCAGTCCCTTCCAGTATATCCAAAATTAATATACAGTTGAACAGAACTGCATGGCTGAGATGGTGATGCTCCCTTCTCCAAAGATTGGTGCAAGTTGTCCTTTTGGTATTTCATTACCACATCATTGCATTTGAAGTTCAAACTAAGCAACGTCAGTCACAGAGCCAGACCTTTGCATACCTTGGGCACACACAGGCACAAATTGCATTTTCTACCTTTTAAGACTGTAACAGATTAAAAATGAGGAGTGCCCAGGTCTATAAGTTCAAACCTCTTAGATTTGGAAAGAACAGGTCCATATAAAGCCTAATAACTTTGTATTGCAGCCAAATGCAAAAAGCTGTCTTATTTTCTTTAAGAAACACAGAATTATGCATTTCCCTGTGAATCTCCTAACCCCACAGGATACCAAGAAAATCTGACTTGTAACTCTTACCAGTTTTAATAGAAGTAATTACTGTCTGTGAATAACAATTACTTTATATGAAATATCTTTACTGTTGTCTTCAATTTCCCTCCAATGCAGCCAGTGACCTACATAACCTGTGAAGAAATCCAGCCCTGATTCATTCTTTGTCTCCAGGAGCCACCTTGGGAAAGGTGTATTTCTGGCTGTTCCCAGTACACAGTTGGATCCGAATGCCATAGTGGATTTAAACATATTTATTGCATGCAAACACGAACTCTTTTGACTAATCCATTCCTTTGATTCCAGGGATGGTGAGCCAGTTTGTTCACAAAAAAAGAAAGAACATTTCTTGCAAGTGTTTGCCTTTACCCAGAGAGTGATTCTCCAGGAGCACAAGGAAATAAAGTTTGCAGAGCATCCACAGAAACCTGCCACTTCTAGAGCTCTTTGTTCTTTTCATTCAAACCTCTCCAGCTATAATAGGAAAAAGAAAAACATGGGCCAAAATGTTTGTTCTACTGAAATAAATTGCAAAATCCCACTGATGCCAGGAGTCCTCCCTGATTCTCCAGAAGAATTGAGAATGTCCTCAAGCAAAGATTTATCCTGTAGTAGAGGCTGACATTGAATTATCAGAATTACTCTAAGCAACAAGAGAATTGGAACCAGATATTTAATGCAGTTCAAGTATGTAAAGCGTATTTGTAGAGTAATGGATAACTGCTTGGAATTTTCCACTGATTTTCCATAATTTTCCATAGAGCTGTGCAGTTAAAAGCAGTTTACTGAGAGGTTGTGAAGGGACACAGCCTTTTGCAAGCTCTGTTGACAGAGCTGCGTTTTCCCTTCACTTCTCTTGCGATACCATTGTTGGCCCTGCAGTCCTATTTGTGGCTGAAACACTTATCACTTCCAGATCAGCACCTAAATGTAACAGCGAACAGAGCAACATGATAAAACTGGCCACATATCATAATTTCAGCAAAATGATCGTTGGTCTGTACCTCTGTGGACGTTATCAAAGATGGAGCAGGCTCCTGCAGAGCACAGAGCCACGAGGCTCTGCAAAAGCAAAAACGAAGCCCGGACTCAGATTATACTGCCTGTACAGCTGACATGGGAGAGCAAATGTCAAGGAAAGAAGGCACCTTCTACTCTCAGGTCCCAGGTGCAAGCACAAGGAAAATCTTCCTCAACAAAGGAATCAGACAAACAATTTCATTAAAAGGCAAAGAGGATTAGCTGTGCCACACCTTGGGAGCTGGAGACAACCAAGCGAGCCAAGCACTGCAGGGCACCCTGGCATTGGGTCCTGACAACTCACTCCATCTGGGCCTTACATACAGAGATCTCCAGGAGCAGGCTGCATGGGCTGTTTATCTTCCACAGACCTCATAACACACTTTTTTCTGCCTTTTGTAAAGATTATCATCCCAATGCAGTCTTCTCAGATCAGAACAGAAATTGTTTTAAAATGTGAACTTTTTGATGCAATTTGAAATGTCCTAAAGAATAGAAATTCTGAATTTCTCTAGGGTCTGTAGGGCACTGGCAAAGGGCAGATGTGTAAAAGGAAGAGAGAGCAGGCACAGCTGAGGATTGGATAATATAAATTGAGAAAACTCACCAAAATATATACCTTAGAGCCCTTTCTTAAAGGAAAGCTCATTGTACCAAGAAAAGCTGCTTCAGTCATGAAATAAAACGATAAAAGAATGTGCAGTTGTAAAATTCTCTGAGCCCTATTTAGTGTCTTTTGATACACACTTGTCTGGCTTGAATTCCTACTCCCATGCAAGGTGAACCAGTGTACTTTTTTCATGTATACATGATTACATTGATATATTATTAAAACAAGCTAATCACTACTGTGGAAAAAAGGTAATATAAAATAATTAATAAATAATTTGAAAGTAAGGAGCATATCCATATTTTACCATCCCTCATTCAACCACCACTAATAAACTTTATTAATCATCACTGTTGACCAGCCAGTGGCTAACCACTGTGTTACTTGAGACTTCCCATACCATATTTCAGAAATTTAAGAAAGACAACTCATGTTTCATGGAAGTTAATTAGACAGCCCCAGTGGCTAATTATCTGGGAACATTGCAAGAATGATTGACTGTCATTTACTTACTATGAGATGAGGTATATTTTTTTTCCGGAAATACATCTTGATGTTGCACTTATGCAAAAGATCAAGCAGCCACCTTCCCAGAGAGGGGAGAGCAACAGTGATCAGCAAAGCAGCCCTGAGCAAATGGAAGCATCTGAGTCTGAGTCAACTGAACACTATTAGTAACATTTGTGATCCCATCAGAGCAACCTTGTGATCCAAATGTCCCCACGGCCTTGCACCATCTCAGCCTTGCTCACTGGCATTTGTGCCACTAATTTCAGCGGGGATAGGTTGGGATGCAGCAATGATAAAAGAGAAAAGATCATGAGTGACAGGGTCTTCTAGGAGAAGCCACAGAAGAGGGAACTGATGGATTCTCTGTTCTCCTTGGTGGATTGATGCCCTCTGGCACTGTGGTAGAGTCACATCTCCTGGGTTTTGTCCTCAGCATACAGAGATGGATTTGGGTTTAAACTAAAATTTGCCATGACGTATTTTGGAATTGCAACCACTTCTTCCTTCATTCATGTCATTTCATCTAAGTGAAATTCTCAACTGAAAGTCGACAAAGTCTTAAAAACTTGAAGGAGTTTTTGGCCAACAGTAGAACAGCCACATACTTTTCTTAATCAGGTGTGTAACTATGAAAAACTCCTGAAACTCAATTTGGTAATTTCAGCTCCACACCAACTCCCCTTGGAATTATATATATTTATTTTTTTTTTTACTAATTTAAAAGCAACTTGCTTAGAAGCACTGGAGAACAGCTTGTTGTCTGATATTACTTTCTACTTCATTTTTGCAGGTGGCATATAAGCAGAGAAAAAAATTCAGACCAAATCACTCTTCCATCTGCTTCTCTCTTTTGTAGGCATTTAAGCAGAACTTATTTATTTTAGGGAGCCCCCGGTGGTCTAGTGGTTAAGACGCAGGGCTGGTACCGTTGAGACCAGGGTTCGATTCCCGGTCAGGGAG
>JAWWES010000011.1:7561350-7666614 GCA_035583135.1 Lophotriccus pileatus | reverse complement strand
TCACCTAAAAAATCCACTGCGCAGGCTCGAAGGCCTTATCTGCATATGCGGGTAAGGACCTTCCCCGGCTCTTCGTTGGCGAAGACGGGCCATTATTATATTATTTATTTTAATCTTTCTATTTGATTGACATTTTCTGACTGGGAGAATGACATATAGTACCAGTTCACAATTTTGTAATAGCCAATTGAGAAATTAAAGAAAAATCATGATCTCTGAAAGAATTCCTGCCCCAATAAGATTAATACTGCAAACACTAATTACTTTCTTATTATCATTTCTGTATGACAGGAGCATCTAGCAGCATTACTTTACAGGCAAAAATCACTGACAGCTGCCATCCTTAATCCCAGTTCAGGCCTGCTCTAGGCAAATCTTACATCCTTATTACTGGGAGTTTGATTGAATAAAGGCAAGGTCATTACTTTCAACATAGTCCCCAGATAACTCATTTTTCACTTATCATTTTAGGTTTGTGTGTGAACTACCTACATTATTAAAAGATGAAAAATGTTTATGAAGAACAAACACTTGTATGGAACCCTGTGGTTATGATATTGTTTGTCAGGGGTAATTTTATTTGCTGTTCTTATTGACACACTCTTATGTTTGTGGACAAATTTATGCAAAACGCAGACAGTTGTTTCATCTGCCACATCTACAATTTCAACAACCCTACAGTGCATTTAGAGGTGCCTCAATAAACAGGTATCTCAGTGTGGATGGAATACTCAGAAATGGGAGGGTTTGCAGCTCGCCAGTGATCTGCACTCACCTGAGTGGGGACTGCTCTGATATTTACCCAGGACCCTGAAGAGTCCTCAGGCTCACATGTTAAACACCCTGCCTCTGCTTTCACAATGCAGCAAATGGAAGTAATTTCAATTATATGGCTTTATGATTTTCAGTTTACAATCCAAACAGAGAAGTTCAGAAGTTCAGGGGAAGAGGAGGTCACACAAACTCACAGACAAACCAGAAACCCATCAGTAGCAGGGATCAGTTCTCATGGTGGTGAATTTACACCCCAAAGGGATTAGGAGTCTGTTGGCTTCAGTGCTGCTGGTGAAGTTCCTACTCTAAATATACAGGTGATGAACATATTCTTGTAAGATTTTAATGAAAAACAAAATAAAATCACATATTTTACTTTTGCATGTACAGTTTCTGTGTAACTGCATGGTCAGAGAAGCACAATTGTCATAGATATTGTTATCCTATGCTGATTATGAGGATTTTTAATTATCAAAAGCTAGAAAAGAGTTTATTTTAATTTTATTTTTTTAAAGAAAGTTGCACAGCTGTTTTCTAAAGAAATATTTCTTTAAAATTTAAGTAAATTACTATAAGTTTACAAAATCTACCTATTTGATTACCAGGATTTTCCTTGGTGATCAAATAAATCACTTTTTGATTCAACCTCTCATAAATATCATGCCAGTGCAAGTACAAAATCTACTTATCTACTGGTAAATGCTTATGACAGCTTAGTAAGGCTGAGTGATTCATTTGCACTGTGGTATTCATATACTATAGATAGGCTTCATAAAACCTTCAATGATTATAGTTAATAAAAGTGAGCTTCAGTGACAGCAAAATACACTGAAGGTACAATTAGAGACTGTGTATTGGGTGAGTAATGAATATGAAGCTAATTAAAATTCTACTACTCTACCAAAAAATGGCTGCTAAACTATGATTCAGCTCTCCTAATCGTTCATTAGAATATTATACACTGTACATGTAAATAAATCTTGAGGTGGTTCATAACCTACCTTACATAGTGGGATAAATCTCAGTCTTTCCCAGCTTATGGACATTTTACTCTATTTCTAAAAGTCAGACGTAATCTGGCAGGACAGACAGTTAAGAGAACTCTAATATCTATTTCTGAATATTTTCTAACCATTTCTCCTTCTTATATGTGGCAACATAGCCTAATTAATTTGGCTTGTGATTGTAAGTCAACAATTTATTGGGTAGACTTTTTCCATCATTTTCTCTTTGAAAGTCTTGATGGCTGTCAAACATACAGGTCATATCATGTAGCTATAAAAAAATAACCCAGGCAGGCGTGAAAATCCAGAAGTGAAGATACCTCCTTACATGGTACACTGCCGAAAACATCCTTAGTGAGCTTGGAAGGATGATACACTATTCTTGCATTCCCTATCTGTACCTCCTATGCAGATATTGAAGGGGGAAATCAGAGCAGGATGGTAAGTGCTGTAATGCCCTAGAAACCCATTTTTCAGGTTTGGATGATCATACTTTTGTTTTCCATTTCAAAAGTAATTTCTGTACACATTTTTCAACATTCACTGAAGTGGTTTCTTAGGTGTCCCTGCCACAATTAAAGGGGTCTCTGCACAACACAAGTAACTTCTCTAAGAGATCTAAGAGAATTTTATAGGAAATCAGTTGCAGCATTTTCACACATTAATTATCGAGAACTATTGAGCCTTGTTTGCTGTTCAGGTAGAGCAAGAGACAGATTTGTGCTTCCAAATAACTTCTTCCAGCTTTGGGTAAGTTGTACTGCATCAGGCAGAAAGGCTGCCTTAGGCCTGTGGGCACTGCTACAGCCAGAGCATGGCAGGCACATCAGGCACAGCTGTGTCTAATCCTCTCCTAGCTAATAATTAGTGCTCTACCTGGGACAGACGCAGGATTACTTTGGAAAACAGGAAACAATGCAAGAAGCATTACTCAAGCAAGTCTAGATGTTACCCACAGTATCTGGAGGGCATACATGCACAACACAGAGGTTTTCACTAAATTGTTTCCCAAACACACCAGAGCTACTGAAAAAAACCCACATTTCTAAATGATTTTAATACTCCCCTTCCTACAGGAGTGAACGGACAGAGTCTGTGTCCCCCCTGCTCTTAATAAGTGTGACCCAGCAGTCATTTGTGACCCATCTCAGTGATGTTTCTACAAGGGTTGTGACCAACTGACCATCATCTTCCTCCAGTGCCAGCACAGTCTTGTCACTGGTGATTTTATTTAGTCAGTTGTTTGGAGCTCCGATACTGGACAGAAAATGAGACAAGAATCAATGGTGAGTAACCTATGGATATGTTCTCTCCTTCCTACAGGTAACAGATGTCACTGCAGTGAGACTGGACTGGGGCTGTAGTCAGTGATATCAGATAGAATTTTAATGGTTTTTAGATCCCCTACTTCAGACTGTGTACATTATATATATTACAATGGAAGCTCTTAAGGCAGTTGACATTTTATCGAAGCCTGAATAGTTACTTCTAAGAAAGGACTGAACCTTCTGCTTTGAGATCAGTCATATTTTTATTATGGTCTCTGTCAATGGTCACATGGTGTCTAAAGCAGATTTAAAGAAAAAAACAGGAAACAGAGTCTGAATCTGTCAATTCACAATTTTCCCTGAAAGGGGAAAATATAAGAAGTTAAATTTCATTGCAAATGGGCTTTCTCTGTAGCTCTCCTTACTCCAAACAAGGTGCATAAACAGGACACTTCTTTCCTACGAAATCCTGGAATTGTTCACCATTCAGTTTCTGTTCTGAAATGCTCCTGTAGCCAATAAAGCTGCAAAGATGTCAGCAAAGGGCATTTGCTAAAGAAGTCAGTGGCCTGTGCTTGCTTTATTTGCAATGGTAACGTGCAAGAAGGGAGAAAAAATCTGCCCACCACAGTTTCCATCTGAGAGCATTTGCTGAATGGATTTGCCTTCAACTTAGTCTTTGCCTTTGACTTCTTATTCACAGGTATAAAGGCAACCCTGGGCAGTCTGAGGTCAAAAGAAACCCTAATGTCTGGACCTACCTCTGCCCTGTAACTTCTCAGTCTTCCAGGACCATCTCCTCATGCAGAACTGGCAAATATTGTACCATGCATTCACAAGCAAGTATTATGGTGCCAAAAGTGAATCTCACCTCTGCAAAACTGTAGATGACCAAATTTTGAGCAGCAATTAGGATACAGTAGGTAATAAACAATTACCAAGATTTTTTTTCCCTTCTCTTTGTATCATTTAAGAAGGGACAAAGAATAAAACCAAGTGTTGTTCTTTTGCCAGACTAGGTATTTTTACACACTGCAATACTGTGTAGCTTTTGCTGAGAAAAATATAATCAGAGAAGTTTAATTTCATAGGCAAGATTGGTTTAATTTTGCCAATCTGGCAAGAATTATTCTTTGGCCCAGTCCTTAATATCTGTCTGAATATACCATCTCATGATAATTTAAATTTGCCAAGAACTATTTGGTGAAAATCAAACACTTGAATTTCTGCTCACCTTGCCAGTTGCCCTGCACTTTGCCAATAACAAAAGGTTTTAAGATAGAAACTGGACTATTTAACCTTCATTAATCATTCATACTGTTCAAACACATCATCCAGTAACTGAAGAGGGGTTAATGGTAGCTAAGCTTGAGGCTGTTGTCAAAAGTAGGTTTAACTTTCTATGAACTCACTGGACACAAAGAATGCAGCCTGCTCACTATTCTGAATGTCACCAGCTCACAGCAAACTGATGACTACTAATGGTAATTAAATACCTCTGCAGCTATTTGTACCAATAACAAAGAGTTACTGTCAGAACTTGAATGAGGTCCATCTGCCCATTTTTAAAGAATGTTAACATTCTCTAAGTGATAAAGCAGATGGCAACCCAAAAAGGGGAGACAAAATCAAACTTCTGTATTATAGTCTCTTTCTGGACCTGCTCTGGATTCCCTAATGGTTTTCCTCAAAGACAGAACTTTAAGAGTAAAACCTTCATACAAACCTGTTTTCCCAGGGCAGATTTTCCCACTATTTCTTTTTATTAGAGGTTGTAAATCCTCAGTCCAGTGAGTTGACAGGAAAGGGCCATTCTACTGCTGCTCTGTCCATCCTCACTTCTCCATGGACTTGAAACTTGGTGCCAGTCAGATTTGAACAGAAGATGAAAACACTGTTACTTCTCTGTCTTTCTTGGTAGGCGGCAAATGGTAAAAGGTTTAGCTGTGTATGTTGGCAAAGACAGCCCAAAGGTTCCTTCAAATAGTCCTGTACAGTTTTATTAATGCACTTGACTTTCATGACATTTGTGAGTACATACAGAAAAGAGCTTTCCTTCTTTGCACTTTTAAGAATTATACAATGTATTTTTCTAATATCTATCACCTTAGGATTCACACTTCATTCAGGAGAATTATTTAGACTGAATCCTTCTGGGTTTGTCCTGTTAATTTCATTTGCAAATAGATTAAGTGTTCAACCATTTAGTGACTCTATTGATTCAATAGGCAGTCCCCACACAGCAGGCAAAGCTTTGATGGGCTGGGCTGTTTCCCATTGTAGAATAAATGCTTTATCCAAGTGACTCCTCGGTGATAGCAGCTGGGGAGCGATAGGGAAAGTCAAAACTTCTGCACTTATTTAGTGTTCTTATCAATACACTGTTTGTTAAAAGACAAATTTATGCAAATCAGAGAAGAGCACTTGTTTCATCTGCCACATCTAATCTCAACATTCCTACAGTGCATCAGTATTAAGTACCTTAATAACCAGCTATCTCTCTAAGGCTGTGATATTCTCACTCTTGGTGCAACCATGTCCACATCTTGCACCAGGACCTCTGGCTATGGCCCACCATTGCCACATCTCAAATACATTTGTGATGCCCAATCTGAAAAGACATATTTTTTATTGTCTTTGTAGGGTCACCTTGATAGATTTCTGTATCGATCCAGTATTGTAATGTAAACACTTTCTTATTAGTACCATGTTTTAAATACCATATCTGACACCCCAAGGATTTTTTACTAATACTAACGGCTGCAACTAAACTTTCAGCTTTCAGCCAGGATCAGAAACTGTGAAAACACTGGTTTTGATTGCAAGATTTCTATTTTTAAAGGAAAGAGAAGCATTGAGATAATTAATTTAGATACTCTTCACATTCCTTAAACTTCTGCCTCATTTTTAAATAATTATTCATACTTTTCATTTCTGTTCTTGAGAAATAGTTAAGAATTTTTTTCCTGAATTAAAATTAATTCAATAGAATAATAAATGAAATTATGCTCTGAAACAGAGAAATTTACAGATAAAATTCTCATCTTTGGGAGCATCTTCAACATCCCAACTCTTATTCAAAGGTGAAGGGAAAACAGTCACTGACTTCATAGACCACTCATTTTACAGCAGACTTTTTTCCCCACCATTTCTATTTGACTGTTGTCCTGCATATTTTTAGTACAAGTATAGAAATATAGTAAGTACTAAGATTTTTGGCTGTTCTAGTGAAATCTCATCCATAGTCACAGAGATTCTCAGGGAGGACAGCAGCTGTGGCCTAACTGGGTTTAACTGACCTTCAAGGACTTACTTCATAGATTTCATCCTCATCTCTTTTCCACAGGACACCCCCTTCCTCAGGCAGCTCACAGTGGCAAAGGTGTTACACAGGCTACAACAGACCCACAACCTCCCAGCACTTCACAGCCCTCACAGTACTGCACACCGAGACTACCCAGGGTTTCGGAGACATAAGCTGGTGAGAGCTCAGACCCCAGTACTTCAAAAAAGACCCCCAGGCTCTTGAATATAAAGGAGAATAGCACTTCACATGAACTGAAGCACAGCTGACTTTCCACACAGGGAAGAGCAAAATAATTTTTTAAAAAGTTAACTGAACTTTTTGAACATCACCAACGGTTCATCTTTGAGATCACACTGAGCTCCCTGTGAAGATCTGGGCAGCTTCATATCCTGACTGGCAGTATCACAGTGAGTCATTACTAAGCAGGTAACAATCCAAAAGAAGGAGCACACCTCTACAGTGCTGATGTAAGGAAAATGTATGGAGATGTCAAAGCATAGTTGTTATACATCAGGCCTGTCTGATCCTGCAAGTAATTGCTCCGGAGTTAGAGACACCTTATGATTATTAAGCCCTCTGTGGCCAAATATCAGAAATGCTCACAGCCTTCCCTGTGTGGCCCAAGGCTGATGCATAAAGGAGATGCTGAGGACAATTCTTACCAGAAAAAAGTCGAAACTGAGAGGAGGAATCTCACCTCTACAAATTTCAGAGGATTTGTCTCTCCTCAGGTCTGCAACCTTTCCCTGAAGAGAGGCTAAAAACCAACACTGCAGAAAACTAAAGCTGCAGGGGTACTCTGCCACTTCTTCCTTGGGGAAGCAATCATATCAAATTTTCTCATTGATTTCATTAATTAACCAACTCCAAGACTGTGTGGATAGCTGCAAGGCTCTAACAAAGGAGTGCACCAGGCAGACACAAGGTGGCAAATGAAGTTACAGAACTTCTTCTGTGGTGAATGATTTCTCCCTGTGATTAGATTGATTAATGTGCTGGTAAGCATTTGTTTCATTAGGAACAAACTGTTGATATGTCTGCAGGATGTGTATTCACAGTGCTCCTGAATGCCTTTTGAAGCTCATTTGTGAAGTTGTCAGGCTCAATACAGATAAACATTGTGTTTGATATTGTTTTTGCTGGGAGGGATTTGCAAATTGCATTGTTAATCCCTCTCTGAAGGAAAGAAGCATTTATTGGCTAAGAAAAGTGAACTTGTTAGGTGACATGTTTTTTGATGATACAGAAGTCCAAGTGCACAATATTTTTCTCTCACATCCCTAGTGAATGTTGCAACTTGTGCACCGGGAAAAATAAACACTTTCCCGAAGTAGCAATAAGAAACTCATCATGATCACAGAGTTTACAAGAGCCCTGTACACGTTCACACTGCTTTCTGTCTCATTTTGCTCATACAGTTGTAGTTTAGTCTTTAAATTCTTCAGAGCATCAAGAGGCAGTACTGCTGTTTAAACTGCACATGACAGTTTAAATAATGCCCCCACACTTATCTAGAGATTGACATAACATAATTAAACCAAATATCCAAAGTGATCCCATAAGGAAACACATAAACTTGATAAAAGTTCATGTTATTTTCTCCGCTCTTTTGTGTGCTTGTACTGACCTACACGGTGCTGAGGAGCTCCCTGTCACCCTCCTTTCAGTTTTTGTCATTCTTTAGAAATTAAGATACTGTTATTTATTATCACTGATATTTTTATTCTAGTGATAGCATATTTGAGACATGAGAGTGACTTAAGACAATAATTTTGTCTATGTGCAGGTCCTGTGCACTTGAAACTGTCTCTCCTTTTCCCAACTACTTTTCCTGGTCTGACCAAGTATGTTATCCCTCCCTAAACACCTAATTTCTCTGATACTCTTAGATTAAGATGCAACATAAATGCAACCCTAGAGATAATTTCACTTTCACTTTAAAAACGTCTACTCAAATGTCTAAGCTCTTAGTGGTGTAATAGAATAGCTCACAAACATCTTCAAAAATATTTGCAAAATAGTTCTGCTTCCTTTAAAAAAAATAAACCCTCCCTTCTGGAGGGATGTGTATTTTACTGATTTGCTTGTTGGAATTCTAAATTGTATTAATACAATAAATCTTCCAAAATTACAGTTGCAAGTTCATACATTGCAAATAACCTTCTGATGCCAAGTGTCAAGCAATGAGCACAGACAAATGAGACAAAACAAATATGGAAGAAAACTATGTGGCTTAGGAGGAGGACAGGAAACCCAACTGGGAAAACACAAAGAAAAGGAAAATCAACAAAGAATTAAATGAAGGATACACATGTCCACCCTACCCAGCCTTTGAGAGTTCACCTGGCGCCCACCTGCCTGATCTCTGAAATCTTCTCTTCAAAAAATCTTAGTAGGTGCACATTGGGGTTCCCTGACTGGTTTGAGGCAGCCTCAGAAACATCTCATTCAGGAGAAGTATGAAATCAGACAGTCATAATGCATATGAAAAAAGCTGAGTGATGTACTCTTGCAATGAAAGAAAAGCCTGGACTATAAGCATGGTGAAGGCTCTGGAGCAAAAGTCTGTTTGGAGTGGCTGAGGGAGCTGGGGATATTTAGCCTGGAGAAAAGGGGATTCAGGGGGGACCTTATCACTCTATACAACTACCTGAAAGAAGGTTGTGGCCAGGTGGGGATCGGCCTCTTCTCCCAGGTAACAAGTGACATAACGAGAATAAATGTCCTCATGTTGCACCAGGGGAGCTTTAGATTGCATATCAGGAAGAATTTCTTCATAGAGAAGGTGGTCAGGCACTGGAATGGCCTGAGTAGGGATGTGGTGGAATCACCATCCCTGGAAGTGTTCAAAAGGCCACCTGGGAATATGGTTTAGTGGCGGGCAAGGTTTAATAGTGAACACAGCACTGCTGGGTTAATAGCTGGACTTGATCTTAGATGTCCTTTCCAACCTTAATGATTCTGTGATTCTGTGTGTTACCCTGGACATAAAAATAGGTGCTTTATTTCTCACTGGTGAGATTAGATACATCTGAGACCTATTAGCAAATTCACATGTTACATGGTGAAACGTCTCTTGTCCTAGTCCCACCACACAGTGCAAGTATACATTCTACCCATGGGCGAAAAGCTGCTTACTGGTGCTGCTACCAAGCTTACTCCCTTATGTTCATTTCTGAGCAACTCAAAGTGGCAGTTTTTCCTCCAAACATACGTGTAACTAATACCAATCTTGCAGAAATCAACACTGAAGAACAGGTAACACCACAGAGATTTATCAGCTATGTTTGTAGTTCACACTCTGTAGAAAGAGCTGACCTTATACATAAAGCAAAATAATAGAGGTCATGCACATCACAGACAACAGCAATAAGGGGTTTTCTGCCTGTTTGTCCTCTCTGCCATTATTAGAGTGTTTGCAAATACCTATGAAATTCTAGCACCTTGAGTTACCTAATGAACTTGAAGAGACATTAGCGGTAGAGTCACATCACCTAACTTTAAGGTCATAATTCAGTCAGATAATCTCAGTTATTCCTTTAAAATCACAGGCTTCTCTGCAGAATAAAGCAAGGCTCTGAACTCCTGCTGCATAGGGTCAGCCAGAAACTTCTCTCCTCTGACTGTAAAGGAGATATAAAGTGACTAACTTAGCCAGCTGAGAGAGGTGCCTAAGGCTGAGGTATAAATACCTCCCTTAAGATGGGTATTTTTAGAAATGGGTTGCTAGAACTATTAATTCTTAAAAAAATATTAGAGCTTCACAGTTTATAGTGCTACTGGCTACTCAGTGTATAAGATGGTTCCCCTTTCACCCTCAGGATTTACTGGAGTTTTCTTTGTTTTTCTGTGGTCAAGAATTTTCTCTTTCCTAAATTTGCCCCAAATTTTTCCACAAATAAAGACCTCTCTGGCTGCAGAAAGACACATTGGATAGAAATTCAAAGGATCTGGTACAATTTGCTAAGAAAGAAATTTACATCTCCTCACACCTGCCAGCACTGAAGGAAACCTTTTCAAAGAGAAACAAACCTTGAGTGATGCAGACTGTAGAACAGAGACATCTCTGTTGTAATGCACAGGTTCACCAAATGTATCATAGCAGTGATATCTCAGAGAAAGTCCATAAAAAAGAGTGCTTTCTCCTCTGCCTGTTTCCATTCAGGTCATTAGATTGTGGGGAGCAGGATGTGGAAGGGAGGATATGTTGTTATTCCACATTACAGACACAAAGGCAAGTGAAAAGTCCAGGATTACACAAAAACTGCCACATTACAGGCAATGCTACACCTACATGACAGACAGCCATGCTCTAAATACTGGATCGTTCTTCCTCTCCTGAATTCTCCTGTACCTCCCTCTGCCCATGAACAGTCAAACTCTGTAGCACACACTAAACCAACCCATATAAAGCAGGCCTGCCTTGCAGCCTTTGCTTTCGCTGCACAGCAAATTACCCTGCAAGCAGAAAGAAGAAGAAATATGTGTCAGGTCTGCCTCTATGCTGGCTGAAACAGAATGGAGAAACAGGGAAGTATTTCTAGATTTTAAGGAGCCCAAGGGATTACTGTTACTTCTGAGCAATTCTCCTGGCAATTTCTCAAGCACAATGAACATGACCACTACTCACTGCTACTTTGTGCACAAGCTAACACCAAGAAAGCATTAGTCGTGTTCCTGACATGACTAGTGCTTTGGAGGGATCCTTGAACACAGCTATCTCTTGTTGGTTAATGAGGGCTTTGAAAAATTGCTCATCTTGGCCAGTACAAAAACAAGCATTCATGGAATGGAAACCTTCCCCCTTTAACTGAAAAGCTCTATGTAAGCAAAAGGTTGCTTCATGTTTGACACTGTTTAGCTAAGCGTGGCAATGAGTGAAGTCTTCTCCCCCTTTACAGAGCTTGGTATTTAGATGCACTCTCTTTTGTGCTAAAAATAACAAAGGGACTATTTGGAAGAAATCAGAATAGATGAGCTGATACATTATTGATAGAAGTTTCAAGCAGCCTGCCACTCTGTTTTGTTATGTGGTTGAAGCTCAATTTTTAATGAAGCAACCTATGAAAATCTGATGGGGTGAAAAACATGACCTCTCAGTGATACTGTACATAGAAGTTCCCACCAGATAGCTGAACTGCCCTCTTTCACAGCCCATCGGAGATTTACCTCAACTTGACCCTAAGGTTTACAGGCAAAAGAGACAATACCCTGACTCAGACAGGAAAGGTGGCATTAGAGGGATGCACAACTCTGAAAGAGGACTAAACAAACTAGACTTTTCTTCTATTGTGCGGAGTTTCCATCATGTGCATACTGACTAACTCTCCATCCTATTAGAAACACACCTCCAATTCGTTGAGAACATGTTTACTAAAACATTGTTTGTACAGAAAAATCCATGGGAATCACAACATTAAGTGCACCAAGTGCAGAATAGCATGACAAGGAGGTACACTGAATAACCAGAAAAGACTAGCAGAAACAGGTTTTAAAGCATATGAGCATAGGATTATCACAAGTCAGTTCTGGAGCATTTGTTCTCAACGATGCAAGAATGAAGAACTTATGCAACTGGTTTTGTTTTTTTTTTTAAGAGGTGAAATCTTTTGTCTAAAAAAACCATTCCACTGTCATTTTGACTGACTCCTTATTCCCTACAACTGCGATAACATCCTCAAACTGCAATGAGAGAAACTGCTTTTCCATCTTCTAACCCCTTTTTCTGAATTCTAGAAATAAAGTGCATATAAATAATCCTCTTTCATTCAGTTACCTTCTGATCTGCTAATGAACCAATATGTGCTTCTGTTTACCAAAATGGTAACACTTTCACTATGAATACTGCCTAATTTATAGTTGCTGCCCTGTATACAAATTTAATTCACTGGCCTGGAGTGAAGTTATGTTGATGACTGTGGCCATGACAATGATAAAAAGATGACATTCATGGGGTTGTATTCAAGAGTTCACTACTCAAAATAAGGAAAGAATTAATGGAAAATATTTTTTCAAAGTTAATTATGTGTTCATATGTCAGGGAGATAAATATAAATGATTCAGCAACACAGAATGTAAAAAAGGGATGCACAACAACACACTTAACAGAAAATATTAAGTCATGAACACTGACTTTTATATGGTAAAAGCCAGATTTTCCCCTGGTATTCATGAATCCACTTTAATGAAGGCAGTGGAATCATACCTGCAGATTCCAAGAGGGCCTGTCCAGATAAACTGTCCTATTCAGTTCAAGCTCTCAAAGGCATCGTGGCCGATACTGCAAAATTGCTGATCTATCTTCAGCATAATTTCTAGTATATTTTTTATTATTGCATTTCTAAACAGAACTATATGTTTCTGTATTGTGCCATTCTTCAGAGAAAAATTAGAAATACTATGGAGCATTCACTGGCACTTCATAAATGAAATTGTTAAGGTACAATACAAACATACTATACACCTCCCATCTTATAACTCATGAGTGTGAAAAGGTATTCCCAACATATTACTCAAAGAGCATCACTTGTTATCAGTAATCACTTCACAACAGAATATAATCACTTTCACAATGGAAGAACAAGGAAAAGGGGAAAAGAAGGAAAGAAAAGAAGTGGAACAATACTTGTCAAGAAAATGTCAAAATTAGAGGCTTTATCTCCTCTGAGTTATACTACCATAAATCCACCAAGAGCAGAAAGACTATTGCTAAGTGTTGTGTTCAGAAATCACCTGGCTCTACAAAGTGACCTACATTCAAGTCATGCTTAATCACAAGACCCCTCTTTTTGCCAGACTTCTGAACTCAGCTCCAGCAGGATATCTTTTCTTTCTCCAATTTGTTTTAACCACTACACTTATTTGCCTCTTTGGTTGAGATTCACAGACATCTCTTTTTAAATATTAAGCACCAAGTTAAACCTCTTGTTTTCCTACCTAGCAGAACAGAAGAACGACCTTGTGATTAAAAGGGCTGGACTAGGATTCAAAACTGAATTTAATTCCTCACTTCAATGCAGGATTCTTGTATGACTTCATACAAATCACTTACTAAATCTCTTTCCACTTCAATTTTTTTGTCATAAAATAGGGATAAATTATTATATTATCCATGTGGACATGCCACAAAGCTTTGCACAGCCTCTAGCTGCCCAGTGCAATGGTGTCTCAGCAGGCTGCAGATGATACCTTAAATTCCCTTCCTGGAAGTTGTCCCATGTACCTTGCTAGAAAGCTTAGGCCTGCTACAAAATCAGTTAATATGATTCCCTTCAGCCAGAATGAGATCACATTTTCAAAATGGGAGCTGAAGTCAGGCCCTCAAACCCACCAGAGCAGGATGTGCCATATACACACAACCACTTGCAGCACAGCCACTGCTGTGCAGTGGTTGGGTCTGCACCCCTCTATGAATGCTTTGTTTGTAGCAAAGGAGCCTGCTGTTTGATAGGACCTGTTGGTAGAATGTTACAGCAGAAAGTTGTTTCGGGCTTGAAATAAATCTCACCAGAAATGGTCCCAAAGGGAAAAATGTATCCCATACAAACCATGCTGCAAGCCCTGGGCTGCTCCTGCTGCCCATGTCCTCTGTGACCGACACAGGGCTGGCCTCCCAGGACAGTTTGTGGTGGCATGGACAACTGAACACGAGCAAGGGCTGCAGGGTGAACAGCGCTGCTCCAGAAACCTGGGGTCTGGGATTTCCTCCCCCTCCCCTGATGCTTTTAGAGGGTTAACTTTCTCACAATCAGATACTGGGACAATCTAGAGTTTCAGGCCCACGGTCCGCCCAGCAGCTTGAAGCGAGGGAGTTAAGCGTGATGCCCCTGATAATTTGTGTGTTTCTCATGCAGTTCTGTTTACCTCAGAGAATAGCTCAGATTCATGTGGTGGCTCATCTGTTTGTTTCCCAGGAGTGTCCTCCTCATCAGGTACAAATGACTTGTTGTTTCCCCGTCCTGTCTGCCTCCTTGGTGACGGATAGATGAGAACCGTTCCCTGTGCTCTGGGACTCTAATGTGATCTGGGTCGCGCTTGTGGCAGGCGGGGGTGGAGCGGGGGGAGAGGAGTGCAGGGAAGGGGCAGTTAACACTATGAGAACTAAAATCTCTTTGTAGGTGAGCGTGTTTGTGTGCATTTCCAACCTGCCTGCAATCCACCGCCAGCTGCTTCACCATCTCCGAGTCAGGGGAACAATGGCTCAGGAGCCACGCTGGCAGAAAGGAGAGATCTAAAAATAGATCTTTGGAGGGCTAAAATCAGGGGGGCAACATTTTGAGAAAGCATTGTTTAATTGGGTTTAGTAACAGGTATATTTTCTGCAGAGTGCAAAGTCACAATGTTTATTGCCTTGGACTCTTTGAGCAGTCCTTGAAGGCCCGATTCTACCCTCACTTTGAGGTAAATGGGAAGTCATCAATACATTCCTTTTACTTCTCTACATTTACAATTATGCAACTTATAGCCCAAGTCACAATCTACTGTTTTGGTGGATTCCTTCCTGGTGACAGAAGATGCAATTGTGTTTATAAAGCCAGCCCACACTGCCTTTCACTTTTTCTTTACAAACTCATTTTTATAGCCAGTCTTAATTTGGCAGTTACACTTCAGCAGGGATCACATGCACATTTTTTCTTTTGATTCACATAGTTTCAAATGCTCTGAACTCCATTCAAATTCAACTCCATGCACAGTGAAGCCAAGTTTCACCAGGACTATGACTGAAATCATACATTTCTGGGAACATCACAGTTTCAACAGGAAACCTTAAACTGACCCCATTTCTGCCGAATCTGGCTAGAGATTCATCAAATAAGTTAATAAACTGCTTAACAAAACCTAACTAAAAGCTCAGTCTTGGCTCAATGATATCCACATGAGTCGTGTTGCTGACAGCAGAGGCAGAAGGATTGGGATCCCAGTTAATTAACCTCCACATTTTACACTGCAGAGAAAACATTTCACACAATTCCACTTGCCTCAATCAAGTGGCTCAATTAATAAAAACAAATCTGGGAAGATGCTCCCACTGGATTTTGGGCAGCACTTTGGTTGCTTGCATTCTCGACATTCTCTCAAGGAAATCCTGTTGATTTAATTTTCCTTTTTCTCTCTCAATTTGAAAATAGAATCTATGATTTTCCATCATTTCCACTTAGATAGAAATATGTTGTGAAAGGTAATTTTATTGCTGAGAAATAATCTTCCTAATGTCAGCCATTATTTCACTCTCAGTGTGACAACTAGGGTAAGTGTTGGAAATCACTGTATGTTTCAGCTAAAGTATCTTGACAACACAAACGAAGAAGAAAAAGGTAGTCTTTTTGTTAATGAAAACTGCACTGTTATTTTGGTCTATAATGGAGAGATTCATGTAAATGATTGCCTGTCGTTTATACTAAAGCAAAATAGCAAAAAAAAAAATTCAGCAAGCAGAAAAGTGGTTTCTTTCCTTACTCCTTGAATTTGATCTTATATTTACTGTAATCAGACCTTTCACAACATTTTACCTATGAACATAATGTTCATGACTCCCTTAGTAAAAGAAATCAAAATCCATCACCAGATTTGGGTTACCAGCTTCACAAAAACTAGGGAAACTTTAGCCTTGCACTGTTAAGAGTAAACATTATTCTATTTATAGATCTATAGGCATTTGGTATGTAATACTAGACAGTAAAATCATCCTAGCCCATACCTCTGCAATTAGCACAACCACCTGTATGTCCAGTCAGAGTGGAGGATTCCTTCCTTTGGGGATGGAGGGACAGATGATATCTCCTACTGCTCTCATCCCTCAGGGCTCTTCTGCAATGCTACATTTCTCCCCTTCCACTACTGCACCTGCAGACAACAGAGCTGTCCTACTATGTCAGGAGTGCAAAACTCAAGTTCAGAGAGAGGGAGAAAGAAAAATGTCAATGAAGTTGCATTATTTGATTTTTTTTTTTTTTGCCAGACTTGAAAGCTGAATAAAGAAGACAATTTAGAATTTTTTGGTAGCCTACTCTTCTTTCATACCTAGTGAACAAGAACATTGATATTAACTCCCTAAACAAGTTTTCAATGAGCTTCAGCAATCAGGTCTGCAAAGTCGGAGCAGCGGAGAGGGTTGTGAGAGAACTGAAACCACAAATGGACTGTCAGTGGGCAAAACAGAACCCTGCAGCACCTTCAGTAAAGATGCTCCAGTATCTCAGAGCTCTGCCTACTTCCTATGTCAGTTACTGTTCTCAGCAATTTATTCATGTCTTAAAATTCTAGGTAATGAGAGCTGCCCTTTGCCATCATATTACAGTTTCTTAAATTTATGCTTTGCATTCAACAGAGAATTTCCGATGAAGTTTTTCAGCTTAATTCTCCAGCTATCCAGAAAGTCCAGCTAGTTCTTCAGCAGATGGAATATGTGAAATTTTTGCTTCTTGGGTTTACAGATTGAAATGTTGAATGCTGGTATTGCATTTGGGCAAAGCTTACTCACACAAGTAGTCTTTTCTAATGGAAATAGCTTCATTTAAGGGGGAGTGAGCAAAGAATTTGCCGAATTGGATGAGAATTCCCTGAATCTATTCCTGGTACAGATCTAACTTTCTTTTCACTGCCTGATGAAGAAAAACAAGTAAAAACAAATTAAGAAGCACTTGTAGAATTTTAAGAGATTGAGGGACACAAATTGACGGACGGCAGTGACTCACTGCACTGCAGTTCTGTAGAACAGCAAGAACTCCCCCGGCTCTTGATTTCGGGAAAGTGATCCTGAGTTGCCCAATAGGAAAAAGATGGACAAAAGCCACTTTGGCTTAGTTCCCTAACAATACCGCCATATATATATACCCATTAGTTGCCTGTGAAAATCACAGTATAGGATGATGAAAATGCAGTAATTCTGTATGAAGAGTTTGGACCAAGTCTGCTGGCAGCTTGTTGATGAAGATAAAGCTGTCTTTTGCGCTGCTGAAAGACACCTTTTTTTTGCTGGGACAGTGAAAGAAACTGAGCAAGTTCACCTGGCGAGGGAGAGAAACTAAGAGTTGTGCACTGATTCATCTTGTTTCTATAGGGATTTCTTTCTCACATGAAAAACAAAAGCAAACCATCTGGAAAATCTCGGGCAGCAGTGTGGAAGCATTTCCAACCTCAAACAGCATCACAGGGAGAAGATCCATTGTGCCTTTTCCTGTACTTATGTTTTACTGCAGCAATTTTGGAAACAGGCAGGGATCTCATTAGCCTTTAGCAGCTCTGCAGTCTTTTACCTGTCAAAGTCTTGAACATTAAATTCATTTTTATATGCTAATTTTAAAAGGAAAGACAACCCCTTCCTTCAAAGGATCACTTGTCCCAGTTGAAGAACTATGAAAAGCCTGTTAGTACTGAATGCTACTGTTCTGTTAGTACAGAAATGAACATGAGGAGCTCTCCCATAATCTGTCAGTCTGATGATGTCCACAGGAGTTCCTTTGGCCCTGAAAGTAAAAGTTTGAATCTTTCCCTCTGCCCAAACATGCACATGGTTTCTGAGCCTAGGAGTAGTCTAACAGGGAATTTCCCAAAGAAATAAGAAGTTATAGAAGAGACAGGCAAAGATCCACAATTTGCCTTGGGCTGTTTTCCAGCATCAACAGACAGCATCTGCAGGGGCACGTATCTAAACTGGGGGAGCCTTCACAATAAGAACTTAATGAGCCACAGGAAACCTGCACTGAAAGAGGACGTTCCTGGAGGGCTGAACCATCCCACCAGTGAACTCATACAGGGCCCATCGACCTGTCCATCCTCCATAGCCTGTCTGGAGCTCCTGCCCAGGAATGGAGACCCTCTGGGCACTGCCTGCTTGCACACAGCTGCCCACCTGGACTCTGAACACAGGGAAACGTAACTTACTTGATCCTCTGCAACTTAACCTAAGCTCCACAGCATGAAGAAAACAAAACTTGTTATTTCTAGTTTTTCAGGCTTCCCACCCTTCCTCTGCTGTAGGCAGAATCCCTGTTCCCATGCCAGAGGTGCTCCTTCCCTCTCTGCCCTCTGACCCACGGCTTTTTGCCTTCACTGGTCATTGCAGGCCGGGGAATGAGCCTTAGGATGGCAAGGCAATTCAGACTTCCCACTAACTCTTCAGCAGCAGTAGTTTTAGGGCACAGGTGCCTCAGAGCAGACCCACAACCCAGAAATTATAGCTGCAGGCAGAGCAGCACTGGCTTGTGGTTATCCACATAACACGGCCCAATTTCCCCGCTGAAGGAGAGGGAAAAGGATGATGTCAGCCTGTGAAACACTTGCATGCAACATACAGCACTGGTGTGGAAAGCTCCGAATTTGCACCAGAGGCGATTTACCAGCAGTTTCCAATTTAATTGCTGTGAAGGCAGAGAGCAGGTGGTGAGCGTCAAACTGGGAACACGGGCAGCACGTGCCACACCACTGCTGCCCTGAGCAGGACAAGTGTTCCCCTGACAGAAACATCTGTGTTCTGTCCTCTTCACCACTGTGAGTCTGGTAAGAAAATGGTCCAGGAAAACACAGTCATAGAATCATAGAATACTTTGGGTTGGAAGGGACATCAAAGATCATCTAGTTCCAACACCTCCCACCAAGTGCAGGGAGATCCTTGTTCTTACTGCTTCATTTGAGGAAAATGAGGATTTAAAGCAAGAAATCTTTCTAGAGACATACAGAGCCTGAGGCCTGACCTTGATGTACTGTTACACATGACTTATGTTAACTGGTGCAAACAACCTCACTCATACAACCAGTAAAAAATACAAAACAAAAATTGAAGATTTTTCATGCACAATTACGGCAGAAATTTGAATGTGAATTTGCTCCTGCTTTCTATTGATAGAAAGCTACCAGGTTTAGGTGACCCTAGCATTCTTTGGAAGTTGTTTTAAACCTCATACTCAAGCACTTCTGTGTAGCAAGTGTTAAACCAGCCTGGACAAGGGCTGATATATTTTCTACAGGAAAGTCTTTAAGTACTTAAGCCAGAAGTAGAAAAGGCTTTCCCCAAAAATATTCACTGTTGAGATTAAGTGGTATTTCTTGAGGTTCACATTTAAGTCAGAACTACAGTACCAACAATCAGAACAAGCTTCTATAAATTGGACAGACCTAGAAATATATGGGCAAATCTTAGCTTTCATATAAAATTAGATAAGCAACAAGGACAAAGGAAGCAAAGGCGTCAGTACCTTTAAAATTCCGTGGGAATTAAGCACCCAACATTGCACTCTGAAACATCTTACTTAATTTTTTTTTTTCAGCTTCTTGGGATTATTTTTTTAAGATATTTTGAAGAACAACACCCTTGTTTACAAATCCTACCAGAAAATGGTGGGGGCTGCTTGCTTCATATTGGGAGTGCAGCAAAACCTCCAACACCACTCTGCCTGCCTGAGACAAAATCTATTTCTGCTCAAGACCTTTGCAGTCAGGAGAGGTTACTCTGGAGCATGGGAGGCAGCAGAGCACACTTGACTGTGCAAAGGACTGATCCCTGACTCTGACATCAGTGGGCTCTTGCCACCCCTGTCAACTCCAGGCAACCTGCTGGTTTTGGCAATGTTGTATTTGTCAGCAGCCACTGCCAGGACTCACGGAGAAATAAAACGAAATATAACAAAAATATGATGGCCCAAACCCCTAAAAGTGTTTGGGGACCCTTTTTAGGGACAAAATAAAGGAGGTTTAGGGACAAAGGATTACTGTTCACTACTTGTTTATATAAAATCCAATCTCATGCGGTTCATACTCATCCATATACAATGGAATGTAATTGCAGGGAGCAACTGTCTCATTTTTTTATGCAGCATGTTTATGTGTGGGTGGATAATGGGAATAGCAATGTGTTGGTTTGGTAATAGAATACTTTGCAGGTATGGCAAAAAAACCTAAAACACAGCAATTACCAAGGTCAGTTTGCTGTTCCTCAGAACAAAGTCTTTATAAGCCACACAGTGAATTAAGAAAAAACCAACAGTGTTTGGCACCTGCATGAATATGTAACAGAGGGACCATTTCAGGAGGGTACTTGTTCAGCATCTGGCAGACAGGGCAGTGATTTGAGATGGGGACACCTGCGTGGTACTGCAGTCTTACTGGTTGAAAAAGTTGCAATTTGCTCATGGATGATGTGTGACCATGAAAAGTAGCTAATTTTCATAGCAAATAATTTATTGCAATTTATTTGCTCAGTGTCATACAGAGGCTTGCTTGATTGGAAATACTTTGTGGTCTTTTCAGAAACTTAAAATTCATTACCATAATCATTATCTTCCTAAAGAGGAAGAGAAGGTCTTCCCCCCCCCCCTTTTTTTTTTTTTCCCAGAGTCAACCATTTTATTTGTAGTAAAAACAAAGCTAACAGGTTTGAAGGAAGGAGTTTTCACATTCTTTTTAGAGAGTCTACTTATGAGGAAGAAAAACCTACTTTTCAAACCTATACTTAAACTTTAAAAAGGACTGTTGCCTAAAACTAGCCATTTTCCTACTTTCTCATGCTAATGTCCTGTTTATAACTGACACCTTTACTGCCTACCCACTATATCAATTTCACTTCCCCAGAGAAAGAAAAACCAGATCCTGTGACTAGTGTACTGGATTGATAATCTAGCCTAATGCTGACAGATAAATGCACTAATTTTCTTCTGTGGTTGGCTCCACATTGCAGAGTAAATCTGCTTCTAACAACTGCCTCAATAGGCTCTGTAACCTGTCCAAGAGATGATGTCAAGTGCTACAAGGGCCTAGGGCTAGTATGGCAGGTAAGAGTTACCACTGGGATAAAGTTACAGGTGAAGTTTTGAATGAGAGGGTTATTTTAAACGAAAGCCTGGCTGGAATACAGATTGCTTTTTTAAAAGTTGAAAAAGTAAAGGAATAAAGGGCAACTTATATAATTTTGGGGTCTATGACTTCAGTATGAAAATCAGCATGTTCTTACCAGTCACTGGCTAAGGTATTGCAACGTCCAGGAAGCATGAGGAGTTATTACTCTGGGTAGTGGTGCAAGGGAAAATGATGTGCCTTGCCCTGCCTTTGCTGGATTTGGTGAGAGAACAGCAGAGCTCAAGCCTCAACAGCATTCCCTGAGCACAGGAGGATACTGGTGACTGCTCCCACCTCCTGTATTGCAGGAAGCCTCTGATGCAGGCAGGTACCAGGTCTGACTCGATGCTGTGCACTCAGGCACTGATGATTGTGCCTAAGACTCACTGGACATACAAACTACAGACACTGGAAGAAGAATCACAGACTGTTTTTTAAAAAAATTAATTCCAACAAGGGGAAAAAAATCAATGCAAAACAATTTTTTTTTAATGATTTCATGAAAAATATTTGGGCAATTTCTAAGAATTTCAGCAGCAACTGGACAGCCAGGAAGATCTCAGCATTGTTTTGCTCTTACTGGTTTTCTTGTTGAATTCCAGGATCACTTCACTGGTTGCTACCAATTTATAGCACTTCGATGTTCCTTTATCATTTTGACCAAAAGAGCAACTTTGGTGGACACTTATTGATTCCCTCTTTGGAAAAGATCACAAGCAATAGCTTTTTAAATAAAAAGGGTCTTTGGATTACATGGATAACGCTGGCACTGAGGGATACATCTCTTACTCTGCTCTCATGTCTAAAATGTTCAATCAGCTCCCACCCCCCTAACCTGAAACAAAAATAAAACCACATTTTAATCACGTCTTTTTCTCCTGATTTTCACTCCCCACCTCCTGACCTTTCCATGTGAAGAGGATCACGCAGAACATTTCAGCTTTTCTTAGGCTAACTTTTGCTCACTTTGAATAGCACTTATATAGGTCAATAGCATCACTTCCCCTCTTGCCCCCCTCCCCATCACAGAAGAAATACAGGATCTAACCTCTTTAATGCATCAGTTAACAGGATGCCTTTTTGTTTGTTTATGGCACAGGAAGTTTGATATTTGAATGAAACTAAATATTCAGGAGAGAAACTTTATAGACTCTGCTTTTTTTTTTTTCTTGCCTTTTTTTTTTTTTTTGATATTTGTACAGCACCAAGCACATCTGGCTCTGAGTAAGGCTCCTTGGTGCCATTTCAATATGACTAACAGTAACAGCAAGAGTTCTCAGACCACAAACTACAGGTATAACAATTGTACACCTATTCTCAGTACAGAATACATGGAAAAAATATGCCATGTTAATAGTGTGTACTGCAGCATGCACAAAACTCCCTGCATGTTGTAGGAAAACTATAGTTCACTGACTTTATTGCTACAGAAAAATACTGGAAAACAGCCAATCCCTGAATGAAGCAGGTCACTAGTTTGGTCATATTCTAATATGATATTTTTGTGGTCACAAGGAGATGATAAAATGTCTGTAGGAGGTCACAGAGAGAAACTATTCTTTGACAGCAGCAAAAGTGTACAGATTTTGTGTATTTTCTGAATTTTTCTACAACTAATACACATTTCTCTTTTTTTTTCCTTTTTTTTTTTTTTTTCTTTCTTCTTTTACTTCTCTGAACATTTCTGAATGCCCCTGTTTCCTGAGCAAAGGAAGCTAAAAGTTTCGGTAACATTTCAGGCTGGCTGTTTATCTTTTAATTGTGTATGACTATTCAGTGAACCCAATCATGCTCCTGTGGAAGTCTAATGAGAACTGGGGGTACTAAATTCCCTGGGAACTGGATGGAGCCTCCAACTACTGACTTTGTAAGGCTTCAGCCATGCAAAACCCTGCTGGCACAAGTAACGCATAAGAGCAAAAATAAAAATTCTGCCTCTTTGAAATGTTTAACCACAGCTCATTTGCTAATACAGCAGTTGAAAGGTGAAAAAACACCCACTGATTCTGAAAAGTATGGAACAACGTATTTGACGCGTTCACTAGCTGTTAGCTTTGGAAATATTTAGACATAAATCAATTTTGTCCCAAAATAGAGTCCAAATGAAAGAATCGTCAAGAAGTGGAACAAAGTCCTGCATTGTGCTCCGTGAAATACTTGTCGGGATGTGTCACTAGAGGGCACTACCACATCGTCCCCAAGGCACCAGGACAAAGGACACGAGTGCCCTGGCTGTTTAACTTGCACTCTCTGCTTTATGGTTTGAGAAACAAATTTTAATCACATCGCAAAATTTATTTATTTTTTTAATAATAGTGGGACTTCAATAATCGGCCATATTATTGAAGAGTTAGTGAGTGGAGCCTTCACATCATAAAGTTCTGAGGCTTTGGGCTTTGGAGCTCGTTAAAAATAGTCTGCACTGAGTTAGCAGTTCTCATCAAAACAATTCAAGGAGGCTGTATTTGGGAATTACGCTGCTGAATTAGCACAACAAATAAGGAATAATATGGGGCATAAGGCAAAGGAAACTTACACTTGGGCCGCTTCCTTTCTTTGTATTCAGTGCTGCTCACAGGCACCCTGCCCAAATGAGGTTGGGGGAAGAGCTGAAACTGGGAATCACAAGGGGAAAGTAGGGAGAGAAATATAAGGGAACTCTGCTTTTCTCTCAAATAAATGCTATTTGCAACAACTTGTGATAATTGCTAAATGGCATTTATTAAAATAAATGCACCTCACTGAAGCGAAGGGGCAAAACCATTTAGCCGTTCAAAGTTTAGGGATTTGGAAAAAAAATTAAAGTGCTTTCTTTGATGGGTATGCAATGCTTGTTTCACTCAGTGTGGAGGATAAATACAAATGAGGGTTTTCTTTCAATGCTTCTGGCTGAGAGAGAGCACAGAGGTCGCTTTCAAGGTGACTAGATTTTTGTTTGAAAATGGTGAGTTCCCTGTTTCTCAAGAAACTCTGCTTTGTAGTCCATTGCTATGCACCTGAAAACTTCCCACTGACTTCCAGGGGAAATTTGGCTGCTCAGGAATGCGGGATTGGGCTCTGGAATGGCAATCACATACAGAGAACTCAACAATGCACAAAAATTTAACTCTTCAAAGGAACCAGTCACAAGCTTAAAGCTGTTCATGAATATATTACCCTGCTTCATATGGAAGACATCAAGCACTGTGGTTCCTGTATCAGAAAATTTTAAGGAAAAAAAATGGTGAGGTGGTTTTGGTTTTTTTTTTTTTTTTTTTGAAACCATGTGGTTCATCCAAACATCAAGTTTCTCAAACATTCATCTGGTCTAAATCTGATTTCTGAAAGGTCTTGAAACTTGGCATCTCCTTAGGGCACAATCCAACTCCCTTTTACCAGATAAGAATTCAGTAATTTATAATTATTTATAATATATTTATAATTAGGGAGAGGGCCATGATTATGAAAAGACACACTAAATTCCTGCACTGTGCTTGGAACTCTGCAAGTACTTTGTGAGTGAAATGCTAATTGTTAAATTTAATTTTAAAATAATTTTATTGAAATTACTGAACCAGACCTGCTCATGTTATCCATCAGGTGGAATGGTAGCCTGCTAAAATGGTCTCGTTTAAGTGGGACCGGGAGAAAAGCAGAGATGTTGGAGGCCTCCAATGTCAGATCAGGACAGGCATCAACAGAGGTTGCTCATAAGCTGTAGACAAAACGGCACCAGAGCAGGGTGAGTGAGTTGCCTATGGGGCCAGAATGTCTGAACTCTACCAAGTGCTGCTGAGGAAAACAGCTTCAAGGCCAGATGTGATAACTGGGAAGAGAGTCCAGCAGCTGAGAGGGGATCCTTTGGCTCATGGGATGAGCACCGAGGCCTATAATGTCTCAATATGGCTCTTCATTAAAGGACCAATAAGAGACCCTTTGGCTATGAAGAAAGTGTAGCTGGGGTAATATTAAAAAAGAAGCCAAGTCCCAAGGTTTTGACAATTGTATGTTTTCCTATTGTGAGTTATGGAAACCTAGCTCTGTGCAGACAAGCCTGTGAAGGGATGAGTGAGCAGAATGCAATGTCTTTCCTAATATAAACAGATTATTTTGCATTATGGCAGATTTAGGAATGTGAAATGTTCACTCTGTAGCTAGTTAAAGGCTTACCATAATTGCTCTACTACTGCTATTGCTACAGGATTCCCTGTCTTGTCTGACTGGTGGATGATGCTTGGTTTCCAGATTCTGTTTGCAGGGGTTTCTGGAGGAGGAAAGAAGGAGATCTGAGGGCAGATCGTCTATAGCTGGTGCCACAGACATTCTGAAATGTTCAACAGTTCATAACTCACTTAATCCAGGCTGAGAATACGCCTTAGAAACACACAGAATCCAAAACATGAAAGAGAGACTTTGCCTCCTCCCTTTCCAGGTGAGCAGCTGTTTGGGCAGCACAAAAATATGAGACAGGGAAAAACCTATCCAGACTGAAGTCAACAGCAAAACATGTCAGAAGAACTGGAGTTTTAGCCCAGACAATACCAGCTGAGCACTGAAAATTGAGTGAATACCCTTTGCCTGAGCTGCAACTCAGAGGTCTCAAGCCCAGTGACTAAACATTCAGCTGGGGCCAATATGTTTTTGGAATAAGAAAACCAACAACTATTTATTATGTCCAAGTGGGATACTTCTCAATCCAAGGTCAAACCTCTAGCTTCAAGCAACCCAAGCATTTTGCGTGGGAAGACAGGTACCAATTTAGTTACTAATTCATGGGTCAATAAAAGATCAACCCAAAAAGCAGAATCCAAGCACTCCCAAAATTTGGACAAGAATTCTAGTTTGGGCTTGCAAGCAGGTCTGCACGTTCAAATGGATAGTCAAAGACAACCTGGCTTCTTTTGTCAGAGAACCACTTTCTTAACTCTGCCAGCAGCGCTTCAGACTGTCTGACATTTCATGTGGTATCTTTTTTTTTTTTTTTTTTTTAAACACAGAATTAAAGGGAAAAGAAAAAATCCTTAACTCAATATCTTTAGAGCTTTTGTTTTGGTTTTGCAACTTTTCTGTTTCTGAAAAGAGCACCAAGTAATCTGTTGATGAGAGAAGGAAAAATATATGTAAGTAAGGAAAAACATGCTGCTACAGTAAAACTGTGTCAGATTCTATTAATTCAGTTTTTCATTGTCTGATATTTCCAGGCACAGTGGGCTTTTTGGTAGACCTCTGAGCTCTGTTTTCTAACAGAGGCATAGCACAGGGCCTGTCAGGAAGAGGCAGCGCTCTCATTGTTATACACCTCAAAGAGACAATATAATCCTCATGCCTTCAGAAGGGCCAGGACTGAACCCCAAAACAACAGCTCTGCCTTCCTTTAAAGGGTGAGCAAAGCTCAGTCAAAGCCTTGTTAGTGCATGCCTATGAATTATTCCCTCATCGAGTGGCCGATCACACCACATTAATATCGTGGGCACATTCTGCTTTGTTAGCAAAACTGAATTCCGCTGCGGCACTAATGAAGGACCAGTCCTCATGTAAGACATGATATCTCCAGGATGTGTCTATTCTGCTATGAAATTATTTCCTTTTGCCAAGAGTATTATGAGATTAATAACTGGAAAATATTTAAACACAAGACAACAGGGAAAATGTCTCTCTTTTGGAGAAGTTGCATGAACACACAGTAGTGTAATTCCAATAAAAGCAAATCTATCTAGTCAATATTGAGCATCTGTCCTTGGTCTGTGAGCCAGGGAGCCACTGAGCCTCTTACAAGGCACTCCTACAGAAGCTGGTTCTTTATCTGAAGAGATTGAAGAGGCTTTGGCAGTCCCTGGTTTTACCCACAATGTTCTGCAAGGTTGACTTTAGTACCATCACAGTTTACCTGTTTCTTTAGGTGAAATTGGATCCTTTCCAGCTCGATATCAAATTTCATAGGTAGCAAAACCAAGAATAACAACAGGTCCATTGGTATTATTTTGGGAGCATCCCGTGAGGCTGAGGGAAGCCAAAAGATGCAGGAAAAGATGTGTTGCACTGAATTAAAAGACAGCGATCCACATAATAAGTTTCCTGAGGCTAACTTCTATTTCTGCCTCAATAATATCCATCTATCTGGAGGAATGTCTCTAAGATTGCATGTCCCTCAGTAACATCAGCAATAGTGAAAGAAATTATAAAGACTGTGTGCAGTGAAAAAGTGCTGAATCTAATCTGTATCTGTATCTCAGAAAAATCTCTACCGTTATTTTAAATTTCAAAGCCATGTGAATTCCACTCTCAATGCCACAAATGTAAAAGGTATAACTGGTATCAACCAACACATCCAGTTCTAATGCCCCTTTGCCTGACAGTTTTTGCATGAAATAACCAAGTTCATCCAAACCAAAATTAATTCCAAAACTGATCCAAAGCTTTCTGAAATCATCATGATTTTTTTCACAAATTTCAAAGGGTTTTCGATCTGGCCTGTAGAGTGATTCATTAATCAGTTTTAAAATTGGAAGACTGATTTAGCATGCAGTTAAGGATTTGATAATATGTACACAAAACCCAATAGGATTTTCTTAAGTCTTCACTGCTGTCCAAGCTCTCATTTAGGTCAGCAGAAGTCCTAACACTGAGTGTGCTTAAAAATTCCTCCATGCTGCATAAATTTAGTCACATTAATCCAGTGCTGGAAAAAGAGTACACAGCTCATACAAGGCCTGACCCTTTCCAATTTGCACAGGAGTAATTTCATATGCTTACCGGTCTTGGTGGGATTATTCCTCTGTGTCCACTTCCACAATATAGAGAATAATTTATAGAAATTCCATATCAAGATGTGTTATCCTTCACGGGCTGCTTGCATATATTCTTCCTTACTGATTCTATAATATTCCTTGCTGAAATGCTTTGGTTGCATTATATTCCAAGCCACTTCTTTTCCCTTTATTATTATATCATTATGTGAAGTAAAACTCAATAATAATTTTAAATAAGCTTGTGTATTCCACTTCACCAGTACTGACAGACAAAATGTCACATATTGCTTCCTTTTTGTTAAGAAGGTACTATTCTCTCTCAGTTGCATAATCCTAACACAAAGTAGAGAGTATTTGGGAGTTTGTTTAAAATTATTCAGTTTCATTATACTGCTACAAGTGGTGCTGACAGAAAACCACTTGCTTGCATAAAATAAAATGAAACATAAAGGATTTCTCTTCTTGCGTATGGAAAGTTGTGCAGGCTGTCTTACTGCATTTGTTAGTTTTTCAGAAGTAATCTCACTACCTCAGATTTCGCTCCATTTCTAGCAATTGAAAAACAAGCTTCTAGAATTTTTGCATACAATATTTTTAATTTTCATGTGATAGCAAAGAGTTCTCTCTACTGTTCATTACTGATTTTATGATGGGTAAATTCTACCTCAAAGATTAATTTGTCTGCCTTCACCTAGGTAATAGTCTACAGGAATTCAACAAGCAGAATTTAGTCCCAGCTTGTCCAGGACTTGGATGAGTTTGAGAAGTCTACCATTTTTAAAGGAAAATTGTAGATGAGGGAAATAATCAGAAATAACTTTTTATGGTTGTAATTAAAGAAAAAGGTGCTCAACTATTTATCATTTAGAAGGAATGTTTTCTTCAGCAGTTGCCTTAGCCCTGTCTCTTCCCCGAGGATGCTGATCTCACTTCTGCTGTCTGACCAGTCAAACAGGGAAAGATCAACATACTGCGATGAAGGGGACAGTATGTAAGTCATTTTTAAGATGTCATACATGCAGGTCCAGCTGCTCAGCCATCATGGCTGTTAGCATTTGGCCCTTTGCCATCAACTGACAGCCAAGCAGAAAATAAACCATAAGGGTTAAATCACATCTACTTACAGATTAAACTTGCAAGCCCAAGGCATACTGCAATGGTGGCCAAAAAAAGCAGGAGCACAGGGAATCAGCCTTTTACCATTCACACTCACAGTAGGAAAATGGCAAGATGATCGTGAGGTAATTCCTTTTAACTAGCTTATCAGAAAGCATCTGCTCACAAAGATATTAGCACTCTCTTCTACCCCTCCCAAAGATTCACAACCCAAAGCACTGCTATGACTTTTATTACTATTTTGCAAGAAGATGTAAAAAAAAAAAAAAGCAACATAAATTCAAATGCCCAAATGAACCCCATCAGTTCAGAACTACAGGAGAAAGATGTTTCTTGACCAGTCTACTCTACTCTTTCAGATACTCAATTATATAAGACTATTAAATAGATAAAGAACATTCAGTTCACAATCACAGTCCCAGGTTACAATGGAAAGACTAGTAGTACAGACATCTGATACCAAGGAAGGTACACACAGGTAACAAGAAGATGTGCTCTTGTGCTTACATGTCCCATTCATCACTTATTGAAGAACACTCACAGGAGATCACATCGGCTTCTCGTTAACATCAAGAACCAATGAGCTCTCTGAGCCTCACCCTGTCCTCTGCCTCTGCCATGCAGCAAGGCAGACAGGCACGGATGCAAACTGGATTTTTAAAGCTAAGCAGCAAGTTGCTGCTGTGTGGCTTGGAAATGGGTCTGACTTAATGCTGCAATAATTGGAAATGCCATAAATGAGGAAAGTCACTTTCTCTGCACAGCCAGCTCTTCCCTCACACCTGAAGAGCTGTGATGAAAGAGAGGCTGTTTTGTTCCTAGCACAATTTAAGGAGAGCTATTTCTTCCAGTGAACCATAGTCATTCAGGTGACACCCTCCTTGTCGAAAGAGAAAGGTAGTCCAGATGACTCCAGGAACCAGTGAAACCAGAAAAGCTGCAGAGTGGGCAGTGGCAAATAACGCAATGACTTTGCTGTAGTGACAGCCAACTATGTCCAACTGATGGTAAAAGATCTGATAGGACCAAACAGAGAGGCTTGAGAGGGCTTGGTTGAAAGGAAACACATGGTAATGCTAAACCAGTCTAGGAAAACATATTCATTTGTTGTTCAAAAGTACACACCACACTAAATATGAAGCACTATTACTGTAACTGGAAATTAATGTCCCTTTATTTCACTATTAGAATACCTAAAACCTTGTAGTCCCAAATAATTCAGAGCATAGGGTATAAGTAACTCTTAATTGATAGATTAGGAATATTTTTGAAGCCATAAAATGTGACAGATATTACTGAATTAAAGACAACAATATTCAGGCTCTTGGGAAACCTTTCTAAGTATCCAAAAGGTCCAGATTCACTGAGACATAAGGGAGTAATATGTGCAAGAAACAGAACTGTATTTAATCCTCAAGTCTGTGACAGGTGGAGATTATGAGAGGAGTGCTCTTACAAATAAAAGGGCCCCATGTTGTTAAGCTTCTCTCCTCACTCCAGGCCAGGTAAATCTCAGAAGAGAAATTTGTCTTCTGAAAGGGCTGGAGATTATATGAAGAACCAGAGAAAGTGCAAAAGCTACACTGACCCAAAAAGCCACAGGGGCAGCAAACAGCACTAACGTTTCT
Organism: Lophotriccus pileatus; assembly: GCA_035583135.1. NCBI lineage: Eukaryota > Metazoa > Chordata > Aves > Passeriformes > Tyrannidae > Lophotriccus > Lophotriccus pileatus. The sequence goes on along the minus strand of JAWWES010000011.1, from coordinate 7,635,960 downwards.
GTGGACGCAAAGCCGAAGGCAACTTTTCCTCTCTCATTATAACTGAGTGGGATCGGTTCATATAAACTTGGGACCAGTTCACATACAAAGAGGTTGTTGCACGACCTCTGATTCATGGTAACTGTCCGTGCATGTGCTCTAAGCTGGCAGCTCAGGTAACTGGAATTAGCTAATTCCTCTCTTTTATTCAGAGCAGAATGCTAAGCCAACATGAATTACTTCACATTTTCAGGAGCTAAAAGCATGCGTGTAAAATTGTGGTAGCTCAGTTTATGTGCTGGAAGTGTTTACCATGTACAAGCCTTCACTTGTGTTTATGTTTTGGGCTCCTCTTTAATAGTGACTGGGGCATATTTCTTTTATTTGCATCTTTACACCTGTTCAAAAGGAGTCCTTGACACACACTGGGAAGGAACAAGCATGGCTGGTAGATGACAGAACTATTTTTCATCTATAGCACAGACACAAGACAAGATACCTGGCCTTTTTAGCAGAGATGAATGACTACATACTCTCTTGGTGCTGTCACCTGGGCTGCTCATCACGTTGGCTTCTCCCTGGTTGTGCTCAGCTCTGCTTCACCGTGGGATTTGCATTCTGCACTTACTGGGTTGATCAAACTTCAGCTAAGCGTGTCAGACCAACTCTCCACTTCTCGTCAGCTTCTCCTATTCCACCAAGTCAGGCACTTTAATGCTGCCTCAGTTCAAACTGATTTCCAGTAGCAATTATACAGCACTTTGCTGGTAACAACCAGCCAATGCTGAGTCTTTTGATTGGTATCTGACAGACACTGGATGTGAGAGGTTGTTCTGTGCTCCGGCTTGGGAGGTACATCCTACCAGCAGGACTCTGTCACCACTTAAAGTTTGTTAGCTTTGAATCATCAGAATAATATTACTCTATGAAGCAATTTCTAAAAATAGAAGCTCAAAATTTAAGTATGTTTTTCCCAGTCTGACATTATCATTCAAATATAGCTTCTTTGTGATATTTTTCATTTGTGAATCTGAATTTACTGTCTAAAACTTAGGAAATTGAGACAAGAAAGAAGCAACCTCTTTCACCATTGTTGCACAGAAGGACAGAAAAAAAAAAACAGAAACAGAAAGATCAAATCTTGCCCTTTTACATTCACAGCTCTTCTGATGTGTCCTGCCTATGTACTAACAAAATCAATATCCAAAATTATTTGCAACTCACTTGCAAGTGGCCCTAAGTGAATAAATAGATCATAGAGAAGCTTAAAGATTCTTACAAATGCATTCACTTTTTTTTCCTACCCAGAATAATCTACGAATTTGAGTTGCAACTTGTTCTTTCCAATGCCTAAAAAAACATTCAAATGATTCTCTTGTAACACCTATGTACTATAAAGAAAGATTTTCATCATATCATCAATTTAAAATCAAACCTAGAAAGACAGAACCCCAGGGGTTCACTGATCTTTTAGCTCTTTAAAATTTGTGGGCAAATTCACACAATTATATTATAATGCCTTAATATAATATAAAATGTAGCTTGAAGAAACCTTAAAATAAACCGAACTTGACTGTGTTGGTGAGCTATTGTGATAAAAAAATTAACATGTTTGGGGAAGTCTGATTTGCATTACACAGTGCCTGTAATCAAATTACCTCTAAATGTTATGCCATGTCACACTGTGTTTGAGATGTTGCTGTCAGAAACGCATACATACGCTTTGCAGTTTGACTCAACCTGGCTTCCTTTTAAGCGATCATGTATGCCTCTGAGCCACTGCAGCCAAACGGTGGTAAAATACAGAGGTTGGCAATTCAATTTCATTCAACCTTTCAAGAAGGAAAGAGCAGATAAGCTTTGCTTGTTCGTGTCAATGATAATATTCAGTGCAGCCTAAATCTAATTCAATAGGTTCGCTCCCGCTCTCTTGTCACATTGTCATTTCCAAACCAGGTCCCCGCCACCCCCTCCCCGCTCCAGTTGCAGCAAAACTTTCTGAAGTGCTTAACCCGCAGCCACGGCCGCCTTCCCAGTGGATGAGCCTTGGGTCAGTCCCAGCCCTGGGGTTCGCGCATGGGGCCGGGGCAGCTCAGGTGGCGGCTGCCGGACCCCATGTCCGCTGACCTCATTGCAGCCACAGATGTTTACTGCACTTTGGGCGATCTGCAGAAAGCAGAGCAGTAAAGTAGGCCAGCTTGCGGGAAGGCTGTTACCCACAATTCATGGAAAAATGCTGGATAGTTCCCACTAGGTTGTGGTCGGCTAGGAAACGGCAACTTATTAATCTTGTGTCAGAGTGCCAGCTGCAAGCCTGGCAGTTACCATATTTCACCACCAACTCCGTGTCTGGACAGCCATTGTCTTTTTTTATGAAAAACTCCACAAATCAGCTGCTATTTTCCCCCCTCTACGTGCAGAAACGGCACTCGGGGGCTGAGGTGGCTCTGGCGCATCATCCACACGGCGGTCAGGTTTGCTAATTCAGAGCAACTGCTTAGTTTCCAACTTTAATGATATTCCCTCAGCATATCACCATGGTTGCCTGGCGACCGGATTTCAGCTAGGCCTCTCATTTGATTCCCACACATCAGACCCTGAAAAGCACTTTTTTTCCTCCCTCAGCTTTTGATTCCGGCTCCTCTGAAACCCTTCCCCCTGCGGTGTCGGTATGGGTGGGCAGCGCGGTGGCAGAACAAGGCCAGGGGTGACGGGAGGCCTGGAGGCTCCTGGTCACACATCAAGGCCTGGAAACAAAGCCGCCAGGAGCCCTTCCTGACAAACACAAATTCCCTTCAGAAAAAGCAAATTTGGTCTTCCCTTCGTAGCGTGGGTGTCATTTTAAGACTTTCTTTAGACACTTTACTAAATCTGACGCTTTCCATTGTTTTTTGGGCCGTTTCTCACAAAAGGTTTCCTATTATCAACAAGTTGCTATTGGAGTAAGCAAACAGCTTGTGAAGGCCTGAAATAATCTAATAAGCAACGGGCTTGCGTGCTTTATGTACCCACATCTTTACAGGATACAAAGTTTGTTTGGATAAATAATTTTCCACTTTTTGCTCAGTTTCAATTAAAGTGCCCTTTTAAAATTAATGGTTTTGCTTAGCTCTGCCCCTTGCCCCCTTCCATACACAGAAACTCGCTCTACCCAGTGTAGCATAGCTGTAAATACATTTTTCTTAAACTGCTCTGGCCCAAACAAAAGAATTTTAAAAACATTCTGTTTTTTGGTGCAATTACAGGTCTGATCAATAAGATGGGTACAAGGACTACACTGACATTCTTATTCTTCTCTTGGCTACAGATGAAAGTCTTCACAAAGTTAAAGGATTGACTTCACTGGAAGCCAGATCAGCTTACCCCAGCTTAAGGTTTAGTCTTGAATCTTTAATGTGTCATGGCAAAAAAAAATGTTGTTAGCTTTAAACAAATGTTTGTTAAAAAATTCTATAAACAAAATACAGAATTATTTCGGTAACTAAAAAAATATCATGCTACAGTAACTTGTATCAGATGGGGAATCACCAGGTATATAATATCTAACATAAATCATTTTCAAAGATTACTGTTGAGGAAAAGTCAGTCAGCTGGATAATTTACTAAAGGTTTGATATGAGCACCACAGAAATAGTTTAAATACAATGTTCTGCTTCTTGTTTGCATGGATTTCACATCATTCCCTGTACAGCCTGCTGATGGATATGAAAATCCATAGTTATTTGTACTAAACCACTACTCGAACATCTACTAGTGTTGAGCACAGTCACAACAAAATTGATGTCCATGTATCAACAGCAGGAGTAGATCAAATCTTGTTAGCCTATACAGACCTGAACTGTCTCATCTTTTGTAGTGATTACAGTCTTGTGTTGTTTAGAGATCCTCAAAAATTCCCAACTCTTCGAGTTATTTTGTTACAGGAGAACCTTAGTTCATTAGTTTTTTAAAGAAGTTCATAGTCCTTATGCTTCAAGAAAATGGGAATTTTTGTTCCAAAAGCTCCAGACAGCTGAGAGTTCCTTACGCTTAGAGGTTTTGGGCTTGAGATTTTTTGATTTTTCATGAAGTTTCCACATTGTAGGGAGGGACATGCAGTTTCTCTTTATATTGTTTGGCAGTCCTGACTATCCACAATGACATTCAGATTTGACATGTCTCAGTCACAACCCGGGATAAGAGTGCATTGGGCACTGAGTGTCCAAGGACCAACTCAGACTAGAGCTCTCAGTTGTGATATGCAGTACCATTTGAGTATTGCATGGTGAAATAATTTTTAAAAAGTAGCACAACCATGATATGAAAACATGTTAGTTTTCAAAACAGGAATGATGTTGTGGGATTTCACAGTATGAAGCTTCTCTCCCTCCCTGTGTCCACAGCTGGTCCCCCACTTGTCAGTAATGTGATCTCACTACAACGTGGGGAGGACTTTTTGAATTATTGTCTCACAAGGGACTGTTGTTCCATGGTCTAGACTCAAGAGCAGAGCAAACTAAACCTCCTCTGCATTGCTGCAGTAGAAGCACCTCATCATCCCTTTACACTCTATCCTGGGCTTCCCAATGCCCATGGAACACAGAGCTGTCTCCTACAGTCCAGCCTGTGTCCTAATAACATTAGAGTGACCTGACACCTCATATGTTTTACAATACCTGTTACAATAGTATGCTATGCCTTTTATTGCTTGTTACATCCTCATTTGAGATTCTCAGCTGAGGAGAAGTTCAGTTCCAGAAACTTGCAATCAGAAGTAGTCACATCTCAGAAAACCTATTGAGACCAGCGGTCACCAACTAGGGCATGTAGGACCCAGACCTCCAAAGCCACGCAGAAAAGTTTTAAAGGTCACTAATGTATTTACACTCTGTGTGTCAAATTAATCATCCAAGGAATTGTAGACATACGAGAGAAGGAGTTTATTTCATGGCAGACGGTGCTGCTCATGAGAGTTATCATTGCTGAATGCTAAATCCCACGGGACAGAAAGTACATTCTGGTGCAGGACTAAATTGTTTTGCAGGTCTACACTGAGGCAAATTGTACTCAGTTACATTAATAACAACAACAGCAGGGAAGTGTCTTCATTTTCACACTAGTGGAAAGAAGAATTTTGCCCACTGCATAGCATTTCACCAGAAGTGAAACTAAAAGAAGTTAGCAGATTGGAACACTTCAAAATACATTTAGACTACTGTAGCTCTAATTAAATGTGCCTCAAATGCAGCTTTTGAAATGTATGCTTGCATGAACACAGAAAGGGTTTAGATGTGCAATCCCTGTTACTATTTCAAATTTCTTCATTGGAAGAACAGGTGATTGATTTTGTGTTAGAGCTCAAAGCAGGAGTTCTAACCTGTCCCTCTCTCCCCTAACCCAGAGCAGGTATCACATCTATATCCTTTACTCAGCAACAGCTAAGTCTTCACAAGTTAAGAGACTTACACTCTTTTTTTTTTTTAATCAATCATTTGCAATAACTGTTATCATTGCAGATCCAGTACCTGCTGCAACATTTCTCACTTACTTATTAAGTTGTTAAGGAAGTCGTTTTGTACAGTACACTCCTGACATGTTAAAAAAGAATGTTTTCAGATTAGTGTTCAAGCTTCATTTTTCTTTTCCCTGAAAGTTTTAATTAATACATTAAACACATTGTAGCTGTGCAGATGGGTAAAGGAGATATCTATTTATACATTCTATTGATTCGGTTATTCAAATGTTTAGTAGCATTATGCTATACATGCAAAAAGAACATGGTGCCCTTTGAGAATTGCTTCCATATTGTTGAGTTTAAATTGAAATACACACACAAATCCCATCTGCAATAGTGGGATGTATACCACATTAAATTACCCTCCCCCATAGGCTGGAAGTATTTTCAAGAATGAAAGGTAAATGTTCAGTGCTTTGCTGGTGGAAGGCAGGCTCTTGGTGCACTCTGGAAATAGGATTGCCCTCTAGTTATCTCACATCCTTCTAGCTCTGGGCAGAACACCCAAAAGAAGTAAATTTGCCAAAAACTGCTTTATCCGAAAGCTTTACTATCTCCTATTGCAAAAAAGCTAAGACATTAGATAAACTTAATTTTTTGTTGTTGTTCTTCTTTTGTCATAAGACATTATAGTTCTGGCTCCGGGTTTTCACTCCAGGTCAGAAATTTGGTATGGAAACATATTGGGGACAGTGATAATAGACTCTGGATTTTTCCTATCTCTTATTTAATTTTATGATTTCCAGTGAACACTGGGACTGGATTTGATAACCTGGGGAAGTTCTGTTTTCTGTGATCTGAAATGCAGTGAACGTGGCTGCAGTCAAAGAGGATAAGAGACTTCATGAGTATAAAGAATTATTACTTTCATTCTCTACCCATGGAATATTTTAGTTGTCTAAAATGCCTCATAACTATAAAAAAAAGATGATTAAGTCTTTCATTTTTAACAAAAATATGAACAGATTTTTAATACAAAAACTGGACATCATCAGCTTCAGAGTTGCTCCCTCAAAAATAAAAAAAAGAAAAGTAGTTCTGGGCATACTATCTATATATAAGTATGTGTTGCTATTCATGGTATATTTAGAGTCCCAGATTTTAGAAAAAAACTTTTCTGTTGATTGAGCAATAGGAAATAAAACTGACCAAATATGGAAGGTGCACTGCATGCCTGGAATCAGGCAGTCAAAGGGAAAGGAGTGGAGAAGCAGCACATCCTGTTTCTTGCATCAGAATTCTTGTGTTCTAGTAAGCGAGACAGGTTAAGAAATTCTTTGCCTAAAATATGACTTTTACTTTGATGTGATTCGTTATAGGTCATAGAAAGTTTGGTCCATTTTCCACTGATTTGAAATCCAACCAATAATGAATCAGAAGCAGAACCAAGAATAGATCTAAGGAGTTCTGAATCACAGGCCACCTCTTTCTCAAAACACCCACTCCCTCCCAATCAGACAGACGTCCCTTGTTTCTAAATAAATGCATTTAGTTACAAAACGGATTTATTTATTTTTAGCAAAAATTGCTCATAGTGACAAAATTGTCCATTCAGTTAATGACAAAATACATTCTGTTGCATAAGTTTTGCACTCGTGCATAAAATTGCCTCTCTTACCATAATTAACGTATAGATTGAAATTATAAGACATCTAAAGTTGCTGATGTGTCACTGAACACCCCCATTCCTTTTCTCCACTTTTCCCTCACCCTTTTAGAACATGACAGAATATCTAAATACTACGGAAAGTCACATGCACACAGAGAAATTGCATTGGTATTACTTCAAAATGCAAAAACCAGTTGCCCACATGAACCCAGTACAGCTCTCTCTCTCACCCCCCTGTGGTAGAACCAGCTGTGATAGTTACATGCACCCCTGAGCTAACAGAGCTTTACCTTTTAGTTCAGACCACTGAGGGACTTGCATATCTAGAGCACAGTGCTCCTGGATGTCAGCCCTGCTATTGCCAACCCCCAGCAAAGCATCGGTGTTATGCAAGCAGACGAAGAAAAAATCCTGAAATGGTTCCTGTTCCTTACATCACCACAGATACCTCAAGTCAGAAATCTTTCATCTGAACGTGTTGTTAAATTGAGATCTCTGAGTGATGCACAGAATTAAAATGAAGATAAAATTATCTCACTGTGATTTGATTATCTCAGTTATCTGAGTGGAATAGTGCACTGACTTCTATGATGCAGAAACACCTCTGATGAGCAAGTGACACTCAATAAAATAAATAGTATGTCAAATTACAGTACAAAATTTTAAAATAAATTAATCTCAGGGATAAAAGGCACTTTAATTTCCTGTCCTCCATTCTTCCCTTTTTACTTGCATCTCTGGAGTAAGAAAGGAAAATATCTTACCTTGGCAAAAACTTAAAGTTCTGCTCTAAATAATACATACATATTTAAAGTACAACCTTACTGTAAAAGAAATGCCATGGAAAAAACATCCCTTCCTAACTGCCACTTGCAAGGGTTTGGAGTGTCTGGGAAAATTTTGAATGAACCTCCAGACATACAGAAAACCTCCTCACTGCCTCTGCTCTTTTCTGAAATGTTTCCAAAAGAAAATAATCTTTATACTTCACAGACAATCTGAAAATATGTTTGTCACTGACAAAAAACTCCCACACACACCTTTTTTTTTTTTTTTTTTTTTTGTGTGGCAAGCATTGAGTCATGGAAAGAGAAAATTAGTTGCCTCAAATTTGTGCCAGAGGCTGGCCAGTATCAGACCTCTGCCTGTTCATTCTCCAGTACTGTGTTTTAGCCATGAGACTGTCCCTTTCCCTGGCACTCATTAAAAGACTGGAATGTGCTTATGCTCAAAATTCTCCCAGTCAAGGGTAAACACATGAAAAAAAAAAAGAAAAAGGAAGATACATCAATGTTTTCTTTTTAACATCATTATATTAGGTGTGTTAGAGAAATGAAGGATAGGTTTGAAAACAAAGGTGAGAGACGATGTTAGCAGCAAAAGCTGAATTGATGCAGTAGGTCTGTGGGCACTTTCTGATTTAACATATTTTCATGTAAGCAAGAGGTTTCCAGAGCCTGCTATAATTCCTAGCGACTGCTCTGTCACTATATGATATGAATGAATGCTAAAAATACCACACATTTTATACTGTGGCTACCCAGTACGGATTTCATTCAGCCTGGATTTGTGATAATTCCTGTTACGCCTTCACAGCACCGACACAGAGGAACTGTAATGATGGTCTATTTTTGTGTAGTGTGGATCTAGAATGCAGATTAAATCTGTTTAATACACAGCTTAGTCTTGATCTCCTTAGGTAAAGAGTTACCCTAAGATAATGAAATTACATCTGTGACAGCCTGGCCAAAAACATTTAATTACAAAAGAAGACAAACCATGGTAGAGGACCAGAATATAGCCATGAGCAGATGAGCTTTCCCAGTAAAGGTATCTTATCACAGAAGCAAAACTTATACTTTCAAGACAGACCACGAGCAAACAAAATCTTGAGTCAACATATTTCTTAGGGAATGTTTATCCTTTATGCCAAAATCTACCTCAACAGATATCTGGTCCCCTTGAAAGCTTTTGGTTAAAACCAATCTCTGAGCCAAGGCTTTCTGTCTCTTGTTTAGTAAACAATTTAATCTCGAAGAAATTAATAGGAAACAATGCATATTAGGATAAAGTTGTTCCATTAATTACACATAACAAAATTTGCTGTTATCTCTTACACAATACATACACGGTCACAGGGAAGCTGGCAATGCATCAACCAGACAAAATCCCTAAATGAGCAGAGGTTGCTACAGGCAGAAGAGAGATGTTACGCAGAAGGGAGTTGCCCCTAAGTCACTGCACATCAGACAGAAGTTCACAGACTGTAAAATGCAGGATTTGGTCAAGTCAAGGCACAGGGCCAGTGGGAAGTCTACTTTATGGATCCTAATTACACTCCTTGGTAGGACCTCAGGAGTCACTGCAGCTTCAGAAGGACTGCCTGGACTCAACTTCTACGTGTTATGGATAATATATTGCCAGATGAGCATGCAAACATGGTCCCAACACAGAAGCTGGGGAGGACTCCTCAAGATTCGGTAGAGGTTCCTTTGGGACTGTGTGTTAGCCCTTATCAGAAACAAACCTATTGGAACAAGCCAGTCATGCCCAAGGTCAGCATCACTTCCCAAACTGCCATCAGCATGATGCATATAAGAGATAGACACACAGGAGCATACCTGTCAGTGAAAAATGAATCACCTTCTTGTGAAAATTCTGAAGTTTTGAGGGGGTTTAGTTTTTGTTTTGTTGGTACTGGGTTTTTGTTTGTTTGTTTGTTTGGTGAGCAGGTTTGGTTTTCATTTTGTATTGTTGTTCTTGGGTTTTTTGTTTGGTTTTATTTGGTTGGTTGGTTTTTTGTTTGCTTGGTGAGGTTTTTTGTTTGTTTGGTTGATTTTTTTGTGGTTTTTGGAAGGGGATGTGCATCACAAATAAATGAAATACGAATGGCTGCTCTCGAGAGCTTGTTACAGCTCGTAAGGACAGTAAGTAGACATTAAAACTACATATTGTCTCCTCATTCTACAAGAAGCAGAGCAAAGATGGTGGATCTACTTAAGGAAGCACCAAGGTATGGCCTTTTTAGGAATATAAGTCGCCTCCTTTTAGGCTTATGTGCTTTCTAGAAATAAGACCACATTAAATCTCTTCACTGGATCAAACTTGAAATACAAAATGGAACATGAACATAGCTCAGGATACAACAGAAAACTGCAGAAGGTCACTTTGTGCAGAAGTTAAGCAGACAAGTTTGAAGCTGCTCTGCTTCAGTGGCTGAGACGAGTGATTACATTTATAAGAAGGAATTATCTACCTTATTAAAACTTTGCAAGCTTCTGTTGTCTGTGGATCATCTGACTGGTACTCAGCAAATAGTGCTGAGGTTTTCTTTTTCCTACTTTGTAAATAGTGAATGAATAAGAACTTACTATGAAGTGCCAGTTTAATTTTAAGGGGCATTACCAGAGGCTTGGTAATACTAGAGTCTGAGAGGGGTTTTTAGCTAAAGTCTTGCACACCCATTTGGCACCAGGCTCATATTCTAGATTTTTTTGTCTAAGTTTAACATGTATTAACTACTGCTGCTGTAGAATTCAATAAGAGTTCTGTCACTGATTTAAAGAGAAACAAGAGTGGGTAGAGAAACACAACGTAGTTACTGTTAAAATGATAACAGAAAATATAAAATAAAAAAAAATTTGGTACCTTAGTTAATGATATTTGTGTTATAACAACTAGCTTTTAGAAAGCAGATACCAGAATGACCTCTAGAAGAAAAAATTCCCTATAAAGTAAGTTTAAAAAAAATTTAGTTTACCTTTTAAACAATCAAAAAGTAACCACTCCAAACATGTTTTGCTTTGTGCACTGGAATATTGAAACCGAATACTTGCATGGGCACAGGTCCTCTCTCTTTTCAGTAACTACTGATTTAAAAATTACTATCTAAATGCCTTGGGGCAACAAAAAAACCAAATGCCCTGATTTATGATGACTGAAAGCATGATCCACAGTTTTTTATCTAATCCATGTACTTATTCCTACAGCCTCCATCTCCATCAGCTTGGTTTTGTGTGCACCGAGCATCAATCCCCCAGTTTGTCTGGGTTACTTCCAAATGCGCAGAGCACAAACAACCCGAGAGCGCAGGCCCCGCGCTCTGACAATGCACTCTTGTCACAGGAGCTGCCACAGACCCTTAACTTCGCACTGGCAGGTCTGTCTGCGATGTGGCCTGTTCCCTTGGCTGTCCCCAGGCCGCTCTACCTCGGGATGCCGATGGACTGATGTAAGCATTCGAAATGAGCTTGCTTGGGAGTGCCTAGATTAGCTGTGTTGCCAGGCTCTAGCCACTCTAACCCCCTTTTCCACTTCAGTGGGCTGAGCTTTTGACACTCTGAAAAGCACCATTTAAAATTAATTAAAGCTCCTTATTTTGTACCAAATCTCACCACTACCAACTCTGTTTATTATGTTTTATGCAGGGTGGGGGGTACCAGTCAGCAAGGTGTTCTGGGCTGGGCTACCAATACTCACGGATGAGGAGACATTTGCAAGGCAAACACGATGTGAACGGTGTTTCCACAAATCACAGCTTTTGCACAGATTACTGGACTCCTCTGGTGGAATCCACATGTCACACTGTGAGGCGAGGCAAACTTTCTGGCAACGGCTTTTTATGGAGATTTATTCCATTACTTTTACTGCTGTGCACAACATTGAAAAGTTTTACTTGTGATTTTTACCAAGTAATTTGGTAAAAATAATTTGCTGTGAACTGCCACAAAGTGGGTTAACACACATATGATCAGGCCAACTATTTTCCAGTCTATATGCTACAGCTGCTTTATGAATATTTTTTAAAAGCTGGAGACAAACATTGTCTTTTGGTTTTCTTTTCTGAAAGACCTTCTGCCCATCTGATAAAAACCAATAAAAGAACCTAAAGATTATTTTACTGCACGTTTAAACTGTCACCTACAAGATAGCGCAATGCAGTCATGTAAATTTGTGCATACAAAATTTTATTAGATGGCTGCTCACTGTGAAGGAGATCACAACAGTGAACTAATCCAGCACATGAAGTGTTCTTCAACACTTCATATTTGGCAAACATCAAATTTCTGAACTATCCACCAAATGTAAATGGCATACTTGATATTCAAACTAACAGCAGGTTGTCCCATACAAAATAGTGTTCTTTAAACGTTAGGCACTGATTGTATAACACTCCGTGCTTCTGTGGTGTTTTTAAATATGATGTTGACAAACACTGAGGAAGAACAAAAATGTAACACAAAAGGTGCTAAGTAAAATCATATAAAAGCAACAGTTAGACGCAACCCTTGCATTCAGAGTGCAGGGACATGAAACCTGATGTAGCTGCTGTATTCATGATCCAGCGAGCTCAGAGGATGCCCAGCTAGTCAAAACAATTAGTCTGACACATCATTACTCATACTGGAACAGCTTCACTTTACATTGCTTTAGACAGGGCAGTAGCATAATAGGCTCTTCAGAGTTTTACAGCGAAAAAATCGCTTGGATTCAAAACCACTTACAATTCTGTGAGATTCTCCGTTCTGAACAAAACTAAAAAGAAAGGAATTTTTAGATGGAATCTGAGTTATACACGGACATGATTGCAGAAGTATAAACATTAGCAATTGTTGGGGATTTATGAAAGCTGTACTTTTGTAGATCCTGCTTTTTCAGTTACTCACAGAGCAAACAAAAATTTATCTACTAGATAAAATGTGTCAGAATCTGGCCCTAAATCTAATACTTCTCAACTGTTCTGCTGCACAGTCTCAATTTTAATTTCACTATGCGCTTATGCCAATTGCCTATTGGTGGTATAGATAAGGCAAGGGAAAAAAACCCCAATACTATAGAGGATTATTTCTTTTTGGCAATCACTTGTGTAAATTAGGAAACCTTTCCTACATGAGGAAAACTAAACATCTGTAAACATATTTATATCTGTAAATATCTATAGTGCTTACTTAAAATAGGTTAATGTCCTTTCCTTTAAGACTTAGAGGATTCTTCTCTGCTCTTAAGCATCCCAACTTGTACAAATGTCCTTATACTGGGTTAAATCCACTTCACTGCTCTGCCCCTTGTGCAGACATTTGTACCTCTGCTGAGAGGGTATAAAATGCCTTCAAATCAAAGAGCACAATTTTATGTACCAGCACCAGTATAAACTAATAGCAACACAACACACTAGGCAGGAAAGAACCAGGCATTGAACACTACTGTCCCATAAGAAAGAGTATGCAGAACATAAACACTGCTACAAGTTCCTTTTTTAACTAGGAGAGTCTTCCCATACTTCTCTCAGAGAACTGAATCAGGTTAAGGACAGATATTTCTACATGAGATACACAAGGGCAAAGAGTCCCAAGAGGTCTCAGTGAAGATTAACAGGAGTTCAAAAGCACTGGCACAGTACAGCCTGAAACCTCAAGTCAATTCCATTGCAAATCCAAATGATTAAGGTAAATAAATTGCAAACAAAATGTCTCTGCATTGTTTCCTAGTCTCCCACAGACCCTACTGCCAGCATCTCCTCCGAGTCCTGTGCCGCCTACTGCTGAGGCACCACAACAGCAAACTAACTTGGGAGTGGGTCTCCAATTAAAACCTCTCTCACTCTCCAGTATCCTGATTCTTTTTAATCTGGCAAGGTCTGTGTCTGAGGACGCTGCCTTCTCACCCACAACACACTCTCATAAACTGCCATGACCACAGGATCGAGGGAAAAGCCTGGATCAGGAATAGGTGGCCAACAGTTTTGTGAGCTGAAATTGCACTGAGAAAGAAGCTCTTTGCTCAATAACTTTGATTACACAGAAACTTTCACAATGTATGAAACCCAAAGTCCAGCCAACCTCGTTTCTTGTCCAAGAGTTACACTGATTTTTATTTTTGCGATATATATAGTTTTATATAGGTATATATATTTAATATATAGTCTTATGCAAAGCGAGGCATATTCTCTGATACTTAAGTAAGGAGTCCAAAATTATTTTTGGAAACATGCAACTGTTGGAGCTCACTGTTTGCTCTGTGGGCATTTGTGCTGATAGAGTTGATCTACAAATGTGCTTGTGGGGACTGAAAATAAAGTGGAAGCCAAACAAATTTTTAAAACTGACCTGGAAATGCCACCCTGGATCTTCAAATCCAGTTTCCTGCTATTATTGCAGAAACGTCTTATATAAACCAGTCAAAATGCATTTAAAAATATGTATTAGCCCATTTTCCCCATAGGGAAAAGTTTTCCAGATGATGAGAGTATTATCATGTTAAGCCTGACCAATCGTGGCCAGTTCCTGCTGATTTCTTCTCATGGCATTACTAGTTTTTCACTACACCTCCATTTTTCTTATCTTTCTGATAAGACAGAAAATGTCCTGAGAGAGAGAGAAAATAATTAATTGAAAAAGAAGTTATAGAACATTATAGATTAATTTTGGACTAATATTGTGATTTTTTGAAGCTATGACAGTAGAAAGTCTTCTAGAAGCTAATATAGGTCCCTGTGCCATGCAAATTTCCATAAGTTTTTGGATGTTTATGGGAATAAAGAATGGGACTTGACTGTCTCATAAATTTTACCTGCTCTCCTCAGAGAAACAAGCATCTGTAGGGTCATTTAAATTTTCTAGCTAAAAGGAACAAACCCAAGAGTTCTCAAATCAAAACACCACGGAAGAAATGCCTCTTAACAGTTAGACAGATACATCATTGCCAAGGAAATTTTTATATTAAGCAAAACAAAGGAAAATCCCCTACCAGGGACTTGTTCTTCTTCATCACTACACTCATCAGTAATCATCTATCAATGATGTTTCTACCTTTCTGTATAAGAAGGCTAAAGTATCTGAACTGAAGCTGTAATCCAGCCTCTATGTGTAACTGATCTGTTTATAAGTCATCCATTGGTTGTTACATCCTACTGACATGACAAATTTTCTTCCCCCCTGCTCACCAAGGGTAGCACAAATACGTATTTAAACAAAAGCAAAACATCATCAGTGCACATTCTCTTCTCTTGTCAGAATGGAATCGACAAAGGAATAATCCCTTGTTGAGAGTTTTCTCTCCTTCTCCTCTCTTTTTCTCCCCTGCTTAAAAGACTACGAACATCTGCTTCCCTTGTTTTCCTAAACAAGTCTTTGAAAAACATCAATTCACCCTGCAAGCTTTAGGAAGTTTACTGATCCTATCGGCTTAATAGCACACTGCCACACTCGAAAGAAGGCACTAGTGCTCTTGACTATTATGTCCTTTTTTAAAGCACAGCAAAGACATCAGGCACTCTAGCACATCCTTGGTGGCGTACAACAAACTAAATAACGAGATAGTCATCAATCCCTGGGACCAGCTAGTATTTTTTTTTTTTTGCTCCAGCATTACATTTTACTTATTTATTCACACTATCAGTAGGAAATGATTGCTCAGCATCCAGCTGGGCCTTCAGTTGTGCTGTTCAAAGGGAAATCTTTTCAAATGCCAATACAAAGATCAAGGGTTAAGGTTCCAGTTCTGCTTCACTCGTAGATGCTGGAAGTTGCTTATTTCAGGAGATTTTGGCCCATCTAAGTAAGCATATCATACCAAAATCTCCCACGCTCCCAGGAACTGAAAGGCCTAACCTCTGGAATGGAATTTGGTAAAAATCCTGAACTTGTTCTTCTCATTTCTGTTACAATGATGCACTGGCTCCATCATTTCCATACCAGTAGGCATGGAAAGGACAAGTCTGAATAACTTCCTGACTGAGGACTTCTGTCACTAGCTTTATTTGGCATTAATGGGTATGACATTTGTTGTACTCATTGGTGTTTGGTACATACTACATAGGACTATTTCAACAAATGATTGGTTAACTAACAGACTGAAAGGGTGGGGAAGAGAAGAAAAAAATCACTTCAAATTAAAATTTCCCAAGTTCCTCACAAAACCACAGCTATTTTACACCAAATTTAGTTCAATGTTAGAGAAAATGTTTCACAACTTCAAATACAAACCCCAAAACTAAGCAAACCCCCTTCAAATTGTTTAAATATAATATTGTGAAAATAAATGTTACCAGCAATCCAATTTTGTTAATTCTTTTCAATGCAAAGAGCTGTGAAAATTCAATCTAAATTTGTAAATAATTTCAATTAAGTTAAATTGACTGGTTTTAGCAAATAGTAGTTTGTTTCACTCTAGAGTTTGCAGTGCTTAAGCATATTCTTGGTGATTTTCATGAAAGGAAGCAGTTAATGAGAGGTCTTGAAAAGGGCTTGGAGTTTGGCTTTTCCCTCTACCTCAGACACAGGTTGTGAGAGGGTTTTGCTGCCAGGCAGTACTTCCTAAACTTTTTTCTGTGCAATTACAGGTACCTGGGTATACAAAGGAATTAATGTGTCAGTCTGATGGCAAAGTCCAACAATGTGTCTACACATCTCCCTGCATAATCAGATATGTAATTATGACAGGTTTAAGCCAACTTATTTTGTTTTAAAGGGGTTCTTTGCACTGCAGTCCATGGCACTTTTGGGTCAGAAGGTGCTGCCTTTTTGGTAAATGGGGAAGTCCAATTTTGCTTTCCTCAGATGAGTGGTATTATGAACTAAAAATGCATGAATTCCTGCAATTAAGGCAAGGTTTGAAAGTGTTAATTCCTTTCCAAATCAAAATTATTAGTTGTTCTCATCACAAGTTGTATTTCTGAAGAGCACTGTGGTATTGAAATAATATAAACAAACAGCTTTTGAGAGATAAAGGAAATACACAACATTTTAAAAACACATATATAACCTAACACTCTGTGCAGTCCTTTATGACCTCTCTTTACACAATTTCAGGGATTCAAAAATCGTTGATGAGTCAAACTGAAGCGGATGCCAAAACTATTCAATATCAGTGAAATGCAGTTTAGAGTCAATAGGATTGGCCGTCTAATGACGATTAAGTATGCTATAAATTTAAATCTTTGAACTACTTGTTGAGATTTATTCAGGCAGACAAACAAAGATAACAAAAGTCTTTTGTGTGTTTGTCACTCATTTCCGTTGCGCTGTTGTTGCAGTGTCAAATAATGTCAGTTATTTAAGCACAATTAATGTAATTTTAAATTCTCAACAAATTAAATTATAAGGACTAGCAGTCCAAGGAGGACCCTGCCCATTTTGCTTGTACATTTTCTTTTTTTCTCCCAGTTTTGTGGCAAATTTTAAATTGATGGAAGGTTAGTTTTAATTTTGATTCTTAGAGAAACAGCTCATTTTGAAACAAAATTAATTTTATTTTCATTAAGGTATTTCTCCTTGGGTTTGGAGTATAATTGAGGAATATGTAATCATTTTTAGAACATTTGGAAAAGCCAGAGAGGAAGAGGTGATGTATTCCAAATTACTCTTACCTGTGCCAGTATTATTTGTTTTAATATATGAATGTATGTGTTCATTTTGTGCAGGGGTAGCTCCCTTCTTAAATCCTGTACTTGGTTGGCTACTGATTTCATTTTATCAGAATTGGAAGGCAGCATTTTAAAACAATGCCACAATATAAATGACCCCTGAAGGAAAACCGGAGGCTTGATAAGGAAACATACAGTTGTTTTTATCTCCTTCATAAAAGAATGTTAAGTCACTCATTTAGAAGTCTTGAGAATTAATTGAAGACAAAAAGATCACCTATCTCTAGTCTTGTTTAATTAGACTGGGATCAGGAAAGTTATTCTGTAAAAGCAACTTAAAGCTGGTCATCTCAAAGAAGCAAAATTACCACCCATTGTGCTGAAATTATGTTGACTATGTTGAATGTTGTATAATTTAGGAGGAAGGGGTGAGATATTTTACATTTTGTGAGATCATACCTCAAGATTTAGTACAGCATCTAGAATTTCTTTGCAAGTTATAAAGACAATGATCCATTGTGTACTTCTATTACTAATTATTCTGTAAAGACTGTCTGTTCCAAAAGATAATTAGAAAAGGTGAAATTTAATTCCATTAAACAGAACTCAGCTGGGACATAATGAAATTTTGTTGTGAAGTAGCAGACTCACTTTGAGGCCAAATAAAAAGCTTTTACATTGATGAAATGAATAAGATTGTAAAAGCTCACACCTTTTTTTTTCCTGTACAGGCAGCATTTAAAAATAATTAGGCTAAGACTGAATTATATTTACAAGAAGTTTCAGTTCTCAGATATTTCAGGAAAAAGGAATGTCTTCTGCTTTTTACACAGATCAATCTTCAGTACTTGCCTTGCATAAGACACGGAATATAAGAAACCAAAGTGATCTATAGTTATACAGCACCAGTTCCACAACTCGGCCTTCCAGCTGTTGCTGGAAAAACAAATAACCTCAGTGTCATCCAAAGAAACCCTTGGCTTACCCCAGGCAAGCTCTGGGTCTGAGGAGACCATTAGACTGGCCCCATATTTTGTTCCTTTTCCCAGAGTCTCTACCTATACCATAACAGTAAGTTAGCACTTACTATATGACCTGAGTTTAGTTCTTTTCCAATTCCTGAATGTCAGTTTATTATTTTTCATGCATTTTTCTAGGTGCTGATTGGAATAAATAAAAGAACAAATAACAAATGCTTGGCCTAGTGATGATTTGGCAGTGTGTATTTACCCCAAGATACCCTGAGATTCAGTGCAGAGCTGGACAACTCCACCATTCTGCCCAGTCACCCAGAGAAGCCAGCACTGCTGCACGGAAGGTATGTTTGAAGTTATGGCCGTGACTGGGTTCAGGTCTTTATTTCTCATTTGTAGGTCATATGAACCTACTTAATGGCACAGGTCTTATTGTGAAGAAAAGAATGACCTGAATACATTAGTAACCCGTTTCTTTGAGGCTAACCACTAAACACAATGCACCAGTAGATAATATGCTTGAGAAAACTCTTTGGGAAAATACATGAAGCTGCTTGAAACCAACTTGCTTCAGTTCACTGGACCAAGTCCAAACATTACAGGCTTGAGTTCGGCCGACCAGAACACGGAGCTGCTCCTGCAGTGGGATAAAAACGTTTCACACCACAGTTGTCATGTCCTGTGACAGTCCTTTACAGGAGCCTGAGCCCTAAACACCCATCCTGGGAGGAAGAGAGGCTGAGAAGAAAGAATAAATTAAGAACCGCCTGGCCAAGAGGATCATGGAAGATGCAGGAAAGGAACAGCAACAAACATTTAACTGGACTATTAAACAGCATGTTCAGCTCCAACGTTACTTTTACCTGCCTTTACATCCCCAAATTAGATGTCTGATTGCTACCAGTAAAACAGAGGGCTTAGGAAATATTGCACAAGAGGGCACTTTCATATCAGATTTTAGGAAATGCACTACTGCCTATCTAGCTTATATAGACACTAGCATATATCTGAGCACACCCCAACACCCCAGCAGAGAAAGGAAATGTTGTAATTACTGGTTGTGATTTATAGCAGGGAAACCAAAATATAGAGAGACCAAGAGAGCTGCCCAAAGTCCCATCAATAAGGCTGTGCCTTCCTTCATTCCAGGTAAGTGTCCTGAGGACAGGGTAAGTTTCCTCTCAAGGATTACACTGTTTCATGAGGCAACTGCTGGTTTTGCAAAAACCACCCAAGCAGCTCTTTCCCTCACAGTATGCTGAATTAATCTTTGAAGACCAATATTTTAACAGAAAGTCCCATTGCTAAATTCTGAAATTGAAAAGAATTTCATCATACTGCAACCTAATGACAGTGGATGCTAGGAACACACGTGTTTTTTTTGAGCTTTGTAGAATATTCCCATGAAGAGGTACTTAGCAAATGCAGCTTTGTGTACATTTCACAGAACTCTGCCAGCGTTACTGACTTTTACCCAGGTCTGAGCTTTACTCTATACCCAAGTCACAAAGAAGGGATTAGTAGGGCTACACTGAGGCTGTCACATACATAACTAATTAACTGCTGATTGGACACCGCTAAATCCCTATTTCCTTTGCATTTTATACACCTTCTCCGCAAAAAGTAGTTCCCATCTAGTAGAAAAATTAAAAAATTGCAGCCAAGAGTAGTAATGAAATAAATCTCTTCTGAACAATAGTTGTTATATCAAAAAGCAACTAAACCATGTTAATATGTTACATCCTCTTGAAACCCATTTAATTGCCATGCTCAATGGCAATTAATTCTTTCATTGCATTCTTTATAAAGTAAGTTTGAAATCTATATGCTACGTATTGCCTCAACTCAGTAGCACAGGTGTAAATCTAGATCAAGCTGGAGTAAGACATGAGGTACAAACACAGTGAAGGTATGACACAGAAAAGAAACAGGTTTATTCACATCTCAACTCACACGTTTTGGATAAACATATGGTTTATACCAGATTCAGGGCAATCAGAACAACCCTTCCCTTTCACAGAAGCAGTTTTACACCAAAAAGGGGATGTTGGGAGATTCCTCCCCACAGGGAAAGTGACAACTCAATAGTCTTCCTCTGATACATTTCCAGTAGCTGTCTTGTCCCAAGTCATGTTAGCACTTACTACGTGACCTGAATTTAGTTCTTTTCCACTTTCTGAATGTCAGTTTATTATTCTTCATGCATTTTTCTAGGTGCTGATTGGAATAAATAAAAGAACAAATGTTATCCTGCCACATTTTTGGAAATACCATTTTCCTGAAGTTCAAAATGTAACAGATGAAAATTATGGAAGTGTATGGAAATGTTTGCTTGAATTATTTACACTGCTAGGCACTTCAATCAGAACTAGTAATTTTTTCTTTTAGAAATACCAAGCTATAAATTTATTTCCCAGTTGCAAGGAGAAATTGCTAATACATTATGTGTTTGATTTTCCGAAGTACTAGGCAGCTACCTTGAGGTGCTTCACACCCTTCATCCCCTCTGTACATAAGACCAAGCCCTTTTCTGTATGGACACACATCAGATGTTCACATCACCCAAGTGAAAGAGAATTTCAGAGGTGAGAATAAGAAAGTAACAGTTTTAAGGATACATCACAAGTGGAAGTGTTACCCCACTACAAAAGCAAATTGGTGTTAGATAAAGGAAAGTTTCTCTGATTGACAGAATAGAATGTGCCCCTCGATCTGAATCACAGAGCAAATTTTTTCATCACAAACTCACTACAGAGCCTTTGGTTCTCCAGCCCAAGATTGTTATTCAACTTAAACAGGTAATATAAGTTACAGAAAGAAGTAGGTAGGTATTAAATGTGAGCATAAGGACCAAATGACAAGGAAAGTAGTTAAAACTGAATGCAAAGGTTGGAAATCCACTAAGTGGGAATTTCACTCCCATTTTGTTCACTGTTTGTCTCCTCTCCATACTACTGGACATCACAAATCGTTCCCAAAGTCTGAATTATAAAATTCTTTTTTTTTTTTATGTCAGGAATATTTCTACATTAGCTGGGAAGTATATATGAAAAGTGCTCACAACCCATGGTTCAGATGGCCTAGCTGGTTATCCTACAGTTGGTAATCATGACACTGATGCCAGAGATGTTACAAAACCTACACAGCACCTCAGCAAGGCAATTTCTGAACTGCTTCCCTCATATTACATTTCAGTTAATGCCAAATTCAAATATATGAATGAAAGTGGAAGAGGGAGAGAGAAGGGAGGGAGGAGTGAGAAAATATCAGCTGCCTTCAGAAATTAGGTATTGCATGAAATAAAAGAGCACAAGACAGAAGGTCAGGTATCCTCTGTTATTAAGAACAAGCAGATTTAGTCATGGTTCCAAGGCACTCATTACAGTGAAATTCAATAGTCATTATTTTATTACCAGCTCTAACCTTCCAATGGATATGCCAGCCCTACCACTGTCAGTTTGTTGGAAGCAAACATCGAGAAGATGCCTGCTGCAATCCACAGAGATGTAAAACACAACACAGAGAGGAACACAGAAGTAGGCTGCATTTCCCTTATTTAATAGCTTAGAAAGCTTAGTATTCAAAGAGTGAAGTAAGGCAAAACACAAGTGTTTGAATAAGGAAGATATTCCAGTCAGTGAGATATCCAGCATCTGTATGGCATCTTGAATATGACAGTGCTGCATGTCTCAGGACTGTGCACAGAGCTCATTTCTAGAAGATCTTAGGACCTTTTTGCATAACCTCTTTTTTTGTTATTTCTGACTTGTTTCTTACTTGTTACTCAGCTTCACTCCATCAGCACTGCCTGCGTGAGAAGGAGGTCTGAGGACTGGATTGAAGAAGCCAAGCTCCCTGCTATTAGTCTTTCTCCTTCAGAAACAACAAAGGTGAAATTCTGGCTTTGTTGCAATAAAAGGAACACACACCAAAATCTTGAAGGGCAGAGTTTCACTGTTGTCTGTAGCATTAATGCAACCTTCCTATACACACACCCTTCAGAGGAGAGGGGCTTGCAGGTGGGTTAGCAAAACCCAATGCCAAAGGCAAGAAGGGGAAAGGCTTTCCAAAACGTCCCAGGGAATGGGATTCCCCTCTACAGAAGCCCTTTTCACCTCCAGTCTGTTATACTTTGTCCTGAAACTCCATTCCTTACCTAAGCAGACAGTCCTGCACAACAAGAACGTCACGAACTTTTAGTGTTTATTTTGGGCTTCTAAGATTCTTACCTGTCTCCCAAGACTGATGTTTCCAAAGAAAAATACAAAGGAATGAAGTCTGGAACAGGAGTTCCATTTCTCTTAAGCTCTGAGCGCGTTCTATGGGTTTCTAGCATACATCAAGGAACAGAAAGCCCTCATCTTGTAATGAGTGGGGTAAATCACTGCTAAAGAGAAAATTATCCCTGTTAGACAACAAGAATGAAATCTTTTTTTGTGTGTGTGTGATTACTTGGTTTGGGGGTTTTTAATTCTCCATTATTTTTAAAGACCCTTTCCTTATTCAAACCATCATTCGCTGATTAGCACCAGTATCTCTTCACTTTTGGTATACATTAAGAAAATTAAATGGAATATTCTTAGAAAGACATCTGTGCCTGGGGTGACTCACATTTGATCAATCCCTATGAACTGTTCTTTTCAGAGGATGTGCAATTATTTGCTCAGTTAGGCTTAAACTTTTTATTTATCTAATCACCCCCCTGTATAGCTTTGATCTGAGCTTCCAAAACCTATTTTTCTAACCACTTTAGCTACATATTTTAAGTCTTATTGTCTAATCAACTTCAGCCTGTAAAACATGAGATGTCCTACTTAATGCACCCTATTAGGAAATCAAGCTGCCGTATGGATTTTCAGATCTCTCATTTTGCAACCCCGTGAGCCATTTGGAAGCATCATTAATGTCATTATTCCAGGGGAGAAGGAGAGAACTGGCAGCAGAGTGAGCCCTCTACATGGCTGTCAGCTTTGCCCTGCTAACATTTGCAGAGTGACTCAGAGGTGAATCACAGGTTTCTGCAGGTGTACACCAGGGAGAGCTGGATGATTTCCATGTCACAGTGGTTGCAAATGTTTACTTCATTAGTTCATGGGGTTACTCAGCAGTCCTAGCCAACTCAATTTCTCAATCTTACTGTACGGCAGTTTAAAAAAAAAAAAAAAAAGAGAGTAGATAGCAGCTTTGAAATTAAAAACTCAAAACCAACCGTCAATTCGTAATTAGAAAATCTGAGCAATATTGGAATGTGAATGGATTTACATGTAGATGTCATTAAACACACATTATGAAATATTTCAAAGTGTATCCAGTATTAGGTCTATTAGGCTCTTTACCATAACAGTAAGGGATATAATTACTATATCCTTCTCCAGAGCAGTACACCCTGCATGAGGAATGGTCTCTGAACCAGGCATGGATGGCAATCACTATCCACTGAAAACGCACTTGCCGTAAGAAAACTTACAATGATGTCTCTAGTTAGGAACTAATTAAAGAGCCTCCTCCAAGTGTCCAGGTATTTCACAACAAGCCTTTGCATGTGTAAGAGCAGTCACTTGGGATTTACGATGGCATTTCCCACTCACTGCTTCTGGTGTGGCTGGAGATTAAACTCCCAAGCCGCGTCTTCTTACATTTCAAGTTTGTCAGTGGTTCACTTGCCATAGGTAGGAGGAAATTCCTGTGTGCAGGACACCAGGTAGCTCTGTGAACCTCTCTACCTTCCATTTCTCTGAACTAGATTCCATAAGCTAGTTATTTAGCCATTTACTAGTTTATTCCAGTCATTTTGAAATTTACTATCTTTTGACATCATGTTAATTTGCTCCCCACAAGATTATGTCCCTGGCAAATGTTATCACTTGACTTCATGTTCCTACTGAAAGGCTATTAGTGTATAAAGAGAACAAAATCAAGTCTCCCAGGACTGATCCTTGACCTGTGCCGTACTATAAGTGACCTCCAGCCAGCAAGAACTCCCAAATGTTTCCATTTACATGAATTAGATGTAGAAACTTTCCCCCTGTGGTCAAAAAAACTCAACTCCTTGCCTTTTCATTATTTTACCTTGTGGATTGTGTTTTGCATACTGTGCATACCCAAAAGATTCTGGAAGTCCTGGTGGGATTCTCTCTCTGGTACAAAAGCAGTAAAAAGTTACAACAAAGTCAGCTCACTCCTGTAATTAAAATTGATGAAGTTATCTGATACTCAGTAGAAATACAGACACTGAGACCTAACTTTCCCTCAAACAAGCTTGACCAGCTGCAGAGGAGTAAAATGCTGGCTAAAGATTGAAGCCTATGAAGAGAAAATGGAGCTAAGAGACCCACAAAAACTGAAAGTTCTGTTTATCCCAGATTTCCTCTACATTTTATGCAAACAGCTGACATCTTCAAAAGATCTCATTAGAGGCTACCCAACCAGAGAACAGAGTGCTATGCCAGCTATGCACACAATGCATGACTATATCAATGACATGCTTCCTTAAGGATGCACTTTTAGCCTCTGAAACACTTCTCTACCTGAACTGTGATCTTCAGAAAGTAATGTAGATAAAAAATGCAAGCTTGTGAGACAAGAGACCCTTGAAACATATATTCTGAGCTCATTCCAATAACCCAATGTGCTGTTCTGCATGCTCACACTGAAACAGCAAATGAAATCCAGGGAATCTCTCTGGATTCAGAATATCTTAACACAGGAGTGGCCATGTAGGGTTTATTAATAAATCTAGCTGGATTATTCTGGCCAAGGATCCTACCAGGTGTCATCTACACATGAAAGAAACTCCACAAACACTTGCACTTACAGCAGAGCAGTCTTGGTAACCCTGATGGTCCTTTCCAATCCTCCCCAAAGAACACACTGTGCCCTAAAGCACCGGGTGACCAGCAAGGAGCAGGGATGACAGTTGGCACAGACAGATGGAGGCTGCCTGGTGGCAGGATCTCACAGCAGGAGGCTCAGCACCCCTCACCAGGCACCACCAGGCTCTGTGGCACCAGCCAGATTGTGCCCCGGGTAGCACAAAGTTTCCTGGACTATATTCCCAGTGTTTGAGTTACCGAGGGGAAATCCAGAGGAGGAAAGCCTCCAGCTCTCCTCCTTGGCAACAAACAGTATTGTCACAACTAATCCAGGTGTGTGGGAGCTCCTCTGCCCCAGTACATCTACCTGGTCTTTATTTTATGTATTACTTTAGTAGTTTATGTTCCAGACCCCACGAAAAACATAACAATCAGATGAGGCAGCTACTCAATATGATGCAGGCTCACAGTCATGTTTATTAACATCTCCCCTTAAACATATCTTGTTTCTGACTTAGCAGATAAAACAACATCCCGCTAAGGCAATGACTGCATAAATATCCATTTTTACTCAGCAGCAACTATCAAAAAATACAATTGAAGACAGATTTTTAAATCCCATTAGGAAGAGATAGTTACTTAATCAAGTTACCATCCTAAAATTGGCATCAAATTCTTTCCAGGTCTTAACTGCAGATGACAATGGCAAGAGAGGAAAGAAATACATTTCAAAACAAAGTGCGAAGCTAAAATTCTGAGAACACTGTGCTAAGCCATAAATCACATGGCACTGCAAACCAATTGTTTAGATGTGCTTTATGTAAAAACTATTAGCATGTTATGCTATACTTACTTAAGTAAATTATGAAAATATTCTCAAAACTAGCATTAGCTATTATGAATCCATTTCTGCTGTGAGCACACTGCCCCAGGGTAAAGGAGCACTCAAACTTACTACAGCTATAAATATCCTGGTTTTCACATGGCCTGATTGAAAACGATGTAGGTGTGCTTGGCACTTAACTTGGGGAAGTCATGTCAGCTCCCCTCCCTTCCTCCTCCCCATGCTAACAATGCTGTTTGGCAGCTTTTTCACTTTATCTCACCACAGATCTTTGCCAAAACTTGAATCTGCTCCTGACAGATTAACTGCCACCATAAAAGAAACTGCTTTTTTTTTTTTTTTTTCCCTGTGGATTCTGATTGAAAGGATAAGCTTGAATGACAATCTTCTCAAATGGCCTGGTCTTCTCTCAGGCCTGGGGTTGGGAAATGAGGACCAATACAGTTGGAGAGGCTTTAGTTAGTCAGTAACCACACTTTGAATTCAATTATTTGAACAGTACAACAGACTGTGAGACCAGATTCCCAGCTGTTTTGTAACTTATGTTGTCACTTGCACCTGTGCAAAGTGGGCACAAAATACTTCTAATTTGGCAGTTGGGAATTAGACCCCATATTTACATTTGCTTCCTGATTCCTGACTTTATTCATCAGCCAGCATGTGGTACACAAGCTGATGAATTATTGTTTAGCTTGTTTTCAAAACACATCACTTGCAAACATACTTTAAAAAGATCTGCAATAATTAGCTGCATTTTATTTCCCATGCTAACTGCACCTTTTTGTGCCTTTTTATGTATACAGGCACACACAAGTACATCTATGTTAAGTTAAATTTAGTCCCTTAAGATTAATTTAAGGTCAAAATCAGGCCTGAGTGAACACAACTGTGAATGCAAAGATTTCAACAGAATTCAATACACTTAAACAAGGCCTTAATTCTGCCTTTTGCCTCGAGGAACATTTCAGATTTCCAGTGTACAGAGGAGATTTTAAAATATTAAATATTGGTTTTGCATTCACTAAATATAGGCAAAATTGCAGCTAACTCTATCCTTATGTCTTGACCAAGCTATGTTAAATTGTCTTGCATTTTCTTTCCATCAAGGCACTTGAATGGTATTATTCTGACAAACAGGAACCTGACTGGGCACCTGAACCCTTAGCTGTGTCCAGTACTGAAGATCCAGTGCAACAAACAGCGTCCTGTCCCTCCCTGCACCAAGCATTTTTCCTCTGCCATAGCACAGGAGGAAAGTTATTCTCTCTATATTTGGATGTTCACATCAAAACACTGTTTTTCCTCTCAGTTTCTGTACAGAGAAAAAGTATCTTTCAAGTAATTACATAACGGGCTGCTTCCAGTCTCTGCTTTACAGTTCCTAAGTCTCATCCTGTATATTTTTTTTCCCCTCATTGAAAGAGTTTCTGCCCTTTGCCTTCAGGGAATGCTGGAATGTCACTACCTATCTCTGGGATGAGGCAACTTTTTCAGGGGGTTAACTTTTGTCCCGTTAGATTGGCTTCAGCACAAGACTGAGGAAAGCTGAGGTATTCCCAAACTTCATGAGGGAGTGCTTGAGCCAGAAAACAGCTCAATCATCTTTGTGTGCCACCCTGAGGCTTCCACTGCCCCAGCAGACCCTCTCAGTAGCAGGGGTGGTGGGTGGCAGCACACTCCATCACGTGCCAAGACACACAGCACAGCTCTGTATCCTCCAAAGGAGGGATCGACTGAGCTCACACAGCTTTCCATCATCAGAAGTTTCCTCTGTGCAGAGGAAACCTCACTTAACACTCGGGCCAGCACTTAGTTTAATGAATGAGGCTGAGAATCTGGCCCATCAAAATGAGCTTTATATAACTACATATTTATCTCAGTTCTTCACCCACACTCATGCTCATCCTTCCCACAGACATCACCCCTCCCTTCACTTTAGGCTTTCTTTTGACACCTCTCCTACACTCCACCAGCAGCAACATTGAGGCCCCTCAAGGTCAGGGACCTGTATTTTCTGCAAAGCCTCACAAACAGCAGTAGAGCTCTTATCAATGATAAATAACAGCAACAGCGATTCTATAACAAGTAGGCATCGGCTTTAACAACTCATACCATAAGTGGTGTTGGGAGTCTACTGCAGGATCTTAACATCAGCTCTGTTGGTGCAGACAATGAAACTAACCTCAGGCTGGGGAAAGACTGATCATTCATCTGGGTTAATATCTGTAAACTGGAAGTCAGATCATCACTGAAATATCAGCCACATCACCTAGGATATTGGTGCCACAAAAACCAGAACTGTAATGATGCACTGGATGTAAGAAATATATGAGGCCATTTAGAACCAAACCTCTTCTTCTGAAGTGATATTACATGCAAAAATTTTATAAAGTGTCACACCAACATAGGGAGATGAGAGAGTGAAAATACCCATACAACTGTGGAGACACAGCTGTTGCATTAAAATTATGGGTAGAGAAAAAGATTTGTACCCAACTGTATAAATTCTTGTTAGATTTTTTTTCCAAATGGTGTGCGTGTATACGTACACATTTATATACATAAGTGTGTACAGACATACACATGAAATTCAATAAAAATTATATACTGTGTCAGTCATACCGTACCATAATCCTGGGGGGCAGGGTGGGGAAAGCTTTTATCATCTTCCAAGATTTTAGCCATTCTCCAGGACAAAAATCACTCCTAACATTGTCTAAAAGGTGATATTATTGCAAAGCTAAGGACACACTTAAAAATACTTGAAGGGCTTTGCTTGAAATACTTTGAAATGCACTCTGGTTTTTTGTTTTGTTTAACTTGGGATGGACAATTGACTATTGTGCAGAGGTAGATTGCATCCACAACTCGATATTTGTAAGGCAATTTAAAGGTCAGTTTAACAATTCCAGTAATAGTGACCATTAGTGATTCTGCAAAGAAAACAGACATTGCAAGATAAACCAAAGTGCTCTAAAAGTAACTGCTATTCTTTCTTCTCTGTGTTCCTCAACTACTCCATCCTTGTCATATCTGATACCTTCCAGCAGCATAGCAAGGGATTTGACTGCATGTATTGCATCTAGTGTACTCGTTTCTTTATTTTCTCCCAAACTGCTATTATGTGATGATCTCACCCTGTCTAGAATCAACAAAAGCATGGCAATTTGATACAATTCAATACTCATATACGCAGGGCTATCAATACAGGAAACCCCAAAACTACTGCATATGTTTATTAGACATTTTTTAAAAGTGTCTGAATGAACCTGACATTTTTAAAGAGTAGAGTTTTTTGTGGTTTGTGTTGTGGAGTTTGTTTCTTCAAACAGAACACACCTCACTATAGTTCTATGAAAAGACATTGGAATGATATTCCAAAACCTTCGCTTTAATTCTATCTAACATAAATATAAAAAAGAATTACTTATAGTCATCCTCTTAATTGCAGTTGGTACTTCTGACAGTGATACCTAGACTGAAATTTTCTGCAAGTATAGTTGCATAAATATATTTCATCATAAATAATTACTCAGCTTTTATGTAGCCTCCAGTTTTCAGAAAGAATTAGAAATGTGACATATGACCAGGACTGCAAGTATTTTTTCCAAGCTGGATTAATTAACATCATCTCAAAACCAGGAAGAACAAAGCTACTAGGTATGTGGAACATTAATCACATCACTAGTAATTAGTGCTAGAATACAGAAATAAAAAGACAAAATGAGACCATAAGAAATTAGCCTAATCCAACTACAATTTACCAGAAATATGTAACAAGTAAGCTTGAAACTATGCAGTCATATATTTTAAATGAATAGAAGGGTGGGTAGGGAAAAGCTGGCTATCTGGGCCAGCTGAATAAGAATGCTGGAGAAAAACAGCAATGATTGGTGGGAAAATTGCAATATGTGTGATTCAACTACATCATGATAATACCAACATAGAGGTATCAGAACAGCAATTTACAGCCATGAAGTACATGACAAATTTTAACTCATGCAGTCCTTAGGTTATGGCAAGGCCTTAGACATGACAAGATCAGTAACACAGCAAAGCACTGAGCAGGCCCACAGGGACCCAGGGCTGGTGGTGGTTGTATCTTGTCTCTTCTTCACTCTTTTTAAGCTGACAGGCCTATTACTGACAAACACTGGAGGTGAGCTTCCAAGAAAAATCTGAACTCTGGCAGATGTAGAAGGAAATTATTTTAGCCTGAAGAATTACCTTGTACATTCTCATCCATTTTGACATCTCAGACCATTGCTTATTTTGATATATGCTTTCCTGTATGGTCAAGCAGGCTCTCAGTTTGAATTGCATATGGCAAGGTGATAATTAGGGACCACAAGTACAGAAGCAAGAATTCCCTGCAATAGGTGAGTCCTTTCTAAACTTCTCACTAGGACATATGCATCTTGGGTATTCCCACACAGTGATCTCAACCTCAGCAAGACAAGGTGTGCTCAAGCATTTGAACTGAGAACAAATTTTTTGAAGCACAAGAGAATCTTTCAGGTTCTCAAATAGTTCACATGATCTCTGCAAATATATTCCTAGGAATGAATGTTATCTCAGTGCATATAAATAGATTTCAACTTAAAGAGAGATTGTAAAGCTGACTATTTGCTCTGCATTATTTGTTGTACTTCATTAGTCACCTAAGCCCTTTGAATCTGAACATAGTTTACAGCTGCTACTGCCTCATGACATTCCCCAGAAAGTGGTGAGCATTCCCAGCCACACACAGCAAGCAGATGGGGCTCAGGATGAGCAACCAACCCAGATTACTCTCTGTAGGTCACTGATACAGAAACAAGAATAAAGCCAATGTCTTTTGCTAGTATGAAGCCACCTTTTTCCTCCCTGGGATGCAAAGCTTTAACTTCCAACAGAAGTTTGACTTTTCATGATTTAGATCTGACTCAAGAAAGCCCCAAAGTTTACTGAGCAACAGTGGAATGATATGCTTAAACATATGGCTGGATCAGGGCTTCTGTTTCTACATCATAACACAGCTTTTATCAAAGAACCTAAAAATAAAATCCCCACAAGTAAAAAAGATCTTTTCTTCACTTGTGGCTTATTGGTTTTCAGCAGATAACTGCTTGGTTCCAATACTAATTTAAAAGAAAAAAGGCTTAGATACAATCAGTATAAAAGCAATTAGCCACATTATTTAATGGATTAATATAAATTACATTGTTTAATTACAAGATCAAATAAAATGATGCTGGTTTCAATTAGAGCAATTCAAAACAGTGGTGAAGTGAGGAAACTGACTGATTTTTTGAATGCTGCCTTCCAACTTTATCCAAAAAAGGTTATATTAACTACATGAAGACATAAAAATCTATGGTAATGACAAGTCACTAAAAAGATGCTCTTGAATTTAATTTTTCAGCTATTCAGCAGTTTGGATTTTACTACCAAAACTTTCAGTAATCACAATAAGGTGCAGGGAGAGGCAGGAGGTGAGAGAGAAAGAGGGACTGAGAGAGAGAGAGAAGAGGAGAAAGATGTGATCCCAGATCAGAACCAGATATTGTCTGGTTCCTACACAAAGACAATCCTCTTCATGCATGTGCTTATGCCACTTAGCTTTAAATCTCTACATTACTGTCAGACTTGTAACCCACCTCACTGGTCTTTTCACCTGCCCTTCTTTCTCCACACTGCACTGTCCTCCTCATGGTCTTTTTGCACAGTATAAAGGTGCTCATTTTCAAGTATTGTCCACCAAGTCTGATATCTTGAGCTCTAACTCCTTGTCTTATCTATCCTCGTGCCCATTCTCCTCCAGCTTCTGTATCAATCTCCCCTCCCCTCCTGCTCTTATCTGCATTTACCTTTGTGGCTGTGTTATTTAATGTGTCTCTTTGCATGAAAAATGCTACAAACAGAGGCATTTTATCAAGGCTATTCTTCATAAGGTGAAATATCAGATTTCCTGTAGCCTAAAGTAGCATAACCAGCATGAAGATGCATGGTCCCAGCTGACATGCCCCATTGGTACTCCGCTGCACCACTTAAGTGAGGGGTCTGGACAACAGCAGGCTGCCAAAATACCACCCCAGTATAACTTGGGTGAGCTGCCTCTTCTTGCCTATATCCATATGCCCTTCCCTGCTGTGGGTCTGCACACCACTTCTCCTACCTGAATCCAGCCATCAGCAGCCACACACCACCTGTCCACCACCCCTGCTTCTCTCCCAGGCCACCCAGCACAGCTGCAGCGATGAGAAGGAGCAAGGCAGACAGCCTGAGTTCAGGACTCTTCCCCTGCTCCCCCTCTCACCAAAGACTGTCTCTGCCCTCTGAGCAAAAGTACTGCAAGAGCCATCTAGACCCGAGCCACGGAAACCTCATGACGAGCGTGACTCTGCCTGCACCCCAGAACAAGGGATTCAGTGTTTAGGCTGTGCAGAAAGAAGCACCTGACTGTTTGATTAATATTTTGTGTGCTGCTTTGAAGCACTCTGCAGAGCCCCAGTCCTTGGCCCAGCACAGCTTGCTTCCTACCCTTTCAACATTGCAGCACCGGTTGTTCCATCACAACCTGTCCTCCCACCCATTAACTAGGGATGCAAAAGAAATCCTAGTGCAATCCAGGCTAAAAATGAACGTGCGCCCATCATAAGTAGCAGCTTAAATCATTACCTGCCTAATGCATTTGTAGAAAGGAACAGTTGTAGGACCCAAAAAATAAGTATCACATTTACATAACAAACAGCATGACCTTCACTGTCGTCCTGCTTGCTGAAATTAAGGATAATTAATCTGATGACATTTTCTGCTTAAACAAACTTCCGAAACAAGAGCCAAAATCAAACATGGGTGAGGAAGAAGGAGAGCAGAGAGGTGATGTGGCCATGCTGATGGAGGCCACCAGAACTGGGTTCGGAGCTGTAACAGCCAGCTCCCAGCTGCTTGGCACTGACCTCACTAAGCACACAGGATTGACAAGTTGGATTTTCCTCTACAGATAACAGCAACCCAGACAAAAAAAAATGGAACCAACTCTCTAGTGAGGATTTTAGTCCACCAAGATTAATAATGTGCCAAACAGCAAGTTTTCACACTGCTTTCCAATGCATTCCAAGAAATACCTTCATTTAAAAACATATGTATAAGCACAGCAGATTGGCTGCAGTGTTGTTTCAGCAAGGGCTGGCACTACAGTTCAGGCAAACACTGGATTCACTCCCCATTTTAAAGGCATTAAAATTTTTTGAGTGGGTCGTGGGGCCTATCAGGGATGGCTCATCAAACTTTGTTTTGTACAGGAAGTTTTAGGCTTGTTCATGGGCTGACTATGAAATGAATTCAAAGGGTGTTTAAATGTAATTGAATCATTTGACTCCAGCAGTCAGTGGAGATGTTTTCCCAGTCAACTTGTGGCTTGAAAACTTCATATTAAGGTTGTTAAGCTTATGTAAAATATGATCAATTAAATATAGTTAAACAACTCTCAAATCTAAATAATCTCCCCCTTAATCCAAGGGTTCATTATTTGGGCTTCTATTTGGGGGGAAGCAGAGGGATAGGAGGGTGGAACATCTGTGAGAGAGGAAAATCAGAAACAGAACAAGCATAAGATCTCCAGCCAGTCTAAACCAACAGGAATTATGCTAACTCATCCCTGTGGATCTGGATGTTGTGTTGGTTTTGCTCTACTGTTTATATCCACAACAACATGTGGATGTTGCTTTACAGAACTCCCTGCACAGCCAGGGCCAGGGGAGTGCTCCTGGTTTCAGCATCTGAGCTCTGCAGGGTAAAAAAAAAAAAAATCTCAAGCTTGAGCTCACTGCAGCTCTAATTGAAAATAAAGTACAGATGACTCATTTCACTGCTTATTGTTAATGGTTAAGCTACTGGAAGAAGCCCTACCAGAGCTCCTCCTGACTGAACAAACTCCTGTGCTGGTCTAGCAGGGAACGTGTTTTGCTGAGAACAGGAGTACTGGTCCCAGGTTAACAAGAACCATTTAAGGATCCATAGCAGAAAATATGTTAAGATAGAGGCTACACTGGGGGAGGAAAGGGCAAAATAAATAAATACACACACACAGTGCAATTGCAGTAATTTCGTCTTGAACAGGATGATATTTTCACCCGCTACTTCCAGCCCAGAGGTAAAGGAGTGTTTCCACTGCAGTGAAAACAAAAGCAACATCAGTGGGGTTTCACAGATGTCTATTTTTGTGCCATGATCAATTTAAAAGGAGCAAGACTTACTGTATCTTATATGCACTTTCATTGTAACCTTTTTGTCTCTACTGCTAGACTGGGAGGAAATTATATTTGATGCAAGTCTATGTCCCAACTATTTCACCAGTATATCACTGTAGATCCTGCTTTTGCTGGCACTCCTTATTTCAGTTTCCTATCAAAAGCTGAAAAAGTGACACCATTAGCAGAGCCATAAAAGCATGGTTCTCTATTTCATCTACAGGGCAGTTACCCGAGCCAACAGCAAGTGAGCTACCTCATGTATCAGAAATAACACAACAGCATTAGTACAGACTTCCACACACACTAATCAACCCTTAAATTCACCCTCTCCAGTAGCTCAGGAGTAGCTC
The DNA here is from genome assembly GCA_035583135.1 of Lophotriccus pileatus. Lineage (NCBI taxonomy): Eukaryota > Metazoa > Chordata > Aves > Passeriformes > Tyrannidae > Lophotriccus > Lophotriccus pileatus. The sequence goes on along the minus strand of JAWWES010000011.1, from coordinate 7,601,298 downwards.
TCAAGAAAGGCAGCTCCACAGTTGACAGTCAAGCCAGCTCATATACTCAGCTTCACCACCTCTGTGCTGCACTGCACCATCTACAGTACAGACCTTCTTCATCACACATGAATACAACCTCGCCTTGTCTAGAATGCATATAACTACACTGAGAACATTTGGAGTGCACATTTTAAGGTTTCTTTTTGTCATAATGACATTGATAAGTGAGTTTACTGTAAATAAAGTTTCCTTCATGTATCAGGTTTCTTCAGGTACTCATTCACACAGAGTGACTTGTGTGTTATACATCAAGAAGTCTTTATTTTAAAAAAACTGGAAGAACAATAATTCAGTACCTGACTTTTCATCACTGTCATACTTCAATGTTATGAACTGCAATTAGTGAATGCATTAGTCCATTTATATTTTCTATTCTACTTCTCATAAGGTTTTCATATATATTTTGGTAACACTGTCCCTTCACAGATGGTATTGCTTGAGAGAGAAAACATTTCCAACATCAAGATCAAGAGTTACAGAGTGAGCTATCTATAGCAGAACCTATTGTATTAACAAGACAAGATTTGTTTTAAGTTCAATGGAGAAAAGACACCTTTGAATTTGAGAAGTTAAAGGGTGTTACATTACCTAGGCACAATAGGATAAGTTAATGATGAAGTTTCAGTTTTAACTTGGAAACTGCTGGGTTTTGTAGGCTTCAGCCTGTCACTAATAGGTATATTTTAACGAGATACATGGGGATTTAGGGGAACAACTCCCATTATTGTTAATGGGATTCACACAGCTAAATCCCTGAGCTGGAAATGTTTCTTCTAATATGTCTTTAATATAGCCTCTGTGTGTGTGCACACATGTATGTGCGTGTCTAGTTAACGGTTAAATGTATAAATAGGAACATTAGACTTCCAAGTGTTACTTTTCATTCCATGATGTATAACTAAAATGGAAGCAAAACACAGGTCTTGCAAGTGTGATTTTTTGACAGAATTGGGTAAATCTGCTCTGAAGGTTTGACAGGAACAGGGACATCACATCAGCTGCACACCTGTGGGCTCATAGGAGTCAGATTCTGCATCCTTCATGCCCTTTGCTGTGTCTCAGGACAGGGTCAACTTTTGAACAGTCTCTCTTCTAATTCCAACTGGATTTCTGGCAAAGGAGAGCTATTGCAAATCTGGTCAATGGTATCTGGGAGCAATTGATATTGAACTAGAGAGGAAATCTGTGAAATGGCTGGATGCCCTGCTGATCTGGTGCTGACTAGCTGCGAGCTCCTTGGGTAGGATCTATGTGGAACTTGGATTGCTACTGGGAGAAAGCTCAACCATTACACTGGAGAGCTACGTGCACATGGCTACTACAGCAGCAGCAGCAGCAAATGAAGTGCAACAGCGCTGTAAAGAGTTTTCTGAATAAAAGAGAGGGTTTAATTTTAGAAACATGAAGTACTCTCATATTATTCCCCACCAGGTGGTGGGCGATACATGCAGGAAGCAGCCAACCTAAAAGAGACGCCACAAGAAAAGAAGCATGATTATCTGAGGGGCCAAGCAGCACCTTGAAACAGAGCAAACACACTGCATCAAAAGGAGTGACCACCAGGATGCTGGATTTTCAGAAGTACACCTGAGGGCACAGCAGAACTGAGACTTGAATCGGTACAGAGAGCTGAACATTGAGGGATGAAAAGAAAAACAGAAAGTTAAAACTTTTTTTTTTTCCTTACTATTTAATCAGTGAGAAAGAATTAGGAGCAAGTAAAACTCAGGTGTCAAAAATAACATCTAAAACACTGGAGCACCAGATAGAGGTATTTGATGAGAAGCATCAACCAAAACAGAATGACACTATGCAGAGGGGATAGGGCTTATAGGTGAAAACAAAAAAAAAAGAGAGCAGAAATTTTAAACTCAGAGCTGAAAGCAGTGGTGTGCACGTGTAATTTTTGAGACCTCTATGAACTTTTAGGTACTGAGTGGCTGTGCTGATGTTCGCAGGAGTGGAGTAAATTTTCTTCGTAGTAACTGGCATGGGGCTGTGCTGGTAGTAGAGGGGTATTTCAGTTATAGCTGAGCTGTGCTTTCACAGAGCCACAACCTTTCCTGTTCCTCACCCCATTCACCAGTGAGGAGTCCTGTGGGGGCACAAGGAGTTGGGACACAGCTGGGACAGGGTCAGGAGTTAGACTCACTGATGCTTGTGGGACCCTTCCAACTCAACATATTCTGTGATTCTGTGACAGCTGATCCCAACTGACCCAAGGGATGTTCTGTGTCATTTGCTGTCATACTGAGCATATAACACTGGGGAAAGAAGGAAGTTCAGAGTGATGTCATTTGTCCCCCCAGGTCACTGTTCAAAGTGATGGAGTCCTGATCTCCTGGGGATGGCCAAACACCTGCCTGGCCATGGGAAGAGGGAAATTAATTCCTTGTTTTTCATTGCTTGAATGAACTGCTTTTGCATTACCTTTTAAATTGGCTTTATCTTAAGCCACAAGTTTTCTCAATCTTACTTTTTCATATTTCTCTCTCCCATCCCACCAGGGGAGACTGAGCAAGGGGCTATGGGGGGCCAATTGCTGGCTGGGGTTAAACCATGGCGATGGTTTAAGAGTGGAGCATGGCTTTTGAGCTTACAAGGAAGATTCACAAGAGAAAGAAGTGTTATCCAAAGGAAACAGGAATCCAGCTGAACAGACCCCCAGATTTGGAAAGCAATGACAGGTACTAAAGCATGAGGAGGACATAGTTTCTAGCAGAGATAAGGGCCAATTAATACAGTGTTCAAGACCTAAGGCATAGAATATGGAAGGCAAAAGAAAGACAACATATGCCCATAGTCATTGTGGAGAACAGACCTCTGTGTCCCAGTGACAGCGGCATCAAAGGAAGAATATGCAAATATACATGCACTTCCTATGGTTACAGAGGTTTCCAATGATAATTAAGACATCTACTGAGGTCTGTAGCCCATTTAACAAAAAATAACAGGGTATGTGACCTGGAGGAAAGACTATCACCTATGCTCCTTCCCTATTTATGACTATTACATAATCAGTGACCAACTTGCTTTCATCTGTATGAACGCAGCAGTAACTTAATTCCTGAAGCACTGATAAGCATCAGTCTTGAGACTAAACAATAGGGTCAGAAGAAGAATATTCACCTGCAGACAGAGAAGTCAAAGAAAAGCAACAGTATTTCTTGTTTAGAGGGACTTCTGTCCCACTTGTGGATATGGGACTATCAAACAATGCCCAGGCTGAAAGACATGAAAGACATTTGGTCATTTATGGCACTTTCAGGCTCCCTAAAGGCTGCTCTGATGCAAGTCCACAGACTTTAAAATTTAATTTGAGTCTAGACTAAGGAAATGTTTTTATCTCTGTTTGTGTAGAAAGTAGCAGTGCCATCAGTCCTGAGAGATGATTCTGATGGTTGATGTGATACAAATAAGTAAAAAATGAAATGTATTAAAATAAATCAGGTACCTACTGCCTGAAAAGTTTGTCACTGTCCCTCCAGTTTGTCTGTCTTTTCCTGCTGAAAGTGATGAAAGGTCATTCTTTGTGGCTCTAAACCCAGCAGAGTTGGGACTCAAGCCAAGACCTGCCATAACACCCAGGTAAGTGACCCACCTTCTGGGATACAATATTCCCACCGCTCCGCTGGTGCTCTACTATCCTGCATAATTTATTAAATATGAACTGAGTAAGGAAAGAAGTTACTCTACAGCCTGATGTTTAGGGCAGTGACACAGAAATTAATCCTTGACTCAAAACACAGCCATGTAAACCTGCAGCTGCCCCATGCTGGCTGGGTGTGCTGGCTAGCAGCCTGTCCTGTGGGAACAGGCTGGTAGTGTTACCTGCCACTGATTTCAGCAGTTTACTGGAGTAGCAAGCGTTCTCCAGCAGCCTAATTTTACCTTGAAAATGCATATATTTAGCATAAAAATTTACAAAATGGATTCAAACCTGTCTAAAACAATCACTGAAGTGAAAGTATTTTGACCATTCAAAGTAAAAAAAGGATTCCCTTTTGGTTTACTTTTCTGGTTCCTTCTGCAAACTTTGATTTGAGTGCCATATTCATTTTGATAACAGATCACTCTTCTACTTTCATATCTTACTGCCAAATGGGACTCACCTGTTATCTCTGATTGCAGGCAATTGGAACTTAAAGCAAGCTGTCTATCAACTACTGTTTTAACAGCTGATTAATTAGGGCTACAGGGATCCTGTGGAGAGCTTTATCTGAAGAGCGGCTCAACCATTAGTGGAAGAAACTTCCTTGTACACTCCTAGCTCAGATAACAAAGTAAGATAATAGTTCACAATCCTCCTCCAGGTAATACAAATAGAGGCACTCCCTCTTATCCTAACACATGAGTCAAACAAATCCCCATGATATGGTACTATAGCACTGAATTCTCTAATGTTTCTGCAAATGAATATCAGACAACATGACACATTGTTAATCAAAGTGTTACTAACAAGGATAAATTGTCTCTCTTTCTTTCCCCTTCTGTTTTTTTCTTCCTTTTTTTTTTTTTTATCTCTCTTTTTTTTTTCAACTAACGTTGGAAGTGTCCAGTTCCTAAAGAAATATGAGGATGCACTATGGTCCTATATCCATTTTGTGCTACCACTGCCAAACAGTGAATCCTGGCTTTGCCTTGCAAATACTTCAACTCACTCCTTAGTATTCTTTCAGATGATGATTGGTGATCCAGACCATAAGATATTCATAATTTTTTTCAGTGTTTTTTTTCCTTTAAATTCTTTTTCATCCACGTTTCTGCATCCAGCCTGTGAACTGTCCTTACCTTTTCCTGTGGATTTGGAACGCATTCAGATCTCTATAATGCAGGTGCATACGTACAATGCATGGATATGGAGAACTCAGTTGTGCAAGCAGTGTTATGGGATGCTCTTGAAGCCAAAACATGAGCTGGCTCCAATAGTAATTAAACAAATTAATATGAAGAAAGGCCTATCAGTTATGAACGACCTACTGGATCACTGGCAACCTTCATCTCAGGAATTCTTTAAATCCTTGGCTTCCAGAATGTGACTTCCCTAAAAATCCACTACTAGTCATCCTCATTGAGGGCAATTACGGGGGAAAATGAGCTTTTTGTAAAAACAGACTCTTATAGACTCAATGTCCTGCTGCTTCCTGCAGGGGATTTTAATTCTAGATGAAAAAAAATAAAAGCCCAAAACCAAACCTACCAAATGAAAAAATCCCAACCCCTGTTTCTTCCTCCCTCTTCCAAAAAAAAAAAAAAAAAAAAAAAAAAAAAAAAAAAAAAAAAACAAAAAAAAAAGAAAAAAAAAGACTGTAGAACTACAGACACTTTCTTTCTTTCTTTCTTTCTTTTTTTTTTTTGGCTTTTAATAGAGAGCCTGCATGAAGAACTCAGCATTTGCCCATTTCTGAAATTGCAGCCCATCAGCAATAAAAGCAGCATTTCTAGCAAGCTCAACACAAAATCTCATTGGCCATGGTCACAAAATCATCTCTCATTATCTCATTATCAGTTAAGATTTCAATGCAGGTTTTTTATGGCACTTTTCCAAATTCCATCTGGATTGGCTGGGTTTCAAGTGGCTGAAATAACGTGACATTTCTTCAGGATGCATTCCCACTTTACTGGATCTACCCAAAGCACTTACAGAGGTTACACATTCTGTGGGTAGGTAGGTAGGAATTTTTCAGGCCTTTGCAGGTGAGAGAAGGCACCAAACAACTTGAAGGCACTGCAACCTTCACCCAAAAGCTTAAATAGAGATTAATACATCATTAGATCCTTACCACCAGGAACGTATTGCTATATCATATGGAAAAGATAGTCAAGGGATGTGTTCCCTGCAGAAGTGAGTTTTATAGCACAGAACTGAAAGGAAAAGAGAAGGGACAAATGCATCCATATCCCTGATAAGGCATCTACTTTTTGAAAGTTCTTTGTACAGAATGTCAGAACTTCTGATCTATTTCATGCATATTTTACCAATTAAATAAATGCCATATTAATCTCTTCTAAACAGCTTTGTAATATCTGGCTGTTTGAACGATTTCTCAAGAAGAAGATTAGAGATTTTAATGCTTGATTCACAGACATTACTGAAGGCATTACCCTGGCAAGTTGAAGCAAGTGCAGAAATGCCAGCAAGGCTAAAGGAAGGCGGGTGGTTCAGACCTCAGTCTCAGAGGCCCAATATGCCACCACTGTGATTCACTCGTTACTTTTACAAGCAGAGATTTATTATTTTTCCCCCACATAAAATGACAATGAATAAAGCATCAGCAAGGCTCGAATTCCACAGAACCTAAATTTCTGCCTAAGATCCCAGCCAGGTGTTTCCCACAGTCAGACACCCCTCATTAGGAATGCTCCAGTCCCAGGGTGCTGGGTAGCATTTGCGTTACTGTTTCTGCAGGTCCCACAGGGCCAAATCCTGTCCTCATGGGTCAACACAAGCTTAACCCAAATCATCCTCCAAATGTGCACGGTGATTGAAATTATATTCCACTTGATCTGTAACTATTATATACTTCAGTGAAAGACTGAGGTTCAGCTGGACAAAGATGCAGTTCCTTTGTCTTTTTCAAGGCAAAAGGCCTTGCGTATATTTTAGTGCTTCGGAGAACTCCTTTTGCCAGAATCTGTGCCAGGGACTAATGACATATGGTATCTTTCCTAGATTTGCAAGTTGAAAAGAGAAGGAGAAGACCCCTTTCATTACAGCATAATAGCATCCTTGCAATAGTTCAATAGCTATAATGAAACATGACAACCCAGATCTGCTTCCAGTGATGTTTCGAGCCAGTGTCTGAATTGAACACTTTTGAACATGTGTCAAGCCACAACTAAATGCAAAATTCCTATACATTTCAGGGGAGGGGGATAATCTTAATTTTCATATTTTGTAGTGATCAGCCATTTTCAAATCACCAGCTTCCACAAAACATTGTAAATTGTTACTTGTTCTAAAATAAATGTATTTTTTTTTCCTTATTATCTTGGAATGGGTAAAAACATTTCCCTGAGCCCCGACCCTGTAATCTGTGGCAGTGATCATTATATTTAAACAAAGAGCAGAACATACAGTCACAGATGAAGGGCAAAAAGAAAGAAAAATAAAAAGATAAAAAAGAGCACTGTGCGTATATCTCCTGTCCAGCTGTAAGATGTCTGAGTTCAGATCTGGCTGCTGAAGCTTGTCTTTAGGTGTGCTTCTGATGAATGTAAAATGCAAATATATATGGTATGCTGCAGTTTGAAAGTATACATGTGTATCAGATACCAAAATGCAAATCTGGATCCTCTTCTCAGTATCCTAAATTTAGACCTATTCACCCAACTGGCACAGCCACATGGATTTACAACACTTTATACCAGCTAAGGCTTCTGATTATGGGTGACTAGTTTGTTTTACACAGAACCGCTTGCCTCAATATTTAAATATCATAACCTAGATCAACCATAAATCAAAAAATTCTCTTACTACTCCCTGGGGATGGTCCTGTGCAGGCTTAAGAGTTGGACTTGATGATCCTCGTGGGTCCCTTCAAACTCAGCATATTCTGTGATTCTGTGTTAAGATTTACAGTGATGGATTCTTTATGGTTAATGTCCACTTGGAAACTACAAGGGTGAAAAATTTACCACTTTCATTAAATGAAAACTCACACTGTCATGTTAACACATGACTCCAGAAGTTATGACCTGAGAAGAAACACTAAGTATTTCTATAAATTCAAAGAGAAAAATGCCCACAGCTGATGACACTGACTGTGCACCCACTGCAGGCCTCACACAGGCAAAAATCTGACTCAAGTCTCATGCAGACATATGAGAGAAATCCTACAGAAACAGAGCAGGGCTGTATCTGATGAAAGACAAAGCAAACTCTTTCAGCCTGGCTCCTGAAACACTGGGCTGGAACCCAGACTTTGATGCTTCCTGGTTAAGAAGTGAAAACACCAAAAAAACAACCAAACAAACCCCCTATAGATTAGCAGGACTGCTGTAAGTTAACACATTTCAAATTGCTTGTAATCACCAGGGTTCTTCCATGTTCCAAGCAGACTATACACACAGAGTGGACAGAGTCCAAATTCAGCCATTTGCCAGTCTCCATCTTCACTGTTAGCTTTTATTAATGAAACAAAGGCTTCATCTAGTATTTCTCAAAACTTGATTTTTCTTTAAAAATAACCAAAAAAAAATCTTTGCCCTATTTTTTTTTTTTTCTTTCCACTCAAACCTTCTTAATATTCCTGTGGTGGCACTAATAGGATTCCATTATCTGACACAGTGAGTCATCACAAAGAAACAGAAAACCTTGCTTTCCTATGCAGGAGTCAAGTACCTGCTCCTTTGTAAGGTCTCAGCAAAAAGCTCTCTGTTCAACTTAATTCCTGTCTTTAATGCCATGTTATAAAAATAGGAGTGCCTGAAAATTAGTAAATAAATTGAAATTCAACAGAAGTCACATAAGCAGAAAATATATATAGCAGTTGAATTTTTCACAGCAACGTCCACACCAGCTGGTCCAGGGTTCAAGGCCAGTAGTAATTTTTTCAAATATATAAACACGTACTTTGATATTGTCCTAGGCCTGGATCTGTGATTTGAGTATATAATGGAGAGGGCCTTGGACAATTTGGCTTTGCACTCACACTTTAAAATGTACACTTAAAGCTGAACACGAAAAGTGAAATTAGACAAGAATTATTCAATTTAGAAATAACTTGTACAAACCCATTTAAATGCAAGCTCTGGAAAATGCAAACAAATTACATAGCATTTTAAACATTATCATACTAATAGGGTAAAATTCTAATCTCAGTGACCTGGGTCCATCTCCTTTAATCTCTTAGAGTGTCGTAGGCATCTGCCTAAGAATGGTCTCAATAATTATGTGGTAGCTGTGAGCGGAGTCAGTCACAGTGAAAACAAACACCTGTACTATTCTCAATTCATGGCTCACACATTCAAATGTATTTTACATCTTTTAGTTTGGAGTCTAACCCTCCTGCAAATTTGGAGGGATACTGCTGAAGACAATGGGGATTTCTATTGTTGTAATGAAGGACAGAGTCTGTCCACAGAGATACATTTTTAATAAAATCTTCAAACAGCCATTTTAAGTGAATTTCACAATGTCTTTACTCAAAAATGAGCTGTTCACTAACTGAAAGTAACAACCAAAAAGAAAAGTTAAGGGATGAAAAAAAAAAGGTTGAAACTGTAGGGACTGGGATATTTAATCATTGATAACACTGACTGAATTGTAAAGAGGCTCAAAAGAAGGTGTATGTGAATGGAGATGTCAGATTAGCTTTCCTACTGGTTGGGATTTCAATAACCGACAGTAGATAAGATACAATTAGTATTCATATATTGAGGCCAGAGATTTGGAACCAGTTTTCAAAGTATTGTCTAGCCTTGAAAAAGTGTGAGCTGCTTTATTAAATTTTTACAAAATATATATTTTAATGCACTTCACTTCACAGGAGAAGCAAAAGTGTTGGACGATTGTCTTAATGTTTCAACCACCAGAAAACCAGCTGAGAAGCAAATGATTTTTGAGAGTCCTGGAAACTACATGACTGATCCATCAAGACTTCCACTGTACTTGAAAGGTCCATGGGTCACAACCGCAGGAAGTCACATTTTGAGACCCAGCTATGAAGTTATTCGAATGGCCTGAAGATATACCCACATCAAATGGCTGACCTCCTGCACTTGCATACTGCAGGTCAGCTTACATTTTTTAGCCAGAGGCTCTTGCTGATTCCCTTTCATAATACCCTGGAACAAAGAAACACACTCTCAACTTTCTGGGAAGTCTCCCTGGGCTACCTAGAACTCAGCTTGGCACAGCAGATCTCTCGCAAACAAGTTCGTCTCTTTCAAGTGGAGGCAATGACATGGGACATGCAAATGCTGCCTCCCAACCATCCTTTTCCAGGCCACCGAAAACAATTTCTCCAAATGGAGTTTCTGACTGCCTTTAGTAACTTCTGCCCCAGACCTTGCATCACAAAAGCACTTCAGATTATTTGGCTTTGAAGCAGTGAAATGATGACTTGCATAAACACATTTCTAAAAATCTGTCAGGTCAGCCTTTAGCCTTCCGCAGTTAAAAATGGTCTTACCAGCAGAACTTGCAGTAACACAGTCAGCTTTCTACAGGCAAACGATCCAGTATGTAAAAATTCTGATAAAACAGAAAACTCTGCCACTGCATGTCATATACCCCACACAATAAATCAATTAAATCTTTATTCAAATGTTGGAGCTTTGTTTCCTATCTGAATTCCTTTGGCCTCTTAATAAACATTCACTGCAGTGAAAAATGGTACTGCAAGTTTATGCAACATACACTGGACTAAAAATTCTAGAATATTTTTGAAAAAACTATGGAACCATTAATGCTGTCTTCCACTTGTGTACTGTATCAGTGCTGTACGTTTTTAGCAACAGTAACATGTAGGACTGCATTCTCCAGTCTAACCACATAACACTGAATACTTGCAGAGCACTGGATTGTACAACATACAAAAATATCACAAGTGGTTTAAAACACTTATTGATGCTACCATGCATTCACACTATTCACTAGTGTTCTCCTGGATTAATTTCAGTCTACATAAAATTATTAATTTATTGCTTCTAAAAATAAAACATAATAAACCATGTAAGTCTATTAACTATTCATAGCAGAACAGTACAATATGTCATAAAATGCAGAAAATGTAAATATGTAAAGAAATGTTCCTAAAGTTTTCAAATGTCCGCAGCCTGGTGGATTTTCTCGTTTATTAAAAAGAATAAATTTCACTTCTTTTTTTTAATATTTTTTGTTTGTTTAGCCTGAGATTGTGTAGTCTGTATCTATATATTAAAGGCTCACAATTTAGTATTCACATTTTAGGGTCATCTAGCCTCTTGCCTGGGTCAGGTTTAAAAAAAAATATGCAAAAAATAAAATGCAGGAATTTATCTACAGAGACACCCTCAACAAGTAAAACAAAAAAGAAAGAAAACAGAGCCTAGAAAGTAAAATTCAAACACAAAAGACTAGAGCACTTGTAAATACTAAATTAACATTCAGACACGACTGTTTTATTGGGCATTAAAACATTTTCTTATACAGAAAAATGAACCAATACATAAGAAAACTATTTGCTTTTAAATTTAACTTCATCTATTCTGTATTAAAATTAGGTAAATTGCTGTAGAATTACAAACACACTACAGCATGATCAATGTTGGCTTTTCTCTATTTCATATAAATGGACTGATATGAAGAAAAATTGCATTGTCTGTGAGTTTATAACATTTATTTTTCTCTTATGTAGTACATGTTTATAGCAAGGAGTTACGAATGAACTGAATCTCTCTGCTCTCTCTCTTAGCAAGGACATGTGCGGTGAAACCACCCCTCCTGAGGAACACAGATATATGTAATTGGGTTCTCAGTTAAGACAAGAGCCCCACAGAAATTTTTATCCCACTGGAAACTGAACTTTTAAGTTCATTTTTCAAATGTAAATATTTAAATTTAGGATTTTTTTTTTTTTTTACATTTCTCCAAACATAAGTTAAAAAAGTTCTTGCATTTCCCTTTAGCAGACCCTGGTTATCCAGCTCTCTGCTCTTCTTCCAACCTCAGGGACACCAAAGCTGATCTAAGAGATCGCTTCATCCACCTCTGAAGCTCATCAGCTTGATGGTGTGAAAATGCACCAACTTCCCTGAGAGCAAACTAAAGAGCTACACAGGACCCTCAGTAAGGAAAGCCACTTGCCAAATGCAGACTAACAGAAGTTAAAGAAACACTGCAAGATCAGTCCGAGCATTGAGAAGATTCTACAGTTCGAGTCACTGACCCATCTCTATCACTTGCTCGGAAAGTGTTTGATTTCCAAACGCTGCTTGAAAATACAAGGCTTCTACCATCAAAGGCTGAAATTCCATGGAAATGATTACTTAGAAAAGAGTCACGAATGTGCAGGTTTCGTGAAGATAATGTTGGTGGCACTACAGTGCTGTTTGCAAACATCTTGTCCCTGATAGGAGTCTGCACCAAGCAACTCCCAGAAAAAGCCGTGCACTTTTTTTCACCACAGGGGGAACCTCTCAGTGAGCAAGCAGGGAGCCACACCACTGGAAACTGCTTGAATATATCGAAGAAGAAAAAAATTTCCTTGTCATTTCAAGCAGTAAAAAGAAGAAAAAAAATTGGCCTGTACTCACACCTGCACTCACATCTAGAAAAAAGAAGAATTGAAAAGAAACTCTCTTATATATGTGTGTACATACACACACAGGTTAGCTATTAAAAATATGGGTGTGCTTAGCAGCTGAATAGACCTCTTCTATTTGGAGTATTTTTTAAATACAATTCCCAAAGCTTAGTCCACATCATTAATGCTGTGAAAAGTGAGGCTACTGTGTGGCTTCAAAGCATAATCTTTTTTCAGAGGAGTAGACATCTGCCACATTCGTTTTACTGCAGAGGTTTTTATAGAAAGAAATTAAATAGGAGAGAGGCATGTAGGGGGAAGGGTTTTTTTTTAATGCACAGGAAAGAGTTCTGCCCTCATGCTAATATAATGGCCATCAGTAAAGGAGCACTGGGACAGGCAAGCTGGGCTTTGCTCTCTACTTCGGTGGGTCAGGTTAGTTTAGCTGAGGAGAGTCGTCTAGGTGCTCTGACCAGGCTGTAGCCCGGGGAACCACCCTGCTCCTCTCCCACAGTGCCTCCAAGCCTGAAAAGTCTGGGTTAGAGAAAGCTATTAACCAAAAGTGTTTTTATTAACTAGTTTCATAGGGGAATAAGTGGGCCTGGGAACAATCACATGCATAAGGAGGCTGGTGATCCGAGACGAATATTACACAGGTAGACAAGAGGTTGCAAAGAGCAGCAGCTTTTTTATCTGCTTCCTCAATAAAAGGACAAGACACAGAGCTTTTTTTGCTCTTCTTGCACTTTTCTTCTCCCTTGTAGTCTGTTGCCCCCTGGGTAGACCCTAAGTCCTTCAGGGCAGGCTGTTCACCATCCTGTGCTTGCACAGAGCCCGAGGAGGGCTCAGCTCGTGCCCCACAACAGCTCCGTGATAGCACTGCAGTGTTAGGGCCTCATTCCTCTACTCTACTGTCACATAAGACATCTCCTGTTGATGTCACCAGGGTTTTAATGCTTAGGATGTAGCTGCTACTTAGACAAGGTAGATGTATGCCTATCAAAGTATCTGAGCTACTGTGCTTAGAGCAACTGACAGACTTCTATTGTTCTGCTGCTTACAAACTGACAAGCAGGAGGGAAGACACTGCAGCTGCCCAGGCATAAAAGGGGATTTTTGCAGGGATACACCAACAAGACATTCTTCCATTGCTTTTTCCTACACATCACTTGTCACTCAGCTCTATTACACAAGCCTGCAGTACCTGTGGTTTCCAAAAACAACATTCCAGAAGACTGTATCATCATGGACCAGAGAGCAAAAATGAGTGTATGGTTTTCCCCGACCCTGAAATTCAGTGTATGAATACAAGAAGGTGGTGATTATTGATTTCAGAGTCATATAATACTATCAGAGGTCTGAAAAACATGTGGAAAGGTAGAACCGAGGTTGTTTTCCAAGAAAGGAAACTGATACAGAAGATGACCTTAAAATGAAATGAAGTTGCTGCAGACCAGGAAAGGATGGCCTGTTGCCCATGACAAGGCAGGCAGACCAGGTAGCAATGGCAGGTGCAGTAAGGAAAGGGACAGGTTAAACCTGAGGGAACAAAACCTGCTGGTGAGACTGTATGTTACAGAGCCTTCAGTACAACAGGGCTGCCAGAGGAGTCTGGACAAACAGCAGCCAGGAACAACATAAATACGGATGTTTCCTTTGAGGCTGATGGACAAACCAGATGTTTTCAACACCACAGCTCTACCACTCAACATCATCACACCTTAGAATCACTTCCTTGCTTTCCATCAAGTACCATATCCAAGGCTCTCCAGGCTCTCAAAGACACACAGCTAACTTAGAGGAATTTAACCTATTGCAGCCGCCTAGGTCGCAGGGAAAGCAAGATACAAAACCTTTAATTGCTTTAAATATTTTGATGTTAGCAGGAGACTTCTTAAATAACTCATTCCAGAAGGAAGATATTTGTCAGTGTGCTGTGACTGTGATTTCTACACAATAATCAATCCCTTGGATTATTTTGCCTCCTTGAGAACAGTTGCAGCTCAATCATTTACCAGACAATAGATTATGTAATTTCTCTTAAATCAACAATAAGATGATGAGATTCAGAGTCAGCTTTGACCTGATTGATAATATTTTACAGGCAAAAAACTGACAGTACAAATACTCTGAGTTCAGAAAGTTGAGGCAGAGAACAATGAATGAAAATAATAGGAAATAAAATTGAGCTGCACAAGAAGTTGCAACACAATGACTACTCCAGCTCTTATAAGGCAAAATGATGAATTGAAGTATACCACTACCATGAAAATATTACCCCAAAGTTAAGAATATTTCTTCAATTAACCAATATTGTCCTCAAATAAAAAAAAGGGTATATATTTTTATACCAGGTAAACTGAATTTCTTTACCATCCTGCCTCTGTAAAAAGACAGAAATTGCCAGATCTTTTACTACGACTCTTACAGGCAGATTTCCAAAACAGCTGTGTGTTAGTTAATAGAATGAGATATATTGAAAAGCTGATGCTTATTATGTGATATTTAAATGACAAACTTTTGAAATAGAAAAAAAGGGGATGTGCTTTTCTATTAGAGCTCTCTCAAAGGAAGCATTAACATCCATTGCTCTGCTTCGCTATCACTTTCTGTGTTAAAGTCTCCAGTGCCTTCTTTAGAATAAGATGCACCCCCACATTTTCTGTCAAGCAACATCCCTTTAATTTTCATTTTAATATTTTGCATCAAAACAAAACCTGCATCTTATTGTAAGTAATATAATTTATTTATACTTGATATCATTTGAAAAAGTGATGACACACCAACAGCTCAAGCATGAAGCATTTTTAATTCTTCAGATGAAGTGACAGATGATTATCAAATAACATTTATAAAATATTTAAATAATATTAAAAAATCTTTTGCTTTTAAAAAACATACAAAACCTATAAGTAATTTTTTTTTTTTATTCTGGCTGTTTCTGTGCTTTGGAGGATACTTGGGGTGACAGGTCACATAGTCATAGAAACTTGAGTAATCAGTCCATCCCACTGTGTGAAACATTTTCTGCTATGTATTGCTTGTTTCTTGCCAAGACTGTTACCAGCCACTGTTTTCATCACTCGCCTTGTGTTTATCCATCTCCTAATTCATTACTCTCCCTGACAAGCCCTTACTTGCTCAATAATTTGCTTTTTTTCCCCCCACCTGGTACCATCTACTGGTGATAACAATTTTCTAAACATCCAGTAATTTGGGCTTTAATTACTCAATCTGCTTTTTAAACATTTGCAGTTTGCTCAGGTGTGCCACTGTTAAAATTAAAAAAAAAAAATTAAAAATTAAAACATCTAGTACAGTAATTCTGATATTAAGCATCATGACTCAAAGGGGGTAACCCACAGGATGAAAATGCAATGGAAAAAGAAATAGGAAAAAATAGGATAGAAATCTACAATGGTATCAAAAGTAGGAAAATCTGTAAACTCCCTGAGTACCATAATCTCCATGTTCAAACATAATCCACATGACCAAAAGCCCCATATCCCCATTTTCATGTTGTGTGTTGGCTCTTTTTCAATCCTGGTGTTTAACATTGGCCTGATAAAGTGAAACATTTTTGGCAAGAAAATCCTGCTCTCGTGACGGTTTAATCTAAAAAGTTCTTCTGAGGCCTATTCAAACTTCTGGCACATTCTCCAGTTCTGTCAGGTCTCTCATGCACCCACAAAAATTGTTTGCCAGTTTGCTTGTTGGTTACAGAATTTAGCAATCATGCTGCTTCTTCAGTGGCATCACAGTAAGAATAGACTGTGGGGGCTTGTTTTTGCAGAGAGGGACTGGATGGGGGACTGAATTTTCTTAATAGAAGATTTTGGCTGGGAGCCTTCTCCTTCGGCTTTTTTCCAGCAGAAAAATGCCATTTGGCAACTGAGAACAGGGTTTCTCTTTACCAGTTTGGCTCCTCCCATAAGTAACTGTAAACCATCACTGCTTTATTTCAGAATAAGATCCAAGGAATTTTTCTCTTCCCCCAGTGAGCAGAAGATGATGACACATGTGAATGCAGGGACTTCAATTTACTAGAGACATGGTTTGGGTTTATCCAATTTGTAGTTAAAAATTGAATTAATGTGTGGGTGACAAAATTTTATGCAAATACTCATTCTCTGACAAAAAAGGAGATATTTAATAATCTTTTTATGTGTCAGAACTGATGATATTTTGGATACAGAACAACAAATTTGTGAAGCTCCACGGATTCCAGAATTGTCTATCTTGATAATGTCAAAGAACAGCACTAGCTTCCCTTTACTTCAGTCCTTGTAGCTACAATGTCACAGGTCAAGAGAATTCTGGTAAATAAAATACTTATTTTAATATACATCTGTTATTAAAAAACCCCTTTTAGAGTAGAAATGCAAATAAATTTTCAGCTTAAGTAAACACTTCCTTTGATCTCCATGCAGACAGTGCCTGTTGTCTGGAATGAGAATTAATATTATCTAAGTGTAGAAGTAATACTTCTACTGTAAAAATCCACTGAATAAGTGTCATCACTTGTCTATACTCAGTTTACAGATGTAGTGATCTGTAAAACCCCAGAAATGTAAGAAACAAAAAACCAAAAATAACCCCCACCTCCCCCAAAATCCATTAAAAAATGGGGTAAGAAAATAAATTAAACATATTATTAAAACATTTTCTCTTAGAATGAATAGAAAAAGAATGTTTAGAGAAATATTCAAAATTATGTTACTTCTGCTACACTTCATTTTTAAAATGCTCTCTGTGACTGCCTAAGTTCCCCTGACAGAAATGCTTATTTCAACGCTTACTGTCTCAGACAAGAGAAATCCCCACATATGATGAACCTTCATCCTTTACAACAAATTTAGTAGTGGACCTTAATACTGTGCCACTATTAAAAACATCGTGATTGTGCATTAAAAGGTCATGCTCATTTTCTAAGCTTTCCCTGTAGAAAACATGCACTTCTGCTGTATCTGCACTGTAACTTGAGGGCTGTATTCACTACAATTTTCTGAGCTGTGTGGATATAATCTTCCTTTTTGTTTACTTGTCAACAATATTAATGCTTTCTATTTTCAGTACTTTACTCTCTTCCTACTCTGAAGATATGTCAACAGGCAAAAAAGTACACTTAGTACTTGAATATGTAATGCAGCTTCATCTTTAACTCTAGGCATATTTGTCATTATTCAGAGGTTAAGAATTCATACTTATTTCATAAATAGACCATCAGTATATGCTAACTAAATTATACATGGTACATTTCTCACATTGAAGTAGAAAATAAAATTTACTATCAAGAAATGAATGGGTAATACAAATATTTTCCATCCATTAGATTCTTTCCAAATTTTTTTTTCTGTGCCTTAAAGGACTCCAAAATTTACTGCTAAATCAGGTAATCACAAAAATGCTGAAAGTTCACTTTGATAAAGAATAGCTATTGTAGGGTACAAAGAATACTGAAGCCCATTCATGTGATAGGTAGTTGTATCACTCTGTCTATAAGCCTGAAAATATTCCACACAAGCTAAGTTAAAAGTTTCCATTAATCACTGTCAGCAACAGAAGCCAATTCTCATAACAGACCATTAATTTATGCCGTACCCCACTTTGTTCACGAACATGGCATTTCATGACATTAGTCAGAAAAAAATGACTAAGCTCCAAGATCTTTGCTGTACTCCTTTGCAGTGTCACTATTTCACTATCGGCAATATAATCCATATCTCAGGAATGCTAACAGTCTTTCCTTCCTTTGGCAAGATGCCGATCTTTATCAAAGAGTTTTACAACAAGTTTAACTCTTGGCAGCATCTTTTGGAACTCTTGGAAATTTTAGCACTTCCCAATCAAAGGGTCCAGATATCTGACACACCATAATGCTTCAGGGCTATTTCTTGAACTGTGATACCTAGCAGAACATGATACTGGCATTTGGTCACAATGTCTTTTTTTGATATTTAAGATTGACACTTGCTGCAATTACCCTTTCCACAAGATTCTGCTCCAGAGATGCGCAGCCTCTCAAATTACTGACAGCCCTGTCACAAACCTGACTTTGTTCTCTTAACCAACTACTCCCCATGGCATTTCATTAGAGGGACATTTTGACTGAAAGCAGTCTTGCCAAATACCTTTCTACTCATAAATTGGTTTGTCATTCCACTTCTGGCTGTCTTTGTTGAATGACGTGCAGATTTGGAGGTAATCCAATTAACAAGTGGAGCAATTAATATCACAAACTCTCTTCATACTAACTTTCTGAGCTAAAGGGTTAAATGTTTTCTACTGACATGAGATCTAAATGGTATATTAATAATTCTTATATTTTTGCAGCCTCTTCCACCACCAGCTCTCTTCCAGCATCTTAAAAACTGTGGTTTGTTGCCAGTCATTGTTTCTTATGGAATCCCCCTGGGAACTCAACAGGATTTTTACATCTATGCTCAGGTCAAAACTTATTTGTATGGAGACAGAGACACTATCCTCATCTGCCTTTGAATGAAATACCAGTTTAACAAGTTACAGAAACAGGAAATGACCAGCTCAAAGGAAAGGAACTGAATTTTTCTGCTGCTCTTTCTGTTGGTGATCTGTTCTGAAATACCAGTTTGCAAAAATTTCTATCACATTTTGAAGTATTACTACTTCATCTCTCGAGAAGAGTAGAGGATATTATGCAGTCATCTTGCCTGAGTTCATTATTGGTCCAGTGTGTTTAATATTAGAATTCCTCTATATTCTGAGAGAATGGTCCAAACAACAAAGCAAGTTTCCTCCCACTGACTTTTCTGGAAGCTAAAGTCAAGTAAAATATTATTTGTGATAATTTTACAAAAGAAAGATTTTTGATTATTGAAATGTCTTCCCAGGGCAATTTTGTGCTTGACTTGCTGCTATGATAAGCATCAGGGGAGGAAAAAAAATCAGCTCCTTACAGAGGAGAAACTGTGTCATACCCACCTTTTAAAAGTGAGTCTTCTAGGATCAAAGCAGAACACAGTAAAAGCTTTAGAAAAACTGTGCTGTTTTACATCAGGGCTGAATTTAGCTCCACGTCTTTGGCTAAGACTTTAAAAGGTAGCAAAAGAGAATGAAAAACAAGGACAACACAAGGTCACTATGATGGAATGAAAATAACTGCTGAGAGCTTCCTTTTTTTTTTTCCTACAAATGTTCAAACATTGTTGTTTAATTAGTCAAAATGTTAATTTTACCTATATAGCAAGAAACAAGGAGCATAATAATGCAATGGTTCAACAGAACTGTGTGTTTGAGCAGGAACTGAAGGACAAACTTTCCAGAGGAGCATAATAATGCAATGGTTCAACAGAACTGTGTGTTTGAACAGGAACTGAAGGACAAACTTTCCAGAAAATCAGCTAAACAAACAAAAAGAAATCATTAAACCAGTTGACTGCCCTAACTGTGGCTTCTCTCACTTCTGCCCTAGATAATCACTTCTAGATGTGTTATTTTCCATTTGTCCCAGTTGGCATTCAGTGTGTTTGGATGGTTAATTTCTTGGAAAATACATTAAAGATACTTTGGGCAACTGCTTATTTCTATCACAAATTCCAACTTCTGTAGTATCAGCAGCACACCAAACAAATTACTGCATCCCAGGATATGGACTTACGCTTGACCACTTGATGCCAGTTGACACACTTGTTAAAGTACTCAGTAGGTCTCCAATGACCTATTGTGTGTCCTGAAAGGCATTCCTGCTGACAATCAGTCTGCATTTCATCCCCTTGCCAAAAGGGATGGGCAAAGTATGGTTTATTTACCGTAGAGATGTTCTCTCACTTTCACATGTTCCTAGAACAAACAGCATATCTGTACTTCTTAACATTAAATATTTGGACTTGACTATTTCTTTTCATTCCACTTGAATTTCCATTCAGACCTGGAAATGCCAAACTCCAGCTCGGTCTCATGAGCTGCTGTGAGTGGGATCAGCAGTGACACTGCTGGAAACCTCACAAAGGCAAAACCCCAGTTTTCTACGATTCACTGTTCAACAGCTTCATGCTGAAGAAACTTGAAAAAGCATCCCTGAGTGTAAGTGGCAACTCAGCTGAGAAAAACACCACAACTCCCAGCCAAAACCTAAATGGGAAGTCCCTTATTCAATGTCCTACTTCTAGAGCTGAAGAGAAGCCTTGGACTGGTTGTGGAAATTTTCTTGCACTGCCTATCTGCTGTTTCCCCTAAACTCCAAGCTTTCTTAAAAGGTTTTCAACACTTATAAGAGTATTATGAAAAACAAAGACAGGGAAGAATGGTTGTTCTTGGATTACTTGGATGTAAATACTAGTCAGGACTATGTTGACTTTTCCAGACTATTCTTACAGATCTGTGCTAATTCAATATCCTCACTTTGAGATCTGGCTGCAGTCAGAACGTAATACTCGTCCTAAAGCATCCAGAGGTTCCTCAACCTTTTTCTAGTCATCCTCTTCCTTCTACTGGAAAATGAGGTCTAAAAGGCACACTACTACTCTTCAATATAGACTATATAAACTGCAAAAGTGCTTGAAAGCTGTTTCCAAGGCTCTTATGGGATCTTCACAGCTGTAGTGCCTTCATCTCTGTAAAGCACTGTAAGACTCCTGTAACATGGCAAGTGAGCAATAGGAATTCTAGAGAGGAATTTACATGTCTTTGGCCGTATCACAACTTTCCTCTGTATTTCTTTGTGTAATCTTTCTCTAATTTGCATGTTCTAGATCCAACTGCATACATCTTCTTGCTGACTGGATTGGCCTCGTGGCAGTACATTTCGATGGGTTATGCCTCCGGCGTAAAGATAAAAATCTAAACACAGAACAGTCCTATCCTGAGGAGACAGTAAAGAAATCAGGCAAATACACCTGGGGTTGCAGAACACTTAGCACCAATATATGTAAAAGAAAAATGAACTCCAGTTCACTTGCAGACAAATCCTACTGCCTTGGTGCAGTTAGTCTGACAGCCAGAGCGGTACTACGAGAGAGCATAAATCAGATCTTAATCATTTCATCCCTTTTTTTCGGAGGAGCACAGCTGGTAGGATCAGAGCACACCAACCGGGACACACCATTTGATCACTTCTATTTCCTAAAGCTTGAGATTTAAAGGGAACCTTCGACCATTGACTATATCTGAGTTAGTAAATTCTTTAGCACTGAGGCCAACTGGGGAAGAGCAGCCCACATCCACACTATTGATTACTCTGCCCTCTGAAACAGGAGGGCTATGTCCAAAGTGCTTATTGGTGATGGTTTCCAGCCTGTGCCTCCCCCAGACTTCATGGATGAGTCTTACTTGTCATGAACAAGAGGTATCTTATTTTAACACAGAATAGAAAGTCACGTACCAGTATGCAAATAATAGCCTTCAAGAGTCTCTTCCCAATTACCACGTGTCATTATATTTTGTACAGCTACCACAGAACTGGACATAAAAACCAGAAACAAAAGATAATTACTATTTTTTTTAAATCTAATTGGTTCTCCTTTCACTTTACTGGTTGAGGTCTTCAAAGTATTCACAGCATGGCATTTTATTCAGCCCTAAATACAATGGACTCTTTACCTAATTTTCAATATCTTTTGGGATGCAGAACTCTGTACAGTAAGTACCAGCTTGTCATCAGCCCAGCCAACATCAGTACTGAGAGCAAAAACTAATCTATTCATTATGTGCCTTTTTAGAAATTATGTTCCTCTTTCCATCACATTGCACTGACCATGTGTTTAATTGCTCACACTCTGCCAACTGTGTAGGATTCACAGGCAAGAGGGAACAGAAATAGAGTTTAATGATGAAGAAACATCAGAAATGATACC
This sequence comes from Lophotriccus pileatus, assembly GCA_035583135.1. Lineage (NCBI taxonomy): Eukaryota > Metazoa > Chordata > Aves > Passeriformes > Tyrannidae > Lophotriccus > Lophotriccus pileatus. Next base: position 7,579,196 of record JAWWES010000011.1, on the reverse strand, counting down.
TAACAATTTTTGCTCTGTCTTCAGAAAGAAACCAAACAATGCAACCTATTGGTTATATCACCAATCTTCCATTATCTTGCCCAGGATGGATAAGTGATGTATCAGCTTGTTTTTACTACTGTAATCCCGAGCACTGGCAAAACATTAACAATATTCCTGACTTCCGGAACTTTGTCAATATTCCAATATAGAGGCGCATCCTATTTTGGGGTCTCTTTTCTGCTGAACAAAGACGAAAATATCACTGCTTTTGCGTGTACCAAACAACAGATGTTTCCCCTCATCTCCGTCCAGTAACACAGCTATGCCACCATGTCGCTGTTCATAAAAAAAAAAAATACATTTTTAACTTCCTTATTGTCCTTTCACATGGCTTTATCCTGGATGCTTTAGTGGCTGTTATCAACTTTCTACACTTCATAACTTCTGAACTATATCAATTGTTATTAGTGTCCCTTTTCCTATTCATTATAAATTGCTTTCTTATTTCTAATCTCTGCTTTCACTTCAATGCTGAACTAGAAAAGGCTTTTAGTCTTTTTTTCTTCACTGTAGAGTCATGGATTTTTGGACTGTCTAATGTACCTGTACTTTATAAGAACCTTCAATTTTCAGCCACACTTCTCATGCTCTTATGTCTTTGTGGAAATTACATCACATTCTTCTCCTTTCGGCTGTATACAAAGTTTGCCACAGGTTTTAGTGGTTTTCCTCACATGATCCTTTCTTATGGATAAATAGCTTCAGGCTTGGAGTGGTTGCTCTGGAGATGTTATTTCATGTTCTCAAAATAACCTGACTAGTACCACTAGTTCCTCTTACCTTTCTGCAGGACAGGGCCACCAGCTCAGTGTCTGCATCACCCTTCTGCCACCTGAACTACCCAATTTACTACCAAACTGTTACAAAACCCCACTGATTAACTAAGACCAGGTTAATGTAGGACTGTCTGTAAGCATGTATATATGTGGCAATATTCTGTCAATGTCCTATCCTCAAAATAAAACAAGTCACTCTAGTGCCAAGCTTGGATCTCTAAAAAAGATTAAACTCTTTCTGCAGCTTTAGCATTTATGAGACACCACAGGGTCATAGAATGATCTGGGTTGGAAGGGACACAGAATCATCACGGTATCATAGAATAGCATGGATGGGTAGGACCTTAAGGATCATCTAGTTCCAAACCCACCACCATGGTCAGGGAATATCCAGCAAACCTATCTCTAAATTCAAGTTAGAGAAAATTCCAGAGGAAAATTGGGTTCTTTGGAGCTCAGGATGGGTTATGTTTCCAAACACCTCCCTTCTCTGCAAGAAGACAGATTCTGGTTTTGAGCACCTGTGAGCAGCAGTGTTGATGGAGAGCACCCTGAAATCCAGATCTGAATTTCGAATCCCGAGACCTTCAATTTTAAAGTCACTTAGAGGAAAATGGACAATTATCGATTTTATGAGGCCCCTGGGAAAAGTTCAAAAAGTGCGAGGTTATATTTGAAAATTGTTTGCAAACAGAAAAAGGTGCCTTAAATTGCCTCTTCAGTTCACAGAAATAATAGGCTTCAGCAGAGTTAGGATGCTAGGTGTTTTCGAAGATGTCACTGAAAAAAAAATAATGGAAAATGCTCAAAATGTTGGTACATCCTTGTAGCTCAGAGTGCAGTATATGCCTATTGTCACCTCTGTGTGCTAATTGCAGTGAATGGAAAAGGGCAACAATAAATAAAAACCAGATGGAGAAATGTCATCCAGTTAATCCAACTCTGTGTCCTTCTAATTCACAGGAAACATTTTATTTCTGGCTCACAATGGTTAGTGCTACAGCACATTTTAGATGCTGGGAGTTTTTACAGCAGAGGGAGTTCTTACATTACATCTTTTCCTGATGTTTTCTGATTTTTGTTCCCCTATAGAAAAGGTTGTGTAGGATACACAAACACATGAACCTAGAAAAGTAAACTAACTTTGTTGGCTTTTCAGCTCAGAAAGTACGAAGTTTGCAGGTGCATGTTCATGACTAGTGTTACTAAATCCTGCTCCTACTACATCCATCATGAGATCCCACCGAAAGAGAGGAGTGGTTTATTTAGTACAGAGTCCCATCACTAGAGTCTGCTTAAGATTTTCGCAAGGGGACCAGTTAAAAAGTGCTCAGCAGCCAAGCATCCTGTACCCCTCACCTTCTGACTGTTGGACTTAACCTAAATAGTTTCATTTTATTACCTTGTTTTGGATGACATCAGCTCACAGCTTTGTAGATGAGGGGCTTGTAAAATTACCAAACTTCCCATATTTTGTGTATAACACACCCAAGCCTTTCATCATCGATCAAACTCCAAACCTCACAGCTGATTGCCAGGATTTACTAAAAGGTGTTGTGAAACTGGGTGGGATGACATATACAGGAGCACAACCACCCCTTCATCACATTAACACAGAGCATCAATCTCAGGCTCCTTCCACCTGCTCCTCCACCAATAAATATGCCTTGTTTTACTGCCGTTTCAACTCGACTATTTACCAAAAAGGAATAGGAGAGATGGAGAATCCAGGCCAAGTTTCTCCCCACACGGTTCTACTGTTGTTCTCGCAGATGGACAACATGCCAAGTCTCAGATATGATGGGAAATGGGAATCAAGTTCCAGCCTTTCTGCTGCAGCTTGCACAGACTCCTGTATAACTTGCCCTACTCTAGGGCTGATATTTCTGGCTTGTTGAACCATTAGCATTTATGCATTGCTCTGGCAGGCTGTTAAAGGCTTCCTGAGAGAGTGAGAGCCAGAAAAGGTTAAGTGAGGATTTTCAAAAGTTAGGAACTCAGCCTAAGTTGAACAGAATTTCACAAATCAAGTAAAAGACTCCAGTTTAGCTCGGCAACTTGATCCCTGATGAATCTGAAACATCTGTTGCAAAAAAAATTTGGCATACTTAAATTGAGGATTTCTTTTTTTTCCCAATAAACTTCTCCATATCATACTTATACACTTCAGCACAGTAAAAGATATGCTGAAATGCAGACATTCTATTCCATGCAGTTCAGAAGATGCACCTAGTTGCCTATAGGTAATTAACATAATATTAGCCTTTTCAGTTTAGCAAAAGCAGTAGAAGTATTCTTTTTGGTGTCAGAAACTCTGATTTACTTGCACAAGGAAAACAGTACAGAAATGCAGCTAAAACAAAATTATTATTATCATCATATTTGACAACAGTAATTTTAAAGCATTGCTCCAGAATCTGAGAGTTCACAGTTCATCTAAAATCATTAAGGAGTGAAGTGCAATAACACACCTACTGGAGTTAATTACTGGGAAAGGATCTGCACCTTGGCCAGGACAGACAACAGTTTTGTGGAAGCAGCAAAAGCAGATAACTTCTCAACCAAATTCTCATACTCTCATACTCTAATCAGCATGACCCACCTTCCTTTCAAAAATATACTAATGGAGTGTTCTGGAGAGAAAGAGTAAGTGCTTTACTGCTTTACTAGACTATGTGCAATGAATACTGCTTTTTTTTTTTTTTTTTTTTTTTTTTTCCTACCTCTGGAGAAATGGAAAACAAAACATGTTTTGGGAGTTTTGTAAAGTGTTTTTAATTTCATACCTTCCACAGGGGGAAAAAAACATATTTATGTGGTAGGGTAGATAGGGATTGAGATGCTGAGTTTAAAATACTGCAGGACAGAATTCTGTTAAGAACAGCTACCAACAAGAGAAACATATTTGAAACTACTTTGAGCACAGAAGCATCCCTATTTTGTTTCTCCAAAACATTTAGTTTCTTCTGTCCTCAAGCCTTATAAATTCTGGCCCTGGATCAAGCACAGCAGCACTGTAGATCCACTAGCTTATGATCCAAAAAAAAAAAAATCAACCCCCAAGGCCCCTCCAAAATGACTTCCTCACTCTCCAAATTCCCTTTTCGATGGCAAGAGTAGATTATATTTAGCCTCGGTTCCATTAAAAATTGCCTGTCTTTAAACAAGGTCCTGTTTTTTATTCTTTCTGTCTTCAGTTATATAAGACTTCACTGCTGTCTTCACTATGATAACACTCCAACAGTCTAAAAAATACATTTCAGGTGTTCAACATGAAGGAGGTTGTGTGAGTTTAACCTTCCTTGGGATCCTTGTGAGCTTTTTGTATTTAATACTTGTTTTATCTGAAGCCTGTGGAGGTTCTAAAATATTAGAAGACACACTTTCTGAGAACTACCTTTCTAGTAGCCTGAAGATATAGCCTTGATGTTGGGCAACAAAGTTATTCTCTGTAATCCCCTTGATGTTGTAAATGAAAAAGAGGATGGAGCTAACATCATCTGAACTTTGGGCAAACCATTTGCTCAAAAGCACCATCAAAGAACCAAGCCCTGCCAAAAAGAGAAAAAAAAAAAAACTTAAAAAAAAAATTCCCAAAGCATACACAAAATGAAATTGGTGCAAATTAACTTCATTGTATTTGGAGACCCATACAAAACAAAACCCACCACAGTCTATAAAGGAAAGTCAGAGAAGACAAGGATTGAAGTTGTAGCTTCACAGTAGCTATCTTTTAACAGCTTTCCTTTTTCCAACACTTTAACCTAAAAAAAAACTTCCCATTGTTATGCCCCTATTCAACCTCCATTCGAAGTCATTCACTATGCATTAATTACCACTTTCTTCAATGCACCGGGAAGCTCCCAAACATGCTCCTGTTTTCAAAGAGGCACACTTCCATGGCTCAGCTTTTTATATGCAGAGCCTGCTGAATTTTTTTCCTCTGCATACTTTGAGATTCCCCTAAATTTTGCATACTGTAACTGTTCAGAGAGGGAGGGGTGAAAAGACAAAAGGCAGATTTCATGCTTCCAGAACAGTTGTTTGCATCTCTTTCATTTTTCTTTCCAGCTGTGAGAGGCAGCAGAAGGTTCTTTAGCAGGTGTTCTGCCTGCCCTATGGTAATTTTTAACTTTCCTTCACTTTCTTTTATGTCTGTTGCATTCGTAGAGATATTTTCTCTACTCCTGGTGCTTTATTGCTGTTTTTCCTTTCTTTTTTTTTTTCTTTTTCCTTTAAAAAATATTTGAATTTCCCCTATTATGTCATTCTCTTCAGCTGTGAACTCAGATTATAAAAGTGAGCAAGGAATAAATGTTCAGAAGTCCCAACATATAAATTAAAATCGCTGTTTCTGATTCATTCCACAGACTTTCATCACTATCAAATCACACAAGTGCCACACAGACACAACTGACAACGTGACAGACCAAACCGTCTCTGATACCAAACCCCTGAGTCCATACCCTAATCTTAAAGCATACAACCTCTCTTCTGTTAGCCTGGGCCAGGCTCTATATATCAGTAGTTTTAAGGACTCCCATGGGCCGAATGTGTGAATGAAATTAAGCATTCACACAAGTCTTTGCAAGGTTACACAAAAAGAAATAGTTATTATTTAAATGATCAAAAGTATATTTTCCTTTAAAGAAAAAGAAGACTTCTCCAGGAAAAAGCTGATACTGATTCCCTGATTTTGATTTTATTTGTGAAGACTCTACCCTTATGAAAACATTATGAAAAAAAAAGTAAGATAAAGGAAATGAGAGAAAATTAAGTGAATCACAGAGAACTATAAACCTTTTGTAGAAATTCAAACACCTCCATGAGAGGGAGTTGGTCTTAGATTTTAAAGGAGAAATCCACTGCAAAGCACAGGCCTACACATTTCCCTTGCAATATGTTCCATTCTGAGTTTGCAAATATACAGTATTCATCAACACTCAAAATGCATTTTGATAAAAACCCTACAGAATTTTTGTGGATCACTTCTGCACATTTTATTCTATAAGCTAAACAACAACAGATGATGTGAAGCTGAAAAGAAGGATGGTTGCTGATGTTATCAAGGTTAAAAGGTCGCTGCCATCTCCGTTATGGTCATGGTAGTTTGAATAATCACATCACACTGCAAATGCTCCTGTCCTCATCCTGTACAAAAGGCCTCATTCACTGACAGTCAGGTAGGTGATTTTTAATAGATGCATCTTAATAATTTGCAGCATTGTTGCTACAGTCAGTAAGCATTGTAAGAACAACATAACATAATTGCAAACATAATTACTGCAACGTAACACCGAGGATTATGTCATTGGATGACATTTCCTTATTTAGCATAAAAAAAGTATCTAACACAGTGTAGTGTTTTTGCAACAGAAATAGTTTCTTTTAACTGCATAGCTCTGGGATTATTAATTTTACGATCACATCAAGTTTCCAGTTTATTTTTGTGACATTTTACGATGGTAACCTGCTGCTTAAAAAAAAAAAAAAAAGTTTCCTACCTTTTTCCTGCAGTGGAAGCAGCATCCAAGAAAGAAAAAATGAGAAAGCAGGTGGCAAGAGAGGTCTCATAAGAGAAAAGTTGTCTTTCTGCTGCTAAGGGGAGGGTAAAAAAAAGAAAAGAAGAAAAAGAAAAAGAAAGCTCTAGTTCAGTCAATAAAGTTCAAGTGCAGAGAAGCATCCATATAAGAAAATATTTCTATTATTGAAATTCTTACAACTATTTTGATTATTGTTTTTAATGGTATCCTGATAGAAATATGTGTAAAAATTATTTGTTCATAGTCCCACTGATCATTTTTATAATAGTTTAATAGACACATTTCTAACATTACCTTAGTTTTCGTTTTCATAATTATTTAAGTGTATTTTGAAATGTAAACACTAGTCCCTCTACAGAAAAATACTGGAGAATGCCTAATCTTTATCTCCTTTTTTAAGTACGCCCAAAATTTTTCATGTTAATTTGTTTCCCCCACTACAAATATGTGCTCACATCGAGCTACTGGCTTTAGATTTAGAATTAGGGAAGCTGAGATGATACTGTGCCAATGGTCCTCACGCCCCTCCTGCAGGATCAGACCACAAGATGAACCCACATCCCTTCTGCACGTGATTCCAGGGACATCACTCCTGATCGCAGCCGTCTGCAAGCAACTCTGAAAGCTGCAGGGCTAATCCCTTGAAAACTGTTAAGTGTACAGGTCATGGCTTGCAAAATCACAACCTAGCTCTGTATCTGCTCCTATCAGACTGTACAAATTATATTTTTATGGTGAGCACAAAAGATTTAAAATTGCAACAAGGACAGGCTCTTTGTTTCACAATTACACAGCACTGAACACAATGGATTTCTGATTCACAACTAGGATTTCTGGGTGTTACAGTAACATAAACAATTTGTATTATTTCACAATTCTAGGATGTCTTCCATGCCTGAGGAAATTCCTCAATTGCTGATTGACACACAGTGAGACACTGTTGCAGGACAGGATCCACTATATGATCCAGTTTCTCGTATCTGGTCTCTTGGCATTGTGAATTGACAAATAAGATGCACCAACTTAGATGGATCTTTGGTTTGACACAGCATGGCCATTCTGACACACCCATGATCTGACTTTGCTGTTCACTGAGTGTATCTTGCAATATTTAATAGCCTGAAGGACACCACTGCTGTTGGTTAAATGAGAACTGCTGAGCAGAGGAGAGAAAAAACCCAGGCTGTTCTATCACGGGATATTTGATCTCATTTATTGTTACATCTTCCCATTATAGCTCAACCCCAAATAAAAATTTGTTTACAAGAAACCCCATCTAAGCTTCTGAGTTTCAGTAAGCTGTTCAATTTTACCACAGTTTCTGGATGATTGACATTCTCCTACAGCCACAACTAGTGAAAACAATGATTCCAATCTTCATTTTAAAAGAGGGTCTAGTTCTCCAGGAAAAGCTTGAAAACCCAGATGATCCCACAGACTATAATCATAGTAGACAAAAAAAGGCCCTACACTAAACATACCTACTATTTTAAATCATCATAGAGATACAAAGTCCCACTGAAGGAAATTTTAGCACTTGGACTAGGTAGTCCTGCAGGCAAACATGACTTTCTGACTGTGGGGTAAATACACACAGAAGATAATAATTGTTGCTAAGCCACGTGCTGAAAGACATCTCTGATTTCCTACAATCCCAAAGCTCCAACAGACTTCTGTAGGGCAAAACTGGGTACACATACTGAAAGGATCAGGACTGAATATTTAAAGGGATAACAAAGAAATTCAAAAAGTCAATCATGCAAGTTATATGAATCCCAAACTCCCCTCTTTTCCATCTTCATTTTAACTTCAGTGTTTTTCCAACAGTTTGTAGCAGGTCCTGAATAGCTTTTCAACTCAAAAAACCCCATGTCATCAGAAACAATTTACACGATTTAATTTCTTAAACCAAACAAGACAAGAATGCACTGCCATTCTAAATACAAAATGTGCATTCAAAAAATAAGTGTGGGGGAAATCCATTCTTATGGAAACAAGACAATATGTACAGACAAAAGGTCTTCTGGCAGCCTTTCGCTATTATTTTCCACTAATGTACACTTCCACAAATTACAGAGCACTGCAGAACACACTCCAGGCTGTGTGGAGCAAATGCCTTTCATGAGGAGGTACCAAAGGGCCTATTAAAACTGAACATTTAACTAATTTGAAACACAGATCTATGTTTTTGTTTGTGTTTTCATTACACTGCGGACTTTAAAGAGAGGGGTAATTAGGGGATGTTGTGAACCTGCTTGTGCATTTGGTTACAAATAAATTTAAAATAATTAAAAAAAAAAGTGAATGGGAAAATCTGCTACCTTATGTAGAGCCAGAATAAGAGCCCTGTACTATGGCTGTTCTGAAGGACTGTGCCTATCAATCCCCACTCAAGACCAGTGCTGGATATTTTGGCCATTTGCTACCACCCAACGAGAAATGTGAATAGCCAAAACACACAACCACCTGACTAGGACAGAGGTAGCATCTGCATAATGAAAGCTGGATTATTTGAGTTATAATTCTTCAGTGTGCACAGGAAGAAAAATTGATACAAAACCTGCAATCTAAGCATCGCTATTTAAAAAGACCCTTTCCCTCTCCAGGTACACTGTAACCATTCCCTTTCTCTGCATGGACACTCTAATCCTTTTAAACCAGCTGTTTCTGTAGGACACAAGGTCTGATTTTCTGCTGAAGTGAACTTCCAGGCTCTCACCTGTATTTTATGGACGCAGGCCATCTTTGCAGAATTGAGAAAAGTTCCCTTTTTAAATTATCAAGCAGAATTTTTGCCCGGGAAGATCAAGAAAAGCTTGAAGCTTCCTCTTCAGATGACAAAATTTGCGATTTCCACCTGAACCTTGGCAGTCACAGATCACATCTGTGAACACTATGCACAAAAAGGAGTCGGCTTCTGACCCCTGGCCTCCCATGCAACACTTAAACTAACAGCATTATACTTGGCAATTCTTAGGGGTAGTGTTTGTTTGCTACTTCCCCTCTGAATTGCTGCTGTTTGCTTTTTTTAATGCCGTTGTAGTGTATGCAGATGGTGATGGAGGCATTCACACACACAGTGACAAGATTCACAATACAGCCATTACTTGCTGACCTTCATGCCAAATATTAAAAGCCCTGGTGCACACTATTTTTATGCATGCATTTACAAGTATAAAATACAAAGCCAAGGACTAAAAAACAAAGTATAGAACATCAAGAGAGAAACACAAGTTAATTTATTCACTGCAGTGTTGTAGATAGTTCACAAGACTAGAGCTAAGAGACTTGAGGGTAGAGCTCTGCTGTTGAACTTTTATTCATGTTTCGTTTAAACCCACCGGCACTGACCTGAACTAAAAGTACCAAAGCTGCAGGGAAGGTAATTTTCTAGGCTAGGAATTCTAAATGCTTACTCTGTTCCACTAAATCAGCCCCTTCAATCTCTCAAACTGGAAAGCCTTTGGGGCAGGCACATTTTGTGGCAAGCATATTTTGGGGCAGGCTAACTTTTCAGTGTGCAGCACAGTGGTCTGATATTTTTATCATCAATTCTTGGTGCTATTGTAATGTGTTGGGATACACTGTTTTCAGTGTCTATATTGAAAAAAAAAATAACCTTGGCAGGAGCACCTTAACGGTAAGTGTATTATCACTTCTTTCCAGCTTAAATACTTCAGTGGCAGTATCTACTTTAGCATTTAAGGTCAAAAGTGTGCTTTTGAAGCAAAACTCCTCATGTCCTCATTTGCTGTGCTTTAGTTCCCAACACGTTGACTTTATTGGACACAAACTTTCTTTCACATGAAATTGAACTGGAAGGGGTGGTCCACCATTGCACCCAATTCCATTTCTAACTTCTTATGCTAATTTATCACACTGTTCATGGAAATTTATGTAAATATGGCCAGGCTGGAAGGAGTTTTGAACTAAGTCTACTCCAAACTACACGGTGTGGATGTCAGGTCCCCAGCACCAACCTGCCTCATATTGCTATGGTAGATACAACCTACAGCATTTGGACTTCACAGTCCCAGAAGTGCCTCCCAGGTACTGTGAATCCCCTTATAACTAGTGAGCTGGAATTGTCCCTCAGCATACAGACAGGAAACTGTGCTGAAGACTTTCTCATTGCTATGAAGGAAACCATTCTTTTCATCTCCTTTACAAATTCTCGCTTTACAATCATACCTACAAGCTTTTTTAAGCAATTAGCTCAAAGAAGAACAAGTAAACACCTACATTTAAACTGGGGTAGAGGGAGTTTGAATACTATGTGTGTGTCTTTAATCCGTCTTTTCATCATGTATTGTCTTCACTACTACTGTGCTACCACCACCACAAGGTCTCAACTTCCTTCTGTATTTGGCATAGATTTCTTTTCATGTGATACAAGATAGCACATTATTCCCCCCATTTTTTTTTTACAGGAAAGAAACAGACACAAAAATTAATTCACATGACCAAAGTTCATTTGGTGACAAAGTAGGAATTCAGTCCAAATATCTGCAATTAACAACCATTCTATTCATTTGTAGTTTTAAGGCTTAATTTCTGCTGCAGTCCTGAGATATTTAACTCCCAAGCTGTTCACACACATTGATTTCTAAATACCTGCTTTCTTTCTATACTGAAGCTATTGCACTTTATTTTATACTGTAGTATTTGAAATATCTGCACAACACCCAAATGTTCTACAAATCTCAGTGTACTTCTGGATAACAAAAGAATCCCAACCCTCAGCATGTACATAGACATAAATTTGTTATTGTGGTCAATTACAGGAGTATTAAGAGAATTGAGAGTAAACACTCATCTAGTGTTAATTGCAACTGATAAAGGAGTAGTAAGCACAAACAAACCCTGAGTCTGACTGCTTATTTTCTGTGTGTTTATTTTCACCTGTAACCCATTACTACTTTTTCCATCATTAAAGAGGGAAACTCACTGAATAAATGAGAATGATTTCTGTGCCCTGAATTAAAAGAGACAATAAGGTGAACACTACATGCCATAAGCACAGCTGAATACTAAAAAGGCTTTAAAAGTGTGTTGTGGGAAAACGCACCATGAAGTAGTGATCCCAGAATATGGCAATACAGACCTATCCACGTGACAGATCTGACCTCTGTCAAAAATCAGAACCACTTAACTCAGGGAAATTTGAAGTGTTTCTGTTCTAGATCAAAAAGGCAAGTGAGGCCTTTTGCTTTTGGAACAAAAGCATTTAGAAGTGGCTCTAAAAAAAAGGCGACAAAAATAAACCAAAACCCAGAACATATGTCCTATTGGATGTGGTTATACTTGTGTTAGAGTTGAAACTGCTGATCCCAGTTATGTATGTGACCTGAAAGATGATGTGCTACCTATGCCATCAGTGACATGAACCTGTTGAGACAAGGGCCAGGCACAGCAGCTCTTCCTACAGCTGGTTTTAGAAGCAGATTTTGCTGTTACAGCTTGGATAACTGACAGCAATATAGAGTATGCATCATGCTACCCGAGTTTCTAAGTCCAGTGTTGAAGGCCAAAACATACCATCTTGTGAGATAAACTCTGTACACCACAGACTACATAATTTTGTCCAGCTAATCCTGTACTGAGACCAACAGATACCTGGATTACACATCTTCCCCAGATGGAAAATCCAGGCTTTCTCTTGAGAGTTTATGCCAACAGTTAACTGCTCATGCTACTAAAAAACCCAGAATATTTGTTTCTGCCGCACGTATTTGTTACACTACAACTTTTCTCTTTTGATTCTTGTAACAAAGTTACTAGGTAGTCCAAATCTGAAGCATTCCCAGAACAGTAAGTGTTACCTGGACTACAAACAAGGGTCTGCTTTTTTTACCTACCTGACACAGTTTTTGTATGATCTGCATATTATAAAGTTAAATGTTGCGCTCCAATTGGGGCTTGGCAGAGAGATCCTTTCAGCCAAGCTCTAATATGCAGTTCTCCCACCCTCAAAAAGGTGACTACACATCTAACTGCATCTTGACCTTCTTCCTAATAAGTTAAATAGACAATATCCTGAGGGCAGCAACATTTTGACAGATACTTTTCTGCTCTCTTTTCAGTTTTCAAGAACCCAGACACTAAAACCTGCAGTCATGCAGTGTCTCCTCATGTACTGTAACATATTTCTCTAAGAGAGTTTGGTAATTCATCTTCCATATTATGCTTTCAAATATTACTTGCTGAACCTATCTCCACAAAACAGTTTTATCACTTCATTCATAATTGATTGGTTAGGGGGAAATTGCATGCCCTCTTTTAGTTCCACTTTTTTTTTTTTTCCTTGAGCTTTATATCTGTTTTGTTTGTATCTATTTGTTGAAATCTCTGCATTGAAAAGATTAATTTACTCAGCAAATGTTCTTTCCTTTGTGAATAAAGAGACACCACCTGTATCCCTTGCCATCAACCTCCGCTTCTTGGAAGACTTTTTTTCTCCAAATATGACTGAAATTCATAAACATCCATTAAAAAACCCCCATGTTTAAATATTTTTTCCTCCATGGTTTTTTGATTACTCTCATTTGAAGTAAAAAAAAAAACAAACCCTCTTGAGCATTTTCTAGTTGCCCTTGGAAGATTTTTTTCTTCGCAGGTTATTTGACATGAAGGTTTCTCCACAATCCATTCTGCTTTGTATTGCTTTCAAGACATGATGGTTTGGATTGTCTGTTCAGAAAACCAATTGGTTTACTGAAACAAAAGACTGTAATTTCCACATTTTCCAGTACGGCAGTTTAACTCCTCCTTTGTCTGTTAAGCTATATGAGTCCAATCAAATGAAATGAAACAACTAGTCAGACCTGCTGTGATATAAAACACAGAACAAGTCATTTATGTTACCAGTGCTTAGCTCCAGAGAAACTTTGCAGAAAAGATACCTTGCTGAGCAGTATTTTAACCATAAAATCCCTTTGTTAAGGTTTTGACTGAACATCAGGTCATTACTTACCCATCAGTGCAACCCTTCCCCAAGAATCTCATGTTCTGAGGATAACAGGGTGCTGCTTTCCTGTTTGTGCCTCAGCATCACAATCATTCACCTGCTATTCTCACTTTCCAATCGAGAACTGATGATGTGCCAGATTTGTGATAGTCAATGGTACAAAACTTGCAACACTCATAATTTTGGACCATGACTGAAAGCCACAACAAAAATCAGTATCCTTTGAGACCCAAAGACTTTTCTCACTTGTGTCTCAAAAATTCTCCAAGGACTCCAACCTGTGCATTGGTACTTGTCCTGGAGGGCTATATTATAATTCATGACAAAATCCAACAACTGCAAAAACTATCAAGCAGACAGGATGAACAGATCTTGGTATCACGAGGTCTAGCGAGTATGGAATGCTGCTCATATCACTGCTGGCCAAGGCCATGCCCTCTTCGCAACAGCCCACATAAAACCATCAAGGTATGTGTCAGGTACCTTTTGCTCATTTTAGAGTTAGAACGTAAAGGCCAGAATTGAAAGAAAATTTCCAGCTTAAAAAAACCAACCAACCAACCAAAAATCCCAACAACTCATTAAAATTGCCTTTTTTTTTTTTTACTCATTCAGTTCCCAAGCTCTCCCACAAGCAGCACGCTTCAGCCAAGGCAACAATTTTATCAGGTCTGTAATGTAATCAATCAGCACCACTTCTTGCACCCTTGCAGTAGCCAACAAAGAGTTTGAGAATCATCAAGAACTACAGATACTTAAAATCCCTTCATCTTCACTAACTCAGCGTTCCCACTTGCAGGTTAGCCCCGCAGAGCTTTGTTTTAGTTTGAAGAAGGAGCCTGATAAAACCATCCCTTTTCCATCATAAACTGAACTTTGACATTGAACGGAATGCTTTAAATACGCTATCTGTTTCTAAGTATGCAAAACACCTCATCATGTGATTTATATAAAGGGCTAACACATAAACTTCTTGGTGTTCCTGGTTGCTTGTGAGAGCATCATGTCTCTCAAATTCTAGTTTTGTAGGAAAAGAGGGAAAGGAATAGAAATGTAAAGGTCCAAAACTTGGTGTCCTTATGCTGAGCCTTGCCTCCCTGTTTCAGTCTTCTCCTAAGTCAGCTTCCAGGGGAATTTTGTAAGAGCCTGTTAGGTAAAGACCATTCCAGGGGTGTGGGGCTAAGGATGCCAGGCATAGGGGGCTGTTCACGTTGCAACTGCTTATTCCCTATCTGGGAGTTACTGAGGTTTTTGCAAAAAGATCATCCCTCTTGGGAAATACCATCAACAAATTATACCTGCAAAAGGCTGGTGTAGCACTATAAATGTTACAGTGGGGCGAGAAGTACTCAGAAGAGGAATTGGATTCAGAGATTCAAAGGCTATTTCCCCATGACAATGAAAACATTTTTTTTAAATCTCCTTAGACCTAGAGGCTGAAAGCCTCTGCCTGCAAGCAAATGCATGTGTATGTGAACACACATATACATGCATTTATTTTCACATGAGCCACGAGTATGAAAGAAGTAGTCTCATCTTTGCGTAATTCCATCTGTTGAGAAACTGTAGTAAATCCATTTTATTACAGGTCTTTTATGCAATATGACAATTAACATTCCCTCATAAGAGAGTATTTTGTTTTTCACAGATTTGGTTGTTCTGGGATGATACTGTGTATATGCACAGAACTATAAGAATGCAAGTGGACTTAAAAGTCTGAATGTGCATGAGACTGAAGTGCTTCAATGAAATGGGGCCAAACTTTCACATTCATAGCTTGGAACTGGGCTTGGATTTGTCATAAACAAAGTAGTTGTGTTTTTTAGTGAATTCTGGGTAGGTCACTTTCCTGCCAAGGCTGCTATACTGAATTCCTCTTAAAAGATCCTTCAGATCCACGAGCTCTTCTCTTGCCAGCTGGTGTGACCCTGGAGCGCAAGGAAAGGATGCTGAACTGGGTCAGCATCAGCAAAGTTTAGTGGTCAAAGAAAGCGTCAACACTTAGTCCTCTCCTGGTAGGGATTTCTGTACCTACCATTTCAGTCACTTAATTCTTCTAGGTATGAGTCTCTGCTCTGAATAATAATACCTACTTAGGTTGATTCGTTCATTAGTGTTTCACATTTTTATTTAGCCGAGAGGCAAACAGGAGGGACAAGTAGGTGGAAAAGAGAGTAAAATTAACTCTTCCCCCTCCCTCAACCCTACTACTTATCTCCACCCTAGCAATGCCTAAGAGAGGCACAAATATACCAGGGCTCACACAGACATACACAATGCCTGGGAACCTTGAACAATGTCCCTTTCTGAACGGTGACATCTCTGCACAAGCAGTCAAGCTCCACTTCTCCTCAGTACTCAAATGAAACAAGTCAATTATTTGTGTGAGCCCCACAGAATCATCTCCATAACCCTCTCCAGGACCCTCAGGCCAACCCTTGACACAGGAGCGTAATCGTACGGCACCGGAATCAATTACACTTTTGGAGAGAGGCGTGGAAAAAATGACTTTGCGGGCCCACCGCAAATTGCTAAGGCTGTCCTCTGGCTCTCGCTCGGCTCGAACGCAGGAAGTGCCTCTCAGCTCAATTTTCAATTATGTTCTCATCACAATTTACAACAGACAGTGTGTAATTTATGGCAATTACCTCTTCTGACATCCCCCTTTAAAAATTTCAGATAAAGAGACAGACAAAACCTGAAAGTGAGCCAAGCTCACCTGGCCTGCCTGCTGTACTACGCTGACATTATGGGGAGAAAAAGGTACGCCTGACAAGGCTGTGAAGGAGATACTTTACAGAGTCGTGAATGCGTGCTGACAACTAAATCAAGCAGAAGAGGAACATAATTGTTGTGGATGCATTCCTTTATTTGTTAATGCATATATACAATATCATAACAACTGAATATTGTGTAAAGGGGTAATAGGGAACACAGTCTGTCATTCTGGGTAAAAGACCTGTGAAAAAATTGCTTTATAGTAAAGTCATCCAAGCTGATTTGGTTACCTCTCTGCTGCAAATAAAATCCAGGGTTGCTTCCTTCCCCAGCAAGATGAGCAAGTTGTAATAGAAAAAGCAAGAACCCTAAAATAGTGTAGGGAGATTTGGAAGGAAAACTAAGTGTTTTAAAGAACAACAAGCAATCATTTTGCTTTCTGTGACCTAAAATATTTGAATAATTTTCAGGTGTTATGCAGGCATCTTTGCATTAACAAAGACATACTGTGGTATTTTCCCTTTCCCACAATCTGAAAGTAAAACTGAAAAATCCTATGAAGTAAAATTAATGTAATTTCTGGAATGAAATCTAGAGCTGGTAACAAATATTTTGACAGTCCTACATCTTCTTTCTACAAGAATACCTAAAAAAATTGGATCAATTTCACAGCAACTTCATTATTGTTACAGATTTTTTCCTTTTTTTTTTTGACAGTGTGAAAACTTCTTATATCTGTATTTTCAAAATAAAGTATATTTTACCTGTTTTGTTTACTTTAAAATATTGAAGAAAAAAAATTTAATTGAAAAATATTTTTTCTACAAGGTTCCTTCTTCATGAATTTTAAATCAGGCAGTTCAGGCCTCAAAAGTCAAGCTGAAATCTCAGAATCCCCTGTTAAAAAGGGACACCAGGAGAGGCTCTGATCCACTGAAACCTCTGGGAGTTTTGCCACCAACTTCAGCTGAGCAAAGATTATACATGTCTAAACATACACTAAAGATCATTTGAAGCATTCAGGAATTGTTTAACACTGTAATATGCATCTGAATTTATAGGCAAACCCCTGAGATACAGAATTTCTCCTTAATTCTCTGTTATGAAAAAAAAAATGCATCTCAGATACTCATCTGGAACCACAAGGACTACTAAGACTTTTCCAGTGAAGCTGTCTCATAGCATTTTCAGAGCCTTTACTACTGTGTAAACATGATTAAAACATCTTCAGTAATCTGCTGCTTAATTTTAACCACTAGTTATTTTAGAACACAATGTTTATTAAATGACAGTCTGAATCACGTATCTGAAGTAAGCTGTGAAAGGAGCCAGGTGAGCAAGTGCTCAGAGGAAATCCACAGTGTACTGTAAAGCTGATGTTTCATAAGAGACAGTTCCTGTGTAAGTACGGGTCACAGGAGACATGGGGGAAAACAAACCAGTGGTGCACAAAGCTGTAGGCATTGGTTTGGCATTCAGCATTAGGTCAGAAGTCAAGCTGAGAACGAAATCTGGGTCTCCTACCTGAGTATTCACTTTCTTGGTGGAGAGCACAGAGAAATAGTTACAGAATGTGTCATGTTAATTATGACAATGCAGGTACTTACTAGCAGAAAAGAAGGAAACTGGTGGGATTTTCAAAACTGGGGAAACTCCACCAAACAGATTGTAAGTGGAATAAAACAGCTTTAGCTCCAAGGTAACACATTCTTAGTAAGTAATTAGTAATGGCCCGTCTTCGCGAACGAAGAGCCGGGGAAGGTCCTTACCCGCATATGCAGATAAGGCCTTCGAGCCTGC